>CM046886.1:19315679-19664510 GCA_025688845.1 Cucumis hystrix | reverse complement strand
GTTCTAAAGAGGTAATCGTTATATTCTATCATCAATAACATAGTATTGATTTCATATCAAGCTGGTTTCCATCACACAGATAACCAAAATCATCTTTTCAAATTCTGCAGTTTCTCCAAAACTTCTGGAACCACATCTTCAAGCCTTCAACCGGTGTGTGTCTTTCCAGAGAACATTACTCATTTTGCTCCTAATTTATTTTATCCCAAAGTAGCTAAGTGTTTGTTTGTCTTCCCATTAATCCTTAATTCTATTCACTTTCAAGAAACATGTGGAGTCTGTATAGAAGTGTGGAAGGATTCTAGAAAAATAGTCTCAGACCCACCTTGAGAAATTTGCAAAAGCAACACAAGCAAGAAAATTGAAAGTGGATTACCACAATTTCTTTTGTTGAAAGAAGATGTAAACTCATAGATACAGGTATTACTTTCTTTTAGCCTTCTCCTTCTATTTGAGATTGTCAAAGTTTTTACAGTTTTATTTCTCAGTCTCTATACATCAACATGATTTCCTAGCTTTGGAGATCTCCCTTGGAAGAGATGACTCTTAGGAAGCACGAACATTGACACACAACACATCACGGCGATACATCTAATTTCTAGAAAAGTAGGACACGACACATTATAATTTTTTTATTTTTAAAATAATATATGCGATAATACTTGTAGATAAGTTACTCGTATGTTAGAACATAGCAATACTTCTTTCAAACATAAAATAAAAAAGTACATTAGTTGTTGAGTTCATGAAGAAGTTCCAAACTACAATACAAATACAAAATCCTAAATAGAGATCTCACTTTCATCGAAAACAAAATGTAAAAACGTAGATGATTGAATACTACCGGTAAGGATAGATGATGAGAAAGATGCCATCTAGTATAAAAAATAGAACGAATTCATTAAAAAAATGTTCTCGAAACAAAAACACTAAGATACACCTTTCCAAAGAACGAAAGAGCGCACCATATCTCTCAAATCTGATTAAATCATACCAAAAATTACGGATAATATTCCAAAAATTCACAATGTACAAATTCCACATTAAATAAATAAATAAATATTTTTTTTAAAAAAAATGCCCCAAAAAGCCCAAGCCTAAATCATGTTTCATATAAATTTGAACATCTCTGTTGGGACTGCATGTTAATATGAAGTAATGAATAAAAAAACATATATTTGTGTGTTCTCTGTCAAACCAGTTGAAACACTCCTCAAAAAATGATACAAAAAAAGAAAAGAAAAAAAGGAAAAAACCTTTAAACCGAGACAAGTAACCAAAACGGAGGACAAGCGAGGGTTGCTCTGATCAGAGTTGCAGTCCCCGGCGTCTTCTGATCAGAGAGGGTGAGCGGCGGTCGCCGGCGTCGTCCGATCGGAGAGGAGGGACCGACCGTTGAAGATTGGAGAGGATTAGAGGAAAATGAAGAGTGCTTAGGTTATGCTTTTGAGGAAAGGGACTGGACGAACGATAAGAGGTGTGTGTTTTATTTTTTAAAAATATTTTTTATTGATATAAAAAGATAATGGTAAAATATTTATTTGATAGATTTTCAATTTAGTTTCTATTTTGTCCTATGTTTCAGAATCTAATACGTTTGTTACTTAGCTTTCAATAAAGCTCAATTTTAATTTACGATAGCAAAACTAGTAGAGAGTGAAGATGATAGGTGGCAAAAGAACTTTTTATAAGATTTTATAATGAAACTTCGTGTCGGTTAGGACTTGTTTAGTTCGTACATCCACACAACTCTATACCGAAGAGAAAACAAGCAACCTTTTTTAGGAGTGTTAGAGAGAAGAGATGGAATGAAGAGGAAGAAGGACAAGAGTTGAGGTAGAAAATATGATTGAATAAGTAGAAGTTTTTTAATATTGGAAGGGTCCTTAAAATAACTAAAATTCTTGTAAAAACTAAGGGGTAAGAATATGGGTTGAATCTGTAGAACCGAGACTACCCAACCCATGTTATAAGGATTGAGTTTGGTTAAAAAAAATTGATTTTTTTCGGTTGGGTTGGGTCTTAAGTTGAAGGGTTGAAAAATTCGGTTCAACCTAACTCAACTCGAATTAATATAATATATATATTATTAATAAAAAATAAACTAGGTATATAAATTTTGAATTTATTATATGAAATTTTGAATTATGTAGATTTGAAATTTAAATGTAACAGTTTTTAACTTTTTTATACCCATTAGAAACTAAAAAACACTATACAACTCGACAACCCAACCTAAATAACCCGAAAATATGGGTTGGTTGAGAATGTCTCCCAACCCATTTTATAGGCTAAATGGTCATGCATGGAATGATCTAACAATCATCCAAATACACTTGATTGTCGATTGAAGAAAACACATGCATGGGGTGGAAGCCCAATTGTCATCCAAATAGACTTAAATGCTATTAAGAAAAATAAGACCTAAGAACTTAAAACAATATTGCATACTAAATTTAGGTAAAATTGAAAAACTAAAAATATAGAAAATCTTCAAAATGCTTTAAATAACTCATCTAGAAGGCAACAACATTGATGTGCACGTTTGATATGATATTGAAGGAATGGAATTCCCATAGCGGAAGCGTGAAATTCAACTTGAAACCCAGGGAAAACACCTAAACATGCTTCTATGGTGGAAAAGAAGAAAAGAAAACTAACCTTTGTAGAACCTCCTAAGAATTCTCGAATCTCCCAAAAAACACCACGAGAAGAACACCACTAAGTCTTCCTTGTTATCCTCAAGATAGAAAAAACAACAGAGAGTTTGTGGGCTTCTGTGTTTTTGTTTTGTTTAAAAGGAAAAATATTTGCAGAGAGAATTTTTCTTCTTGGAAGCAATAGATCGTCAAAAAAACTCACCCAGAAAAGATTGCATCCCTCCTTCTATATCTTAACCAAAAGATATGAAGAGAGATGGAGGAGAAGTTATCAAAATAACTTCCTTCCTCTCCCATTACGTAGAATAACTCCTTGGGAGTTATTCTTCTATTTAAATTAATATTAATATAAATATAATATAAATTCAAATTATATTATATCCTATATAATATTAATTTTATATTATATCTTATATAATATTAATTTTATATTATATCATATATAATATAACCAATGGTTTAGATCTTCTCATTTAATCTATAGTTTATTTATGAATCTTATTCATATTATTATTATTTGAATCATATCCAAATATTAACTTCTCTCATAAAAACTTTATATTATAATGTATCAAATACATTATATTAATTGTATCATATACAATTTATTCCCTTTAATCAATTTGAACGATTCAAATTAAACCAAAATAAATTTGATTCTCATTTATCTTTATTGAGCTAATAAGGGGACCTTATGGACCTACAGATTAAAGCTCCAATGATGTGAGATTAATTAATTAAACTCTTTAATTAAATTAATAATTGTTCATTAACTATTAGTCATTCCACTAAAGACCAATAGTTGCACTCTTCTTACTGTAGATATATTTTTGTGTCCATTAGATATAACCAATCAACAGTGCAATGACCCTTCACAAATTGCTCATAAGTATAGCTAGGCCAAAAATTACCGTTTTGCCCCTGTAGTTACATCTAACTCCTTAAGTACCACCAATCCCTCTAATGAACAATAGTTATAGTCCCACTATAACTAAACTCCTCTCGGCCCAAGAGAGGGTGGGCGCCACATTGTTCAAGCCCTGGAATCTGCCCTTAAGAGAGCAATTTCTCTACTTACTCTATCTATAGAGAAGGAGCGAATTCCTTCTTGTGTAATTGTGTTCCCAGCTCCCCAATCAAACGAATCCCCAAAATGGTAGGTCTATTGAGTCGGCGATATAGACCACTCTCACCCATGCAAATCAAAGGACTGCCTTCATAGGCAGGAGTTCACAACTCACTCAGGATTCAGGTTAAGTCACCTATGGTCATCTTGGTGAAATGTAGTCTCAACTAGTAACGGTGTTAATAAGAGAGACTATTCATTTCATGGTCCAATCTTATACAAACTCTTTGTATAGAATACCCCTGCTCTAATGTCTCAACATGAATGATTAGGATCAAATCATTTGTAGCACTTTAGAACAATTGTAACAACTACAAAGCAGGTCGTATTCGTAGTGTCATCAGGATAAGGTATCCAGCCTTATCCATCTACTACAGACCATTTAGGTTATCATTTAAACATGATCCACTTGTATGTCTCCACATACATGTTTAGGTTACATAAGATAACCTTCGGTGTTAGTTTATGGGTTTTGTGGGTTAATGCAACTAAATGTCAAATAAAATAACACACTTTATTTTATTAGATAAATAAAATGTTTGTATAATATATACAATTACAAACTACAAGACCACAAGATTTAGGGCATCAATCCCAACAGATATAACATCACGTTTTATCATACAGTGCACAATTGACAGCATTTTCTTCACAAAATCTGCATACTTTTTTTTCCTTCATGCATATTCCAAACTATTGAAATTTTCTCATGTCATCTTTAATTCATTTTCATCTTAACTCATTGAACTAACATTTATATATAATTTTTGACTCAAAATTATTTGTCACTTGATATGAATTGCTAGTTTTTTAAGGTGTAGTGTGAAAATCTCTAGAATATTTTTTGCCTTGCTTTTGTAATTTGTTATTCGGACACATGCAAATGTTCCATCGTTGAATTCACATCAAAATATTGGTAATATTTGTTTTTTTTTTAAGATATCAACAACCAACTAAATCCAAAATTTGAGACTAAAAAAATTTTCACATAAAATAACATAACGATTATCGAAAAATTGCCAAAAAGAGGCCAAATTTGGAGGAATAAAAGATTATTAGGAATGAATTTGAAAATATTTTAGTTTTATGATAAATTAAGGGTGAAATGTCAAAATTGTCTTTAATTAATTTTCCTTTCCCTTCCTTCAATCTAACAAAAATAAATAAATAAAAATTAGTTCAAACCAAACATCTCAATTTGCAGCTTCTCAATTTCTCTGATCTCTTTCAAACTCTCTTTCTCTCAATCTCTCAAACATTCTTTCTCTCGATCTCTCTTGCGATTCCATATGTTATTTAGCTAATTTTGATCAAGTTCTCGTGTTCTCTGATAAATTTTTAGGTTTTTTGATATTTTTTCCCTATGAAATGTGTTATAAACTATGTTATTTATAGTTTTTTTTTTTTTTGTCTTCTTCTCTTGGTGGAACATTTGAATCTTGTATAAAATTAATCTAATTTTTAATTGTTTCAAGTTGATTTAGAGTTGTTTCAAACGTATTAGCAAGTTATTTGTTATTATTTTTTCATCTCGCTGGCATCTAACAACTTCTTAAGTTCAAATGCTTAATCTCAAATGAATTATGTACTTGTTCTTATGTGATTTAGGGTGCTTTTAGCTAATGATTTTTGCATCTCGCAATCTCGTAAACATCTTGCAACTTTTAAACTTTAAATGTCCAAGGCTGAATTAGTCATATACTTATTTAGGGTGCAACTATGCATGTTTTATTTAGTTTTTAACTACTGTTTTTTAATCTCACAAATAAGTCATACATTTTTTTTATGTGATATGTCAACTTCTAACTTCAAATCAATTTTTGTAGGAATTTATAAAAAGTTTAAGGTGGTTTAAGGATGTCACATGTTTGGATTTTAGTGAGTTATGATGGTGTATGGGATGAGGGACGAAGAAAATATGAATGAGACATGTTAAAATGCATTATTGTCAGTAACACACAAAGATTTACAAGCTGAATTCTATGACCTTGCAAAAATTGACCCTACAGAGTTCGACATAAAGATAAGATGCATATATGAGATAAAAGTGAAAAATAAAGCTCCTCCATTTGAGTTAAGCAATGATTGTGCTTTGAAGTTTTATATTCTTAGTGGAAAATCCATTAGAGGTCCCTTGTACGTCTCATTCGAGCCTAGAAGCAATTAAAGCAAGAAAATGTTAAACAAATATTACAATTTAGTAGCCGGAAGCAACCAAGTTCATAACTAAAGCCCTCATCCTCCAATTGCAATGGATACATTAGATGAGAATAAAGATTATATTGGTAAAGTTCAAGTTAGTTTGTGTGATAACATGATAAGGATCACTTTGGCTATATAGAAGTCATATGATTCAAAAGATATACTTTTACACGGGAGCCAATTGAGATGAACAATAAATTATTTGACATCCCACAACAGAGATGCTCCTACAAAAGATTGCAAAGAAAAAGCTAAAGTACTTTTGCATGGGAGTCATTTGAGATGAACAATAAATCGTTTGACATCCTACAACAAAGATGCTCCTATATAGGGGCACTTGCTAAACTTGTTTGTCAAATGTGGAATAGGTTTGGGCATATGAGTCTATACCCTAAACCCTATTTTTGTCAATATTTTTGTACCTACCCTATTTTTGACATATGTTTCAAAATTTACATTATTTTTTAAAATGTTCTAATAATAATAATCATTACAGTAATGGAAATAAATGAAAAGAAAAGGAAAAAAAGAACATAATAATAGTAAAAAAAAAATAATAAGGAAAGAAGGAAGAAAGGAAAAAAAAAGTAAAGGAAAAATAAATAAGTAAATAGAAAATAAATAAGTAAATAGAAAAAATATAAATTTTTGCTGAGAATAAATTTTTTCGTAGAGTTTCTTCCAAAAAAATATTTCTCCTCTTTCTTTTTCAAATGACCAAAGTTCCTGATTATAGGTCGAAGTGCACCACAAATTAGAAAAATTCAATAAGAATAATAAGAATAAACTAAATGAGATATTATGTAATTTCTTGTAAAATAAATTAATTTTTTTTTTTCTAAAATAATATATATGCTCATTTAAGGCTTTATTTTCCCATTTTTATAAAAGATTCTTACAAAAAAAATTAATTATTATAAGATTTTCTATTATTACAAAATTTTACCTTTAAAACAATTAAAACCTTGACCATTATTATTTTAAAGAAAGAAAAAAAATACGTAGAATAAAAATAAATGGCTACACTAATCATTAGTCAAATTGGGTTTAAACGTAACTTATGATAGATTTGAAAACTAATTCATCCTAAGTACTATATTCTTATGACTTCTAGATCATCAGTTACGTCTAACATTTGACTTAAGTATTGAAATCTTATGTGACAAAGCACAATAATTTGGATAATTAATTGTTTGTGTTTAGGGTGTAGAATAGTTGAGTCAAGTTAAAAAATCTTTCATTGGGATGCTGAGTTAGGTATTTGATGCAATTTTTCTAAACGAATTAAATTTGTTTTTTCCAAGATTTTTCTTTTTGCTATTTTTTAAATTCCAACTATACACATACTTACCTAAAATTTTAATGTAGTGCTAACAATGTTTGTCCTTTTATTCCTAAAACATAACAAATTCCTACAAGAGTAAACATATATACATACATATATATATATATTACAATTTACAAACAAATTTTGAATTCAATTTTTGAACTCTCAATAATTTTTTTAAAAAAATTCTAAACACCAATTATATTCAAATAAATTAAAATTGTTCACAACTCATTAGCTCTTAATTAAGAACATTCGAACAACTTAAAATCGGAAATAAATAGAAAGATATCTATTGCATAAAATATGGGGGAAAATGGCATAAATATAAATATGGCTATTGAAAATTAAGAAATGATAAAATAAAAAATCTACTTGAACAATCTAGGTTTAAAAAAATGAGAAATAAAAGTAGAAACAAAAAACAAGTTATGAAAATTATCAAATTATCCCCAAGTTATTATTAGGGGTGTTAAAATAACCAATAACTCGAAGAATCTGATCAATCAAATCCAACCAATATGATTTGGGATAGGTAGCTAACTCATTGGGTTTAAAAAAAGAAAGAAAATCTAATGAGTTGGATTGGTTCATATTTTTTTCTTTTACGACGATGTTGTTTTATATTAATATATAGATGTATATTTATCTTAATTTTATGAGTTTTTTTGGATAATTTTTTTTCATTAACTTTTAAAACTAGTTTTCTAGACTTTGAAAAAAAAAAACTTTTCATTATGTGAATTGAGTTCGAATAGTTAATCTTAATTCAATATATGAAAATAATTAAATAAAATTTTTAAATGCTAACATTTTACTTAATTTTAGGGCAAAAATTTAAATGAGTGATTCGACTAACTCAAACCAACCCAAATGTCTCATGGCTAGGTGTTGGGTTGTTTTGATGGTTTAATAAGAACAATTTGAGTTGAAGAAATGTACAATCCGAACAATTAACTTGGATTTAAAAAGTGCTTGAATCCAATCAAATCCAGCCATGAACATCTAGGTTGTTTTAATATTTGACCATTTTGTTTTATTTTCTAACTTTGCCATTTTCATGTTTTTTTTTTTAATATATTGCACCTAATTGCGCTCATCAAATTAAATAAGAGAATATTTTTTTTATGAGCATAAGATTATGAAATTGACCCCTAATATACATTTAATAGAATAAAATACTAGAAATTCGATACATTTATTTTAAAAAGATTAGGTATAAAGTATGAAATAAAATCATCATCATAAATGCACTTCCATGTGATATTTATTATATTGAGACAAGTTGATTTCTATGTCCACTTGATCTCTGCACTATGCTTTATTTCATGTCCAATTAATGACCCTTTCAAAACCAAAGCCTTCCTTTCTCATTAGTTAATGATAAGGTCTTCTATTTTACTTTTCTCCCTTTGTGCCTCCAAGTATTTATGTTTATTTATAAACAATCTAAATATATTCATAACTATCATACATGATCTTTTAGTCATTTATTTAAGAAATGTTTATAAAATAATAAACGTTATAAATATACATAGACTTTTTATAGAAGAATTAGAAGAGCAAAAAATTTAAGTCTAAAAATGTACCGCGGAGAGATGTAAAAGGAAAAAAAAAAGTGTAATATGAAGAGTTTTGTTTTACCAACATTGCACTCATACCAAAAGTGGCTAACCAAATAAGGTGTGGGATTTATCGACCAATTAGCCTTTTAACATATCGTATAACATGGTCACAAAAGTCATTACAAACTATTTGCGACTTGTTCTCGAATATGCATGTCATTTCTAAATTGCATTTGACTTTTTTTTTTAGTCAGTCTATCTAAGACGAGGTGATTATTAGTCACATGAATGCTTACACTTTAATAAGATTTGTGTTTAGGAAAGCACTTTAACAATGATCAAAAGAATATTAGTAATGTTCATGCCTGAGATTATGCTAGAATGTGTGAGTCAATCTCATCATGTTCATGCATTTCAACCCCATCGTTTTTAATTCTAAATCTTATGCCTAATGTGTTTGAAGATTGTGGGAATTATTTTATTTAATTCATAGGATTATGTAAACTTAAGGAGGTTGGAGGGTTGAATTTTGGAGATATATGGAGAAATTCAACCAATCCCGGGAGACAGAGCAAGTTTGGAGAGTTCTCGATACTAGGTAAATTCTTAGGGATGGAATGAGTGTTTATAGACTTAATTTTTAAAATTTTAAAATTATATATAAATCAAATAGTTATCGAATCGAACTTTCAATTTTTCTTTTATTCTTTTAAAAACAAAAACAAAAATGAAAAAATGTTTTATTTATTTATAATATGTTTGTCTATATTTAACTCGCATTTTGAACGTGTCCATTTGGGACTTGCCAATATTTTAATTATTTAATCTACGCCAAAATTTTAGTTAAACTTTATCTCGTTTTAAATTTTAAGGTCACGTTTACTTCAATTCAATGAAAATGAATCAATGATAATTTAAAAAATAGAACTTGTGTGATCTATGTTGTTTGCTCGTGTTTTGTATACATACTCACACATGGAGCTCAAATCCAAATCCGTAAATAAAAGTTGTAATCAAACAGACGAGCAGAGGGTAATCAATTTAATTGCACCTGAAACTTGTGTCCAATTGTTATCGTTGCAGTCTGGGTAATAAAGGTAATAGTAGATTTGACAATTCATAATTTTAGGTAAACACAATCTAATTTACATTTGCAATTGTGGTTTATTACGATTGATCTGTTAACGAAATTTTATTACGATTACACCAATTCTTTTTGTAAAAATTATTTAAAATAAAAACAATAATGTGGTAGCATGTTGTATGAGTTTGATTACACTGAAAAGCAATCATTGGAGCTAGAGTGTTTAATTTGTTGCCAATTTTTCTTTGGTATATACACTCAAAAAGTAATTAAAAAGAAAACACTTAATCTTAAAACTTATTTAAAATCTTATTATGATTACATCAATTTTTATTTGATATACTCCGAAAAAATTTCGTTTATATCAAATTATTATAAAATAAAGACTATTAAACACAATTTACTAATATTCAAAGTGATTGCCATGTATGGTTGGCTATTACATAAGTGGCAGTTGGAGTTGGTCATCAGATGTAATCATTGGGGCTAGTGGTTCTTGCCAAAATTAGGCGTTGGAGGTAGTCTTTGCCAATTGCTGGGGAGCTACAAGAGTGATTATCATAATTGGACTATGTAGATGATCATCGACAAGTGGAGTCATTAACTGAAAACATTGAAAGAAGAGGTACTTAATAGCATGAGGTTCCATCTCTCACACCAATTGGTAATGAGAGAGGTAACTCATCTATCTTAAGTCTAAATTCTTTTGGTTTTTTCTGGGATTCTCAACATTTCAACAAGAGGGGATGAGAGTTGATTATTCTAAGCCATTGAGTTGTAAATATTGCTACGGTAGCAAATTATGCATTAAAATAACCCTTATCTCTATTTTCTTATAAAATGATTTTTCTTTAAAAAAAGAGAAATTTCTAAAAACAGAACATTTAACAAAATATTTACACTTCATAGAAAAATAAGTATAATGAATTTTGTCTTTTAGAGTTTTATTCTATGAACGGAAAATAGTTTGTCGATTTTTTATTTTTAAAAATTCCCTTTAAAAAATCCTTAACTATTTATTTTCACTTTCACTTTGAGTGGAAATTCCTTGCCGTAAATAATTATACATTATTCTAAAAAAATATTTAACATTTGTTTTATTTAACATGTAATACCATACTTCATGTATACACATATATTTTTTTAACAAATTGTAATGGTTTTATGGATAGGTGGATATACACAATAACTTTATTTATATTATAAAGATAATATTTTTTATTTTTAAAAATATCAAAATATTAAAATTAATTACCAAATATAATAAAATCATATTTTTTTATATTAAAGTTATATTATTAAACTTTTATATTTAATTCTCTTTTTAAACTTCACCTAATATCAAAGTAGTTTAACCTAAATCCTAATGGGAGCAATAGTGTAGCGATCAATAAAACACAAATAATTGTCTAAAAATAGAAAGGATTAAATAGACATTTTTAAATAGGATCAATAATTAAAATTATTTACAAAAATATAATAAAATCGGTCAAAAATCTCTATTTCATATATGTTTTTTTTTTTCATATGTAAAATAGTTTTAATTTTTTTTATTAATAACACTTTCTTGATTGAAAAAAAGGTAAATTGAGATAATTTTGTATAAAAAAGCCCCCTAAAATAGGGAAGATATTATTTGATATTTGAAACTTTTAAATTAAAATAAAAGATATAAAGAATAAAGAATAAAGAAAATAATTTATGCGTCAGGTGTGACGATTTCATTGATAATGAATCATTAAAGTGAAGTAAGAAAAAGAAAAAAAAAAAAAAAAAGTAACAATTTTACTAATAATGTGGTTTCCATTCACCAATAGGAAGAGGGTATTTGGTATATACTCAACGACGTCGTATGATTCTTCCGATACGTCGGCCATTCCGTAATTTTTATCTCGTAATCCTCATAACTGATAAAGGGTCAATCCCCACTATCCTCCTCTCTCCGCCACCGCTTCCTTTCCGATTCCGGCCACCGCTTCTACCTTCTTTACTTCATCCATTTCTTCCTCCTCCGTTCGTCTGGAACTACAGTCTCCAGAATCGACTTGCTTGCTTCTGTTCTGTTCCCGTCTCCTGATTGGTGAACTGCGACTTTAGATTGCCCTAATCTTCGTCTGATTGCAGGTTTTTTTCTATTTTGGGTTTGAATTTCTTCCTGGTGGTTTTTAATATTGTTTTTTTATTTATTGTGCTTGGGATCTTTTCTTGGGTCGTTGCTCTAGGTTTCTTCGAAAATTTTAGGTTCTGATTTTCACAGTAGAATTTGGATTTCGTGAAATTTTGGAGAGTTTCTTTTATAGTTTGTGGATAATTAAAGCTAAATTGTCTAACAATGGATAAAATTGAAGCGTGGGGATTATTTTAGGGTATGTGGAATTTTTTAGGTTTTCTGTAGTGGAAGAAGTGAACTTCTTCTTTGTTGTTGTTGTTGTTGTTCATTGGCAGGAGGAGTGATGCTTCGATGGGTTTTTTGAATTTGAGATTTGTTTTTAGTTGTGAGGTTAGAATGAAAGGGAAGATTCGGTGTAGATGCTAATGGGAAATAACTCAAGAGAAGATATAATGGACCTGGATTTGAATCAAGAGCCTTTGGACCAATCATATGATTCAGTGTTAGGGTTAGACACTATACTGAATGACCTTGAAACTGCTCATGGACGCATTGAAGAACGCATTCGACAACTTGAAGCCGTTACGACAAGGGCTACACGGCGACAGAGATGGCGACATGCTCCGACTGTTACTGAACCTGCTGAAACTCCAGCAGCTTATGCTCACCTTGAAAGACATGAGACTGTTGATGATAGTGCTGCTGCTCAAGAAAGAATACTTCATTCAGAGAAAACTAGTAAAAAGAATGGGCCTCATCTGGTTGCCAAAGCATTGGGGATGGATTCAGAGCCAAAGGCCACTGGAAACAAGATGGGAAGTCTTTTCGATTGTAATATATGCTTGGATGTCGCCAAGGATCCAATATTGACATGTTGTGGTCACTTATTTTGTTGGTCTTGCTTTTATCAGTTATCTTATGTTCATTCAAATGCTAAGGAATGCCCTGAATGTCAAGGTGAAGTAACAGACACAAGCATCATTCCAATCTATGGCCATGGGAATGGTAATCGTGCCCAAAAGTCAAAGCCTAATGATTCTGGTTTGAAGGTTCCTCCCAGGCCATGTGCGCAAAGGATTGAGAGTATGAGGCAGCAAATTTTATTCCGAGGGACATCGTCTTCTATCATTGAAGAAAGGATTCAGCAGATTAGTAACATGATTGGTGCAATGGGGGAGCAATCTCGGTTGCAGAATTTTGACGTTACACATGGAAGGATTGAGAGGACTAATTTGTTGGGCCGGAGGCGTCGTGCCACCCAATACGCCTCCCAAGCATTACCTGTTCCTGAGAACGAGAACAGTCAGCAAAATCGATCCCTTCAAGTTTCTAGATTGCTGCTGCAAGGTGCTGCCTCATTTTCATCTCTCTCATCTGCTTTGAATTCTGCAATGGACTCTGCTGAAAGATTAGTTGAGGACCTTGAGACATACATTCACAATCATAGTGCAGGTAGAAGCCGCCCACACTCTCTTCCTAACAATCTTAACAATGGAGATTCCTTGTCCGGTATCGTTCCAACTGTGCAATCGGATGGTATTGCCCCAGATCCTGTTGGTGGAATCACCCTTCTGGTTCCCCAGTTTGAGTCATCTTCTAGAAGTATGGATATCGCTACAAATATTGAACGTCTAGAAAACCAGACCAGTAATGCTACTGAATTTGACCGAATAATACTCCCATCTCCATCAACCAGAAGGAGGAGTGAGTTACCACGACGGTCAGATGTGGACAATCAAATTTTACATGAGCGAAGGAGGAGGAGACTGGGATAATTGTATTGATAATGAAGTTCTCATTGTATGCGATATTTATTTACTTCATCACTTTTCTCTTTTTAAGTTATTGAATGATCTTCAACATTGGGGTGATTCTTGCTGGTGTAAAATCTCATATAAATTCTGATAAGGTATCGAAAGAGCGATCTTGTTAGCTTTCCAGCTGCAACACACTTCTACAACGTCGCGAGCTGGTTGCTGCAAAAGCACGTGCTGAATTTGTTCCTTCATGGAAGATGCATATTTGATATTGGTAATGCTTCGTCGTCAAATAGCTGTTGATGTAATGGTAAGCTCCTGTAATATATACACACCATGTGCAAGTCCCTCCCCCTGCCCCTCCCCCCAATGAATCAGGCATCCAAAATTTTCTATGGTCTAGATAGATAGATTGTACTGGTGTTGGAAATTACTGAAATCAATATGTAGCTTTTCTTCTGAAATTCTTTCATTGAAGAGAAGAGTTGTGTTTTGAGGAAAAACCTTTGCATTTGCATCTTCCTTGTCGGTTCCTACGAGACTATCATATTAATTTTTGCTTTTATCCTAACCTACTAAGGGTTGGGCACCTCTTCATTTGTTACTTCTCTTGAACAATAGGACTAATCAAATCATGTCTACATAGGATTTGGTAATTTCTGCCCTTTGATAATGTTTCTTCAAGAAGTTTCTCCTTTCACATAAGTGTCGCTTATATGCTTATAGGGTGTCAGTCTTGTAGCAATTACTTGGGAGAGCAGGAAGGAGGGGAGGTGAAAGTTCAAATTTCTTTTATTTATTTTGTGGATAGATACTTTCACATGTAACTTTACAAAGTTTGTATTGGATCATCTGAAGAATTAACCTTCCTTTTAGTTCTTAGTTAACATCGTTAATTAAATTTTGACGTTTCATGTTTGATTCGTCCTGTCAGTGATGTTAGGCATTGTAGTATTGTAGTAATGTAGTTATCGATATTGACTAAAGTTAGAACTTAGAAGTGGAATTGTTTAAATTTAACCATATTCTATAATATCTAAACTTAGTCATGTATTAAATAGAAGTATAGTTTGTAAGGACAGGTTTTAAAGTTTGTTCGATGGTGTTGTTTCAGTTTCCCGATTCAATTTTTGGCATAGCATCAACCTAAAAAGTTGGAAACGGAAGAGAAGCAATCACTGAGCTTCCCTTCTTTAAACATCTCAATATGCCGTCTTCTAAGTAACACGAGATTAAAAAGGTCAAGAGCACAATTCATGGTGAACATCAACTTGGAAAATTAATTTTCTACAAGCTTTTTTTACATCTAAATATTATAGGATAAAGGCTATCTCGTAAGATTAGTTGAAGGACGTGTAAGTTGATCATATGGTCAGATATTAAAGAAAAGAGCAAGCATCTGACCCTTCTTGCCTTTTCTCATTTCTTTACTTCAGCAATTGAATACACCTGCTCTCAATCTTCCCCCTACTTTCTATTAATTAATATTATTGTTATTATTAATATTACTTTATTTTTGGCTTTCCCCCCAAATATTTACTCACCTTTTATCTTTTATTGTGACAAATTAGGTTTTAGTTATCGGTCTAATGAGTCTTTTCTCAGTGCTGGTCTAATGAATTCTAAGTTTGACAACGGAATCTAATGGTTGCGTTGATTTAGTTTAATGTACTTTAATTAAACTTTGGTTAAAGATAAATAATTTAAAGAGTGAGATCAATAATTTATTAGATAAATTTAGGTAGATTTTAAAGTGAACCCTTAGGGGTGAGTTAAAAAACACATCGAAGCTGCTAATACTTTGACATTTTCTTGTACCTACAAATAAAATTTTTCACATGATTAGATGCAGAAGGAGAAAAACAGGTTATTGATATTAGGTTTGTAGTCCAAACCTTTTATTTTTTTAAAAATAGCAAAAAAAAAAAAAAAGTATAAGGAGATGTAAAAAACATATGGATACACCTTAAAATACTTGCACTTGATACACATTTGATATGTGTAACGACCTAATTTTTCATAAATAAGTTGAGGTCATTACTTAATAAAAAACAACATTTTCATAACTTTAAAACAAATCAAAGTCTACTTATTTTGTTAATAAAAATAAAATAAAGCTATATAAGAAAAGACATCCACATAAAAACGACTAAAGAAAATACCTAACTCAGCCCTATCTAAACCATGAAGATAAGCAAATGTTCATAAATTTTAAAAAAATGTCTAGCACCCAAAACATGAAAATCATTAAAAACAAGAAAATAATGGAAATAATGGAAACATGAACATAGTTTCACATATGACAGGCCACGGGTCCTTGTTGCTCGACAACCTGCCTTTTTCTTTATTTATGCTTGAAAAATTAAACACAGAAATGTTGATTATATAAATATACCAAGGGACCCATATTAATTTTGAATGAGAAGCTCAATTTCGTGAAACTAAATATAAATGTTCGAGGAACAAAAGGTATTTTTGGTAATCTTAGCATAGCCTTTATTTTGAATTTTAAAAATAAAACAAAAAATCTTAGTGATAAGTTCGGCTGAGATTGTTCAAGAAAAACAAAAATAGAAGTTTTCTTAAAAGTGCATTACTTTTGAAATATAAAATTAAACGTCGTTTTTGACAATTTTCCCCATCTATATTAAAATTGATTGAATAATAATAAGAGTGAAGGAGAAAATTTTGATCAGAGAGGTAAGGTGAAAAGAGCAGAGGTTTGTGACATTTCATATGCAAAGGATATCTTCCATATTTTTGTAAGAAGAGGGGGCCTCATTAAAATTTAAAAAAAAAAAAAAAAAAAAAAAAAAAAAAAAAAAAAAAAAAAAAAACACTCAAATAGCCCATTTTTGTCCATCTTTGCTTTTCTTTTTCTTAAATCTCAAAACTTATAGTACAATATTCCCCATTTATGTTGATTGTATTCCTGGTTTTGGAGTTTTATCATATTGATATGTTGATTGTATTTCTGGTTTTGGAGTTTTATCATATTGATAGATTAAACAACCGAGCTGACTCATTCACTCGCAAAAAAAGGTCCTGATCATGCACTACTACAAATTTGGCCTTCTTTGATGTGCAAAACACGTAAAAAAATGTCTACCTTGATGTCTTTACCCATCAAGCTGGCGGACATCAAGAAAGTTTGATCATCAAGAAAACTTGGTCAAAACATGTCATAAAAAACTCTTTGTTTTTATGGTATTGGCTATCAAGAAAAGGAACTTCGATGTTTTTTGCCCATCAAGGAAATTGAAAAGCCCATCAAAGAAAACCGTTTTCTTGATAGCCAAAACATGCCATAAAAAACCCTTTTTTGATGGCCAATACCTTTTTTGATGGTCAATGATGATATTGACCATACAAAAAGGAGACTTCGATGTTTTTTGCCTATAAAAGAAAATGAAAAGTTCATCCAGAAAATCGTTTTCTTTCTTGATGGCCAAAACATGTTCTTTTTTTCTATTTTAGATTTCCATATTTCCTTTGGGATTGATTCTTGTACTAAGAATTGTAAACAACTTCTACAATTTTTTTTGTAAAGGTACATACAGTTGAGCTAAGCTTATGTTGGTCAACTTCTACAACTTCTACAAATTTTAAAAACTCTAAATTACAAATTTTCAATTCAATTCATTAAAGTTGAACACAATAACTAATTTAATTTTGATAAAATCACTTATTTCAATCTAATTATAATTATAATAGTTAATTTTTAAAAAAGTAATAATGTATTATTAATGAATAAAAAGTAATAATCCGAAGAATTTAGTAAAGATTTAAGAATATTATCAATGAATATTGTATTTTCTGAGTCTGTTAACAATGGTCCAAATTTTGTGCTTCCTGTAAAATAGTTTTTCTTGATGGACAATGCTCATTCAGATACCATTTTTCTTGATGAGTCTTGCCCATGATTTTATCCTAAACCCAAAATTATAATTTTTTTCTTGATGAACAATGCCCATCAAGATATCATTTTTCTTGATGGACCTTGCCCATAATTTTTTTCTTTTGTCTTTGTCTTTGTTTATTAAGAAACCTTAGACCCATCAAGAAATGCAAAACAAATATATTAATTTTTTTATGATGACCATTGTAAATCAAGAAAATTCATCCTTTGATGGGTCTCATCCATTAAAAAAACCTAACTAACTTGATGGGCATTGCCAGTAAACTAATATATTATCCTTGATGTTTATTGTGCATCAAGAAATAATTTTTTTGACGTTTGTGAGTCATCAACAAAACTAAGGAAACTTTGTCCATCAAGAAAATCAAGAATCCACATTTTTTTACATTTTTTGTATTTTTTCAACAAAATAAGGAGACTTTTCTTGACGTACATGACTGTCAAGAAAAGAAAAATATTGTATCAAGAAAAATATTTTTTTTTAATGGTCCTTTACCATGACCATCAAGCAATCAAAATTACTTCTTGGTTTAATCATTTTCCTGGTTGGTTGACTGATGTTGTTACTTTGGATTTTGCTTCTTTAGCTAGTAGCCCATGTGGCATGAGTTCTTTCTGAATGCATTTGCTTTTTGTTAAAAAAAAACTAAGCTTAATTGACTTTATGTCGCAGCATCATATGAAACCAGTTATAGAGCTTTTGATCGGTTTTTGTTACTTGAATTCCAAAATTGATAGCTAATTGTAGTTTATTGGCCCTTGAAAATGTGATTTATTCTAAAGGTAACACGAGGATGTCCTAGTTCTCATATCAATATTGAATTAAGATAAATAATTTAGAGATTAAAATTAATAAATCATGAGATTCAAAACATATATAAAACTATGGGGACTGTATTGAAGAGTATTGAGGGAATAAAAAAAATATCAATTTGTTGGTTGGAAGTGTGGTTCCACAATATGGTATGATATTGTCCATTTTCAATATACATCCTTATGACTTTGTTTTTGGTACCATCCCAAAAGACCTCATACCAATGGAGATAGTACGTTGTCCTCCCTTATATACCCAAGATCATTCTTTTATCTAAGAAATGTGGGACTTTGGTAGCATTTACAATCAAACAGGTCATTCTCACGCTCGTACAAATCAAAAAACAATCTCTCGCGAACATGAATTTATAATACACTAAGATTAAGTTACATAGGCCGTCATCCTAATGAAACAGAAACTTAACTAGTTAACAAAGCTACATCTAGTAGTTATTATTTCGTGGTCTGGTCTTATGCAAACTCATTGCATAGGATACCCTCACTCGCATGTCACCTACACAAGAACACATTGGATCATTGCATTTATATCAAATACAAAGTGAGTCGTATTTATAGTTTTACCAAGATAAGGTACCCAACTTTATCTGTATACTATAGACCATTTTGAGCTGTATCTCAAACATTGTTTCATGTATGTCTCTACATACTATTCAAGACTCATCAAACAGCTTAGAATTTTAGTTTTTTGAATTTAGGTTATAAGACAAAACTAATAATATGATCAATAATGTTTTATTGAAATTATAATAATTATATTACTTTATTAATAGCGGTCAATAGATTACATATTTACTATCTACTAGTTTTAGGACATAAAACCTAACATACACCACTATATTAACATATATAAATCTATTTATTTACCTTTGTAAAAAGTTGATTATGTACTCTCATAAGATACCAAATTAACATTCACATTCACTGAGTTTAGTAAATACGAGATTAGTAAACGATTTAGATTTTTTAATAAAAAATCTTGGTTCCAGAAACCGTGCAAATCATTTTTATATATTTAAAGTGTAAAATTATACTAAATAAATGTATGTATATTAAAAAAATATAGAATGTGATATTATAAACTCAAATTTTTTAAAAAAATTAAAATATGTATTATGTAAAATATCACAAAACTCTATAATATTTACAAAAGGATAATTGTAAAAAAAATTAACATAAAACCTGTCATAAATAAATTAATAATAATTTAACATCAACCAACATTTAGTGAGTAATTACAAGTAGTTTTATGATTTATAAATTACTACCAAACACATTTTAAACTTTTGGTTAAATTAGGAACCAAATCTCTTAAGCTGCTATCAAAGACTGTTTTGAAATATATATTATTTTCGTTGAATCTATTTTCAATTTTTGATTTTGAGATTTCCTACCTAAACAAAGTCGTGAATCATTGGTGTAAGGATGGTTTTTTCTAGTGATAAAGAGGTTTTAGTTGAAACTAAGAAAGATGAAAGAAGATGGGTTTACAAATTACACAGCCAAGTGAATATATCCCATCAAGAAAGTGATAAAACAGAGTGCATGGGGATGAGAAATACCCTCCAATTATTGGCATCAACAACCCTAAACACACTGTCTCTTTTAAGGCTCCTATCCCTATCTCCCTATTTTCCCTATTCCCTTTGATCTTACAACTATCTTTTTACCCTTCTATTACGCTGTTTTTAACTTTAGTAATTAGGGTTACATTTTTATACGATGTGATATTAATTAGTAACCAAAATCTAGGATAGTTTCCTAATTGTTTTTGAGATCATGTTTATGATTTATCTCTCTCCATCACTTTTGTTTTATCTTTATATTATATATTAATCTTATCTACTAAAGTTTACAAACCAAATGAAGGTTATACATATGCACTGAAAAGTCTTCATAATAAAGCTTTAATTTGCTTGTTAATTCAAATTTGTCTTAATTTGAATTACTTGAAATGAATTGAATGTTTTTTTTAAAGGTCTACCTTCAATAATAAAAAAAAAGTGCAAAAAGATTATACATTGTTTGGATTTTGTTTTGGTTTCAAAAGACCATAAAGGACGATAAAATATAGGAGAATGTGATATTTCATGAATTAGAACTCGAGCATTGCACAAACTTACAGTAAAAAAAAAAGGCATTAACATTAGAATGACATACGATAAAAGATCTACGATGATAAGTGTCTTTGGAAAGCATCCCATCATAATTTTAGAAATGGTGAAGGAGTGAAACCATCCTTAACTAGACTTCAAATAAGTCCCTTGAAATCCAACGACCAAATTCCATTGTGTTGGGTTTGTGTAGATAAAGGCAATGAAGAATGGAAAAGGTTTTTTGGGGTTTTGGGATAATGCAAAAAAGTTTTTGGAGGCTCAAAGAAATCTGGTGGATTTGACCACTGCCTGCCCATAGGTAAACTGACCCACCATTATTTTTAATACTAAGAAAATCACTTTTTTTAAAATAAATAAACCAAAATCACTTTCACATTTTCAAACTAATCACTGCTCCAATTAATCATTGCCACGTGTGTAATTGGCTTTATGTGAATTGTTGGGTCCTTAATTAACCCTCTAATCACTCTCTACAACAAAACCCACTTTCAAATTTCCATAATACCACATTTTTATTAGTTTTTAAAATCTTCTTAATCATTTGTTAAAACTCAATTTTTCAAACCTTGTTTCTCAATGTACTTTTGAATACATTGAGATACTTATTTAAATTCAAGCTTTTGTCCTCCATCAAGTTTTTTTCTTTTGCTCCATTTTTTATATATTGGTTACCAATATATACAAATAAGAGAGAAAAAAATCAAATGTAAAATGAGGGTTTAATTAGGAACTTGAAAGAGGCTATTAATTAGCTTATTTGTAATCAAGTGAAACTCAATAAATATTATTAGTCACAATCCAAACCAACAAAAGCTCCCAAATTCAACTAAAAAAAATCTTATTTTCTATAGATTAAATTTAAACTCAAATAAAAAATTATAATTATAAAAGAAAAATGGCATCGGTTGAATGACTAATTTTGGATAAATCACAATTTGTCACGTGATTTACCAATTAACTACAAAAATATAAATAATTAAATTTGAGACTAATTAAAATTTGACATAAATTAAAGACATAAATTGAACAATTTTGATGATGCCGCGTTTTTTCAAATGTTGGATCAAGTTAATCATTTTAGTCCAATTAAATATTATTTATGTGTGCTAAAGTTCAATTGAGCAAAAAAAAACTTAATTTAGCTCAAATTCTAAATATAACCAAAATGTATGTTGTTGAGTCCATGACTCTAATTCATAGACCAAGTGACTAACAAAACCCAAGCCTATAAAGTCCACTAGATTACTAGTAGTTCTTCTTAGACATAATTTTTTGCTTTAGAAGGTCTAGAGAGACGACCACACTCGAATATTGAAGTTCAATCTTCAAAAACATAAATTGTTTCGTTTTCTCAAATCAAGCGTAAATATTCAATTGAGAAAAAAAAATCAAAGGATCAAATATTAGAAAATGAACCACATCGCATTATAATAAACATCAAGTTCAATTCCACGAAACAGATTTCTCCGAAAACCTAATTCGAACATCAAAATGTCCAAATATTGCTGATGTTTGTTGATCTCAACTACAAGAAATAACATTATTATTATCCCATTTTAAATTGTACATAGATCCAAATGAAACTTTGAAAACAATTTGTTTTAAATAAATATATATATGAATTATACATACTCTTATTCTATGTGGGAATGGACAGAGAACCACCATTCTTTGTGGCATTGGATACCTTTAGATTGGTTTTGTATATTTTAATTATATGAGTTCTCCAATATTTGAATTTTTTTTTTGAAAAGGCAACTCAATACAAATTTTACAACCAAATAACCCCATTTCCATAAAGTAGAAGGTAAATATAGTTTTTATTTTATTTTATAAAAAGCACATAATTTTCCATTATAATTTGGTTCCTAAATTTAATTTCTAAAGGAAAAAAAGTTATAATTATTTGCCTATAGGAACATTTTGCAAACAAAAAAAACTATTTAAAAAATATAACAAAATGTATCAACTCTTTGTTATATTTGTAAATAGTTTCAATTTTTTTTTTTTAATTTATACCCTAAAAACTAGTAGCTATGGATATCAAACTAGGACCAAAATCATTTTTTTTTTTAATTAATAAATTTTGAACTTTAGAAAGGTTATGTCAATTAATTGAAAGAAGAGAGAAAAATAATAGCTATTTTTTTTCTTATTGAATTTGATTTGTTTTGGAAGGAAAGATTTTAGTGTCTCCTGTTGATGATTACAAAGAGTGATATGATCGCAGAAAATTATGTAATTAAGTATTAATAATAAAAGATTGTGATAACATCTCATCAACACTTATTATTATTATGAAATAAATATCGAAAGTTACCAAAATGATTTGAATTTGGTAAAAAGAAAAAGTAAGAAAGACTAAATTATTTGTAATGATGCTTTGTTACTCGATGTAATGATCATGCACGACCACACGTATTACCTATTATTGAGATTCTAAATTTTTTTCAAGATAACATTATTTAAATTTTATTTAAAACATTTTTTAAATATAAGAAAATAATTCAAAATATTTATAAAATATTGTAAATTTTTAGACCTATTATTTAAAAAAAAAAACTAATTTTATTGGTATTTACCTTTTAAGTTTAAAAGTACAATAACTCCATTTTTATTTATTTGCATAGAAATGTAAATAATATTTTTCAATTGGGACTCCAAGAAAATGTATATACCAATTTTATTTTACGATATGGGAGAGATCTAATTTGTACTTTAAACCTAATTTAATCAGAAAAAAACAAACATATAGATTTATTATTATACATATGGCTTCAAATAATTTAACCATCTAGTTTTGAAAAATTCTTATCAAGGACAATTTTTTAGTATTATTCTTTCAGTAGAGAGCTAAAATTACTTGTTAAATTCAAATGGTCTAATAAAGTTAGAGTATTTTTACGTGTACCATATTATGCATCACCCGTAAACTCAAATAATGATTTTTTAAAAATAAGAAAATTAGCTTTAATTGAAACAATATAATTTCAAATGCCCCTTTATAATGAGTTTTTCTAAAAACAAAAACTGATGAAAAGAATGTTTGGATTTAAAACAATAATGTGTGAAATAGAAGATTGATATAACTTGAAACAAAAACGACATTAATATTTTGTGTATTAATTAGTCAAAGTTGTGTCATTAATATTTTATGTATTAATTAAAGAAATTAAAGTGAATTAGTTCGAGATTGTTGTATTGTTGCATTTTTGTCAAAATTATTGTGTGAAAATGTAGGAAAAAAGATCGATTTTTATTTTTAAGGGTTCAATACAATCAAAGTAATTAAAAATTTAACATGACTCTTTAAATATAGTAAAATTTCTAATATCTTCGAAAACGAATTTAAAAGAGCAAAGTACCAATAAATTAGAGAATTGATTATAGACCAACTATGGGAGATCAATGCATTAGTTCCAATTCAACTCCACAAAGTATTGTGGTTAAGATCGAAACCACACTATTGTAGATTTCAATGAAGCCATTTAGGATGACCATTAAGATAGGTGGTACCTTAAAGTCGAGTGAGCACACTTTGATTCAAGGCATTATGCTACTGCCCATAAATAGGAAAATTATCTTAATGTGTCGAACTTGGACCTGAAGACTTAATTAAGAGATGGGTAAAACTGTTGATTAAACCCTAATTATTTTATAAATAGCTATTCAGCTCCTAAACTTAGTCCAACCCATTTCATTAAACTCGAATTTGATAAGAATTAAATATATAGAAAATATTTTAAAAATCCACAATCAAAATTTAGGTAATTTAAATATGAAATTATATAGGATAGGAATTTGAAGATTATTGGGACAATGAAGAAGCATAATGATGGAAGGAATGTAATTATGTAAACATCAACAGGGACAAAATAATGCATATGAGAGCCACAATCATCACATTTCATGAAAATTTCCCATGTTCTTACAAAATTTACTTTCAAAATAATTCAAAATTTAAAAGACATTTGAATTATGAAGCTTTCCTCTCTCACACACACACACACACATATATATTATTCCACTTGATTTATGGGCATGGGTGATGGATAGCTTCAATCATTGTTCATTATACATCAATGTAGCACTCTTCATTAAACCCCCTTTTTTACTATAATAATAATTATTAATACATCACATAAAATTGACATTTTTTTTAATAAAACAATAAAAAGATTTTTAATTATCTTCCATATCCAATACAAAATACAATCCGACGAAAGCTATGAATATTGAAAAATTGTATCATTGTAAAAATGTATTTTATTTTAGAGATCATAATATTTAACTGGTTAAGACATATGTGACTACTAAGATGTTAGAATTTCTTTGACCCATATGTTTAAACGTTATTTTGAGTCGTCAATCATTAATAAATATTGAACCAAACATATTCCTAATTTCTAAAGTATAAAAGTACTTCAAGAGATTGATAAGATTGTGTTCCCCAGTCCTTAATAGACTAAATTTATCAAATTTAGTTAATATCTAACTAATACGGCCTAACTAAGATTATTTTCTACTCCTAAACCTTAAATGACCACCACATAACAATAAATGATTAGATCTTATATGATATTCATTAAAGAGATGAAATTAGAAAGTTGAAAACTTTATTCCCATACAAAATAAAATGATGATATAATTTCTCCATAACATTTTTTTTTCTTTTTCTATAATATTTTAAGTGTTTTTCTGAAAAATTGTCAAAAATATTAAAATAAACGGAATATTAACCCTTCATAATAAATTTTTGTTTTTTTAGCACAAATAATTTGTCTTTTTATTATTATTGAAAACCTTTTTTATCCTTTTTTTTTTTTTTGTGGTGTGATTGATGGGTGTTGTCAATACATCCAAATATAAAATGAAAAAGAAAAAAGAAGAAGAAAAATATAAAATTTCTCTTTCTCATGATATAATAAAAAGTTATGCAGTTCTGTTTCTCAAGTCTATATAAATTTGGATTGATCCATTTTAGAATAGTATTTTGTTAATGTGTTGGGTGTTGAATAATAATGGAGTTGGATTTGAGATTAGGAAATGATCCTTCTCCTTCTTCACATCCAACACCCCTTCGTTTTTCCCTTTCTTTTCCCTCCATTGATCTTCAACATCAAGCTCACAATCACATTCACCAAAACCACCTCCTTCTCCACTCTCTTAATTCTCCTCCACCACCCTCCGCCCCAGCCTCTCGCCCATCTTCTCCAACCGGTACGACCTACTTCTTACTCCGATGGAAACTCTTTTTTTTCTTCCTTTTTATTAATCTCACTTTGAATAAATACTACACGACATGTATTTTTGGGTTTTATTCATCTCTGATAATTTTTTTTTTAATTTAATGGATCTGATAACATATTAGATAACACAGAGGTTTCATATATCTCAAAATAGTTCATCTATCTTTTAAAGAGTGTAGTTAGGTTGTTGATTGTATATTTTGAAAGCAAATATTTGATGGGTGTATTTTGTATATGACAAGTAATTATAAGGATCAGGAGGAGGAGTTTTTACGGAGGTGATTAGCGGAGCGACGGCTGATGGGGGAGGAGAAATAGGTGGAAGATCGTCAAAGGGAATAGTTTGGTCAATAGGAAAGAATAATAGAGAAGAAGAAAGAGAAGGGAAAAGTGAGAATGAATTAGAAGAAGAAGAAGAACAGGAAGAAATGGATATGAATATGATTAGCAGTGGAAGAAAAAAACTGAGGCTTTCAAGACAACAATCAGCATTTCTTGAAGAAAGCTTCAAACAACACCACACCCTTTACCCTGTAACTCTCTCTCTCACTTCTTCTCCTATTTCAGTTTATGATTTCAGAATATTCTTTAATTTTTAAACTTCTTCCTTTTCTTAATTTATTTTTACCATTGGTTTTAGTTAAAGTTTTCAATTTTTTTAATGTAAAATGTTGATGTATGTTAGCGTGAAAAGATTTTGCAATGATAAACTCAACAAAATTGCCTTATTTTTAAAAAATTGTTTTCAGGAAATTAATTGTTTTTTCTCTCACAAATTTGATTAAGAATCCGTTTATATCTTCGAGTGCTGTGGCAATTATTTTGTGAAATTTATGAGAAAAAAAATAAACATAAATTTTGAACTCTAAAATGTTATAAAATCATCCACTTAAATGATTAATTCGTAGTTATTTTTGAAAATATTGATTTTGACTTAGAATTTGGTTAAAAATTTGAGTGTCAAGATTTACGAATTTTGAAAAGAAAGTGACATTATTTTCACGATAAACTAGGATAAGTTTTCTTTAACTTTGCTCACTCTTGATTTTTTTTTAAAAGATTGTTCCTTAAAAGTAACAATGTTATGTTTGATCTTTAATAAAAAAATGTTTAAAAACTAATGTGTGTAGGAGTAAAAATTCATGATAATGTTATACAAAATTGAGACCTAAAGAGTATATGGTGGTGAGCTTAATGAAACTATCCAACCTGCTACTATATCCATTTTAAGTCTCAATTTTTAACATACACTTCGTTTAATTAAAAGTAATTGATGAGATTAAAATTGCAGAAGCAAAAGCTAGAAGTTGCAAGAAGGTTGAATCTTCGTCCTCGTCAAGTAGAAGTTTGGTTTCAAAACAGACGAGCAAGGTATAAATAACCCTACCAACCTATACTCACTCTTAATTTCATGTTCTTCTTGATCTTCCTAGCTAAAAAAGTTTAATAAGCTTGACTAACATCAATATGTATCGGGTCTTCCATAACTATTTTTTTTTCGGATAATTGTTGAAACATATAACACTTTAACTGATTTCTATCACACAAACGATCCATCAATTTTATATATTTTCTGTGGAAATCTTTGCTAGGATGAACACCGAGAAAAACCCTGAATAAAATTTGAAATTCTCAAATATTTGATATCGAATAATTTATACTTAATTATTTGTTCTTTCTCGGTGTTCATTCTTGCTAAGATTTCGACAGAAATAATAAAGTTGACAGTTTTTTGTTTTATTTGTGTTGTTTTCTTATTAGGATTTATGTTTTATATTTGACACAGAACGAAGTTGAAACAAAATGAAGTAGAATGTGAATACTTGAAGAAATGTTGTGCCACACTTACTCAACAAAACACGAAGCTTCAAAAGGAACTTCAGGATTTGAGAGCTCTAAAAACTACTCATTCTTTGTTCATCAACTCTCCCCCTACCACTCTCACCTTGTGCGCCTCTTGCGAACGCGCTGTCGCAACCCCAATCTCCCGCTGAACAACAATACTCCATCCCCCTCCCCCTCTTCCATTTTCACTATTTAATTCATTGCTATCCCATTATCGATTTTTTTCCATAGGATAATTTCTCTAAGCTCTAAATTAATCCTAAGGAAAGGAAGGTTTATTTCTTTCTTTTCTCTACCGTTGATGACATTATTTGAAAAATATTTAATGTTATCTTAAACATCACCATCTTTGTGCATTTTTAATTTATGGCAAATTTTGTTAGAAGAGTGATCAAAACTGATGCACCCAAGTCAGTTTTTCAACCAGGGTTAATTACGAGTTTTTCTTTTAGAAGAAAATTATTAGATATTTTTTAGTTTAATGTCAAGGGAGAAAAAGAAATTGTAATTTTTTTGAAGAGACTTTTACCTTACCACGTCAGGTGGCCATGTTGTTTGTTTCCCTACGAGCCCTGGGAAAGTTAATAAGAAAGGTTAGCAAACCAATCCCACTTCGAGTAAACCAATCCCATTCCTTGAAAGATTTGTAAAATCTATATTAGGAATGATATCATTAATAATTAATATTTTCACTTTGGATGTCTTTCACGTTTTTTAAAACGTCATGAACAGTAACATTTGACAACGTAAAAACGTCTGGAGATAGTTTTTCTTTTAGTAAATACATTTAATCTCTCACACCATCTTTCAGAAACTAGCAGCAAGCTTTCCCCATCTTTCAGAAACTAGCAGCAAGCTTTCCTTTAGACGATTCAGAGGCTAAAAGAGGCACGAATATGCGAATTTCTCATGAATGCTTTTTTACGATAACTATATTTCTTTCTTATTTTTATGAGGGGTGACAATATTTATCTGAGTCAATTTTTCAACTAAACCAACTATGATTGGTTTAATAAATGTTCAAATCAATTCCGATTATAAAAAAATATAAACTAGTTGTTGATCGACAATTGATCAAACTTGGTTTAAACCTTTGAATTTTTTGTTTGAAATTTTAATTTTTTTGTGAAAAGGTGTTAATAAAAAATAATTTGAGAATCTCTCTTTGGATAATATTTGGTGTTTGAAAACTAAACTAACAATTTATATAAACATGCACAGCTACACCGATGTGTTTCTTTGTAATTTATCTATATTTTACATGTTTTTTTCATAATGTAATACCAAAATTGGAAAACGAAAAAATAAATTGAGATAATCGAGTATTTTTAAACCATTACTATTATAGGACGGTAAGATGATATTGAAGTTCACACAAATTTAGTCTTAATTTTATGATCTCAAACATTTACATTATAGTTATTACTTGAGAGAAGTAATATTATGAACTGAAGAGAGAAGAGATATCCAAGAATGCTACTATTCATATGGATTGTAGAATCAGAAGTGTGTGAGAGAGAGAGATAGGAGAGACATTTGATTTCAAAGTTGTCATCATTATCTCACAATGATACGAGTATAATAGGCATAGTTCTTATGCACTACTACAAAAAGGGTTTTTCTTGACGGTTGACGTTTGACTCTAAGACTGTGGGAGAGTGGGTTCATGTTTTGGAGAAGGATTATTAGGTTTTCCATAATCCTTCATTTTTCTCTTTTTTACTATTCCACTCCTCCAATACTTCTCACTCCATTTTCAATTCTCCCTCAAACATATATCATCATAACACTATTATTATAATTCTTTTTCCAAACGCATACTACCATAACACGGACTATTATAATACTTCAGATTATCATCACATAACTCTTCCATAAATCACTTCTTCTCCCAAACGCTCCCTTAAAATGTTCATTAAGTCAATTATGTTACCATATTTAAAATTATGACATTTTCATATTATATAATAAGATTGTTTTTTTGTAATTAAGTTTTGGTTAGTTTTTTTAGTTTTAGCAATGTTAACTTTTTTTTTTATTGTTATTATATTTTAATCTACAATTGATAGGCTTAGTTATTATATCCCTTCATGATTTAGTCCCTCAACTTTTATTTTAAGTTTGGAAGTCGCTTTCGAACATTAAAAGAATTCTAACATTTTTTTTTTCATTTCTTTACTCTCTTTTTTTCTCATTCTAGTTCTTGATTTTGACTAGAGGCCAATATATTTTAATTTTGAAATATATTGAGAGTCTGTATGACTAAAACTAAAACATTAGCTAGAGATTAATCAAAATCATATGATAACATAATGAAGAAAATATTGGAAGGTGACAGTATCTGCTACAATTTCCAAGTAATGTACTCTTAGAATTTCATCATTTTGCTCCTTTGAGAACATGCAATTTATGCAAAGGGTACCATATATGATTCATGGTTATTAATGTATTGTCAGATAGTGCAAACAATTATTAACTGTACACATGTCCCTACTTATTCTGTTATTTTCTTGCTAAACCTTGAAAGAATGGAACATTTTTGCTATGCCATTTCAATGAAAATAAAAAAATCTCTCCAAATTTAGATTTGTCTTGAAACGTGGAAGTTGTGGTAGGAAAAACCATTCTAACTAAATGTACTCTTTTATTCAACCAATCTTTTAAGATGGTAATTAATACATTTATCGACTTCAATCTGATAAAAAATACACATATTTTTTTGTTTGGTTTTTTAAAACAAAATATTAGTTTTAAAAAGTAAAATTATAAAACTTATACACTTTATTCTATCCATTTTTTTTAGTACAACAATGATGGGAGAATAGAAAACAATATATTTGTTTAGTATAGTGTGAATATTGTGATTTAGACATCTAAAATTAAAACTAGTGATGATGTTAAATGAAACTTTTAACAACAGTAGTTGAACTACAAGGAATCCAAGAAAAAGTAGGGGAGATAGGTGAAAGAATTCAAAAGAAGTATTATTTCTGGAATGAATTTCACTGAAAGGTATTACAAGGTATCTATAAGAATAATAATTGTTGATAACAGTATAAGTACAACTGTTTTGAAACTAAATAAAAAATTATTTAAACGAAATTATTATGTTATCATGGCCCCTCAAACAAATGTTTATGAAGCATGAGTTACTTGTGAGGTAGTGAAGATGATTAGATGTGAGCGGTTTAGTGAATAAGTCTGCCAGTTGCTGTTGAGTAAGAACAAACTGTAAACGACATCTCCTTCTAGTTGTTCGTTCTCGAACAAAATGAAAATCTATCTCGACATGCTTTGTCCTCCCATGAAAAACAGGATTCCTCGCTAGTTGAATTGCAGAGTTGTTGTCATAGAGTAGTTGGGGTGGGTCAATCCCAAAAATTTGTAAATCCTTTAGGATTTGTCTTAGCCAGCAGACCTCAGTAACGGTAATGGCTAAAGCTCTGTATTCAGCTTCAGTTGAGCTACGTGATACTGTGGTTTGTTTCTTAGCTCCCCAATATATTAGATTGGAGCTTAAAAATACTACAAAGTCAGTAGTAGAATGTCTGTCATCACGATCTCCTGCCCAATCAGAATTAGAGAATGCAGTTAATTGAAGAGGTTTGATTGATGTTTTTGGAAACAAGAGCCCAGAGTTGGAAGTTCCACAGAGATATCTGAGCACTCTTTTTGTAGCTACTAAATGTGACGTGCATATATTGAGAAAGTTTTCCAATTGAATAGAAGATGTTTGGTTTGCTGAAGGTTAAAGTAGTGTAAAGAACCAATTATAGCTCTATAGGACTAAGCATCTTCAACAGAGCATGGTCCACCAATGTCAGTAGACAGATGGAAAGCCGTAGGAGTAGATAAGGCTTTGCATTTGACATCCCATACTTCTTTAGTAGATCTCTAATATATTTCTGTTGGGTTACATGAATACCCTTTGAGGTGTATTGAACTTCTAGCCCAAGAAAAAAGTGAAGATTACCAAAATCAGTCATATCAAAACGAAATTGAAGCTGAGATATTAACTCTGAAATATATTGATGTTGGTTTCCTATTATTATGATGTCATCAACATATAGTAATAGGAAGATAATGGCGACATTCGAACTTCTAACAAACAGAGAGGAGGCAGCTTGTGAAGCAATGAAACCATGATCTAAAAGATATGAAGTAAAGCATTCGAACCAAGCCATGGGTGCTTGTTTAAGCCCGTACAGTGATTTGAGTAGTTTGCAAACATGATGAGGTTGTGATGAGCTGACAAAGCCTTGAGGTTGTTGCATATACACCTCTTCTTTGAAGAGTGCCATGAAGGAAGGCATTTTTTACATCAAGTTGTCTGATTTTCCATCCATATTGAGCTGCAAAAGATAAGATGATGTGAATAGTTGCCTTTTTAACAACTGGGGTGAAGGTTTCTTCATAATCAACACCTTCTTCTTGATGGTAGCCTTTTACTACAAGGCGGGCTCTGTGTCTAGCTATTGTTTCATATGGATTCCTTTTAAGTTTATAGATCCATTTACATCCTATTGCACTTTTTCAAGGAGGTGAAAGTGTTAAGACCCATGTGCCTTGTTTAACAAGTGTAGAGTGTTCTTCAGCCATAACATCTTGCCACACTGGAAGTAATTTGGCTTTGGTGAATGAAGTTGGTTCCAGATTACTTTCATCTGAAGTAACAGTAGCAACAAAAATCTTCTTTTTGGAAATCTCAGATTTACCTCGAGTTTGCATAGAGTGGCAGTTATGTACTAAGGGAGCAACATATATTTAAGCTTCATTCCTGAAATTTTGACTTGGTATATTAATCTCTGCATTCTTAATTAATGGACAATATATTAAGTCTATCATCTTCAACATTCATCAGAGTTTCTTCTGTGTGATGTACAAGTGAGGTAGAGTTAGTGGGCAGCTGAGGAGAGATATCACTTGATTGTGGTATTTGTGTGTTAGAAAGCTGCAAAAAAGAGAGTAAGAGTATAATTGGTTTTTGTGGGCTGGGGAGGTTTGGCTTGGGTTTTAAAAGATGTATCATTTGGTTCATTGAATGAAAAAGATGACTCATAAAAAATAACATGTCTAGAAGTCTAGACTTGTTGGTTGCGCATGTTGTAACAAAGACATCCTTTAGAATCTGATGCATATCCGAGAAAGGTACATTTGATTGTCTTAGGTTGAAGTTTTGTTTGATGTATATGGTTTTAGGAGAGGGTAGCAGATGCAGCCAAAAACTTTTAAAGAGGTGTAATCAGGGGTCTTATGGAAAAATATTTCAAAGGGTGATTTATGGCCACAGTTGGGAGATGGAAGACGGTTGATTAGATAAATAGCAGTGTTGAAGGCAAAAGGCCAAAATTTTATGGGTAGAGAGGCTCTGGACATCAAAGTGACTGTTATTTTGACAATGTGCCTATGTTTTCTTTCAGCTACGTCATTTTGTTTGTGGTATAGGGACAAATTTTTTTATGAATGATGCCATGTTTTTTAAGATAGGAATGAAGAGAATGGTTCACAAATTCTCCACCTCCATTACTTCTTAATTTTTTATAGTAAGGGATAGTTGGTTTTCAGCTAGGGGTTTAAAGATCTGAAACATAGAGTAAACATCAAGTTTATGGGTAATGGGATAAAGCCAAGTGTATTTAGACAAGTCATCAATAAAGGAAAAATAGTAGTTGAAGTTGTTTATTGATTTTTTTTGGGTAAGGTCCCTATACATCATTATGTACTAGGTTCTAAAGGATATAGAGAAGTGGAAGTGGAATGAGAAAAGGGAAGTTTATGTAGTTTTCCTTGTGCACAAGGATAACATACATTTTTTGGTAATGAATGAAAAGGTAAGTTCATGCTACGTAAAACAGAAGAGAGTAAGGGATTACTCGGATGTCCTAACCGTTCATGCCAGACTGAAGAAGATGTTTTTGTTCCAACATGAGAAACTGTGGATGAAGATTTTAAAGTCTAAGAGGTTTGTATTGGGTAAAGACCATTTATGATAGGTCCTTGAAAAAGGATTTTGCCCGAGGTTTTATCATGAATACGAAAAAAATCAGAGTCAAACAAAAAATGCAATTATTATCTACGTAGAGACGGTGTATAGAAAGGAGATTAGTGGATATAAAGGGCACACAAAGGAGTTCTTGGAGTTTGAGAGAAGAGGAAGGTGTAGGGAGAATACCACAACCTTAGTAAGTTATTGGTAGAGCTTGCCCACTGCTTACAAATATTTGTTCATCATTAGAAAAGTTAGAAGCATTGGCTAATTGAGATAAATCAAAAGTAATGTGAGAGTTGCAGCCAGAGTCAGCAAGCCATTGAGTACAAAAATTTGCAACAACATTGTAGTTTTGAGTGGCTACTATAGCAGCAAGTTGTGTTGTGGATGACGACCTTGGTAGTTGTAGTTCATGCGGTTGTAGCAGACAAGTGCACTGTGACCAAGTCGATTGCAAATTTGGCACTGAATTTTGTTGGTTGACTGATCAGTAGGGATTTTTGAGAAGGTGTTAGGGAATATGTTGGAGAGGTTATTTGGTAATGGTTTGTTTGGGATTCTGCCTCTTCCATTATTATCACTTGGGCTACCTCTTCCATTTCCTTTTTTGTTGCTACTGCTTCCACGGGTGTTGCGGTTATTACCACTATGGTTTCCTCCTCTGTTCTGTGGATTGTAATTTTGGCTTGGTGTTTGATTATTCTGAGCAATAAACACAACATTTTGAGATAGACTTTCATCACGTTTAGTCTATTTATCAATGGTAGATTCTTCTAATATTAGAAGAACATGGAGTTCTTCAAAAGATACCGAGGTAGACCTAGAGCGGATTGAGGTTTGAAAGGTATTATATTCAGAGGGTAATCCATTTGTGGTGTAAATAATGAGATCTTCAGAATCAATAATAACAGAGACATTGGACAATTTATCTTTTAGTTCTTTGATGCGCTGGATGTACAAATTTATTGATTCGCCTAATTTCTTGGAGTTCAGACTTAAGGTTCACCACATTGACTCGAGAATTGGAAATGTAGTGTTTCTCTAAGGTGTCCCGTATATCTTTGGATGTTGAGTAGCCAACAATGCAGGCAAGGGCACCGAGAGAGAAGGTAGCGTTGGTGAGGGGTGATAGAGCGTGGTCTTTAGCAATCCATTCATCATGGAGTGGGTTTGGTTGAGCAGGTGTTGTTGTTTGGGCAGAAGTGATCGCTTCAAAAGAAGAGGATGAAGAGGTACCAGTAGTAGATTATGCAATAAATCTTGTGGGTTTTGGATTAAAGCCAACAACGAAGCAAAAGAGTTTGTGTGCAATCAAGATTGATTGAATCTGGAATTTCCACACTACATAGTTTGTAGAATCAAGATGGATTGAAATTAGATTACATATATTGGAGAGGAGGAAGATCGAAGAAGAGAGTTCTTTGGTTAGATTAGTCATGGATTCCAGTGAAGACCTGGTAATGAAGGAAGCTTCAGGATCAGATGTTAGTCACCAATCTGATACCATGAAAGAATTCAAAAGAAGCAAAAATTTTCATGAAGGAGAGTATTATTTCTTGAATTAATTTCACTGAAGGTATTACAAGATATTTATAAGAATAATAACTGTTGATAACAAAGTATTTAAATAGAATTATTAGGTTATCAATAGGTACAAATGAAAAACAAGAAAAGAAAGGAAAAATATGTGATTACTTCTCAATGTCTTCCATTTCTAAACCTCGGTGAATGGCTTCATTTCTTTTCTTAACATGATTCAAGCATATAACAGTAAAAAAAGGAACTGGTAGGAAGACAAGAATTACCAATATCTAATCAAATATATCTATCTAGTGCATCTACATATAATCCTTGGCGCTTTCGTTGAATGTTTCTCGAGTTCATCTATAGTTAGGGAAGAATATGGTTTGGACAAAAGTCCACAGTGAATTTTAAGGGCGAGGGCTTTTGTAAAGCCCCAGGCCCAGGATTCGGACCAGGATTTGGAATTCGGATCTCCGACATTCCTCTGCATCCCCTGCGACCTGGCAGCAACATCCTTACTATTCTTAAAGGCTTATTAGAGTGAAAGTTCTCCCCACAAACTAACACGAGTCCTTCCAGCATGCTTTGTCCTCACTCACATGCATCCTAGGAAAATTCCCAAGAGGTCACCCAACATAGAATTACCCCACATGTTAGAAGTATTCAAGTCCTTAACCAAAACATACTTACCTTTATTCAATTTCATGCACAAATCCACGATTGACTTAACAATAAGTCTCTGTACCTTTGCTCCATGGCTGCAAGGTCTGCTTGAGTGACAGGTGCAGTAGGGTCGACAGCTTGTACAGCCTGCTGTCCTTCAGGTTGTCCCTCAAGCTGGTTACGTCCAGCTCCTCTGCCTCCTCTACCACCTCTACGAACACTTCTACGTGGCAGCATTTTTCCACTTCTACGTGGCAGCATTTTTTCTAAATTCCACCATTAAAAGTCTTTTACTACGAGTTCATTCACAACATACTTACTTACTTATCTAATTTAATTCCGACAAGGTCATATGAACAATCTTAAACTATATAATAAAATGTACCTGACGCACCCTACGATCGATGCAATCCCTCCGCACGACGACGATGTCCGGACGAAGCCGTTGCACCACGTTATTTCTACGCTCGGCGCCTCCGTCCAATCTCCTTCCGTCGCATCTTCTCTCCACCCGTGTCGAAGTCAAAACGTTCTGAGTCACGCGTTTCAGCCGTCTGCGTGCCAGTCCCGAGTCAACAGTCTCAACCATTTGCGTGCCAGCCGATTTTGCAAGTTGACTGCGCCACATTCTCCACCCGTTCCGAAGTTGATCGTCTGCATTATTTCTCCATCAGCTTCGAGCCCAAGCGGCGTCTCCTTGGGTGAGCTGCGTGTTGTCGTCTAAGCCGTTAATGCCCCCTCCGTGTGTGAGCCGCGTGTCTCTGTCCCTTCAAGTCAGATCCGTGCCGCCTTCATTCTTCTCAAGCCGTCCGTCTCACTAAGCCACACACTCGAGCTGTTGTGAGCCATTTTGATAGCCAAGCCACCAGTTTAAGCTAGCTGGTATTGTGGTGAGTTGTGTTGGGATTGGTACACCCAATTAGAATATTTTGGATTTTAAATGAAACTGTATTTCGACTGAATCGATTTATATCTACTTGAAGGTTCAAAAGAAATTTGAAGAGTTGAGGCTGTGAAAACTTTTGCATTTAAGGTTGTGTGTTGGATTCAACCTTAATCTTGGGGTAAGCTTAGATAAGTTTGGTTGCCTAATTAAACAATAGGGTGATAGTTGACAAAATTATTAATGTTAATTATGTCCATGTTTAGGATTAAGTGTTGGGAGGATTGACGATACCAGTGAATTATTTTAGCAAATCTCCAGGTAAGAGATTTTCCCTATTAGACTCCACTTTGAAGTTGCATGTATGTTCTGTATTGTTCAGTAGTGTAACTAAGAGATATACAATATGACTATTTGAGATGACTTTATAAATGGATACTTCGGTAACCATATTATGATTGAGATACAGTATCATTGAGGCATGCTATGAAACATGTTATTTTTTTTGTTATGTTTGACTGAGCTCAGATGTTGATGTTATGATAAGCATGTATAGGCTATAGTGTTCTGTTAGGTCTGCCTGTTAGAGTCGTACCGTATGAGGGTCCTTTGGGGTCACCACCTATGTATGCATGTGTGGCTAGTTTGAGATGTGATTCGATGGGATCACTTACAGTCCAACTCTCCTTTAGGGTGATTCCTTCGGGTTCATCGAGAGCCCAGATGTGTCCCTACGGGACCACTGGATAGTGTGTGTTTGGGAGCACATTAGTATGCGATACTCTATTACAGGGCTCTAACAAGAGGTTAACAGACACATAGTGAGACTAATAGTTGGTCTCTTACTAAGTATGAATTTATACTCACTCTTATATATGTTTAACTTTTCACGTAAGAGTAGAGGCAAGGGCAAGCTGGCGAATGATAACAAGTGACTGTGGTTCGCCATAGGGAATAATTCCAGTTTTCTTCCGCACTTACCAGTATTTTATATTTAGATTTTTTTTTTGAAACTCATATTTATTTCAAGTATTTCTTTAATTACATTTTGGGTCCTAAACTAGTATTTTAATTAGCTATTTTGATTATTTAATTAATTGTTCCATTCCCTCTTTATATATATATTTTACTATTATTTTTAACTAAACATTTAAAATGTTATTTAAGTATTTTCTTATTTTTAAAATAAAAAGTTTATATTTATTTAAATGGTAATGACTCCAGCTAAGTAGGAGAGTTGGATCGTTATAGTTGGTATCAATCGTGGATTTGTGCATGAAATTGAATGAAGGTAAGTATGTTTTGGTTAAGGTCTTGAATACTTCTAACATGTGGGGTAATTCTATGTTGGATGACCTCTTGGGAATTTTCCTAGGATGCATGTGAGTGAGGACAAAACATGCTGAAAGGATTCGTGTTGGTTTGTGGGGAGAACTTTCACTCTAATAAGCCTTTAAGAATAGTAAGGATGATGCTACTAGGTCGCAGAGGATGCAGGGGAATGTCGCAGATCCGAATTCCAAATCTTGGGTGGAATGTTACAGATGGTATCAGAGCGGAACCTCTCCAGAAGATGTGGTTCGGGGACGAACCAAGCGAAAGCTGGTGGGCATGTAACGCCCGAGATTAAGAGGGAGACATGAATGAACCGGTATCACATCTGAATGAGAGAGATCCTGAAGAAATGAAAGTCATATTAAGAAAGACTTAAAAGAATTAAAACTTAATATCTATACCAACAAGGTGCACCTTTCTTTTTGGTGTCTCGATCATAGAAACTTCAAAGTTAAGCGTGCATAGCTTGAGGTAATTCTATGTTGGGTGACCTCCTGAGAATTTTCCTAGAATGCATGTGAGTGAGGACAGAGACTGATTCCAATATCTTTCAATGCGTTGTAATCGTTCTTCTGATCTCAATCTGGATGAATTATAAATGTACACTTAGTGGATGTGGGTTTTCTCCTTTCAACAAAATGTACGAGTCTTCTAGTAAATGTCTTGCATTGCATTAAATTCATTGTCCAAGAAAGAACTATTGAAATTTATCAAAAACTTATTGCGTCATAACCTTGGCCTCCATTATATCCAAATCTATAAATTTATAATGAAGTTCTGGAATCAATTATACAATTAAATGATGGCGAACAATAGAAAACGACTTTCAATTTGAAGAAGGCGTCAAATCATAAAAGGAAATGCTTCTTACCAATATGGTTTTGCATTTATAGATGTTTGAGCTTAATCCAGGAGTGCAAAGACATATTATTATATTATTATTTGTATTGTGTCTAACGGCTATTTGAGTTTAAATCTCAACCATTCATTTTTCTTTTACTTACATCTAATGATCCAAAATGCTTTTGAATTTATTCTTCATCTCTTTTTAAATACTTCACTTTTCCCAAATTTTAAAAAGACAAGATTATTAAAACTTTACAATCCTCAAAAAGTGAAAAAGTCAACATTGTTATTCTCTTCAAATCTTCCAATTTTTATTCTTTTCATCTTATTCTTGAGAGAATTCTTATTGTATTGTGAGGATTAAATTTGTGAGCATCAAATTATATATTCACTTTTTTAGAGAGTTTTCTTTTGTGTGATTTAAAACTAAACATATTGTAACGGTTGGATCCTAACTCGTGGAAATGATCGGGTTTGCTCTTGAACCCGAAAAAGGAGCAAGAATCGGTTCGACTCAAATTCGTGGAAAGAGTCGAAAGAAGATTTTTAATCAAAATCCAAGAGGTGCTTGGGAAAGTGGATGTAGGTTGAGTTTAACCGAACTACTATAAAATTACGGTGTCTTCTTCTATAACTCTTTTCTAACTATTTTTTAATTTAATTTTAGTTACATATTCTTATTGGTTGAGTTTGATTGCATACTTTCATTCATATCTTTTTATCAATTTTATTTTTAACAAATTTTACAAAGTTCTTTATTTAATTTAAAAAATTATCTAATTAGTTAAATTTACTTTTTATTTGATAAAAACTTTAATTAAACCCTATTCACCCCCCTCTAGGGTTGCCATACCGATCCAACAATTTGTATCAGAGCGAGGTTGCTCATTTTGAAATTTTAATTTCTTGATAAACTTTATTGTTAGAGCATTATGGCAAACCTATTGGCAAATGGGATTGTTGAAGATCAATCTACTTCTAGACCTCCTTATTTTGATGGTTCAAATTATGTATATTGGAAAGCTAGAATGAAAATTTATTTGCAATCTATTGACTATAATTTGTGGTTAATTGTTGCTAAAGGTCCTTATGTACCCATGAAAAAGGTTGATAATGTTGATAAGCCTAAATTAGAAGAAGAGTATGATGAAAATGAAATGAAAAAGTGTTCTTTTAATGCTAAGGCTATTAATTGTTTGTATTGTGCCTTGAGTAAAGATGAATTTAATAGAATATCCATGCGCTCTTCGCTCAAGAAATTTGGAATACTCTTGAAATTACTCATGAAGGAACAAATCAAGTTAAAGAGTCTAAAATTAGCACGCTTGTTCATAATTATGAATTGTTTAGGATGGATGCTAATGAGACTATCACCGATATGTTTACTAGATTTACTAGCATCATAAATGCTTTGAAGGGTCTTGGTAAAGTTTATACAACTTCCGAAAATGTTAGAAAAATTCTAAGGTCTCTACCTAAGACTTGGGAAGCTAAGGTAACAAAAATTCAAGAAGCAAAGGATCTCACCAAACTTCCACTAGAGGAGCTTATTGGCTCACTCATGACTCATGAGATCATTATGAAGGAGCACTTGGAGGATGAGTCCAAAAAAAAGAAGAGCATTGCATTAAAGACTATCTCTTTGAAAGTTGATCCCGAAGATGAGGATGGCCTTGATGAAGATGACATTGCTTATTTCTCACGTAAGTACAAAAATTTCATAAAAAGGAAGAAATATTTCAAGAAACACCTATCAACCCAAAAAGAGTCAAAAGGTGAGAAAAGCAAAAAGGATGAGGTGATTTGTTATGAATGTAAAAGATCGGGTCATATAAGAACGGATTGTCCTCTCCTCAAATCATCTAAGAAATCCAAGAAGAAGGCAATGAAGGCTACTTGGGATGATAATAACGAAAGCGAAAGTGAAGTTGAAGAAATGGAAAATCTTGGTCTCATGGCTCATAGTGACAAAGAAGATGAACATGATGATAAGGTAACTCTTGAACCTCCTTCTATTGATGAATTATTTGAAAATTTTGAAAGCATGCAAAATGACCTAGAAAAACTTAGTTCTTAGTATGTTGTGCTTAAGAAGAAATACAATGTTTTAATTAGTGAAAATAAGTCTTTACTTGATACAATTGCTTGCTTTAAAGAGAATGAAAATGTTGAGCAAATTGAAGAATTGAATGTCTCTAGTGATAAGCATGTTTGTATTGAGAAAGATGCTTTGCTTGATAAAGTTAGATTTCTTGAGCATGATAGTTGTGAAAAAGATAACTTGATTAAAGTGCTTAAAGAAAATGAACTAAATGTTTTACAAGAACTTGATAAAGCTAAAGAAACTATTAAAAAGTTGACAATAGGTGCTCAAAGATTGGACAAAATTATTGAAGTAGGAAAATCTTATGGTGATAAGAGAGGTTTAGGCTATATTGATGAATCATCTACTCCTTCAAGTTCTAAAACTTAATTTGTTAAAGCATCTCCTATTGTGCCTAAGCTTAACATGCCTAATGATATGTCTAATCATGTTAAATCTAGTTTTGTGCCCATATGTCATAATTGTGGTGTTGAAGGTCACATTAGACCTAAATGCTTTAAATTGAAGTATGCTCAAAATACTTCTTCAAGAATAAATTTTTCACAAAGAGCAAAGTTTTACAATGCTCCAAGGAAGAATTTCTCCAAGAAAAGTAGAGTACATAAATTTGTTGTGAAAAATAAATCTTTGCATAATGTAGTTTGTTTTTCTTGTAGCAAGTATGGACATAAAGCTTATTCTTGTTACATATCTAGATCCAATGCTTGTAATGTCTATGAAAAAATAAAATGGATCCTAAATATGTAAATGCTAACATTCTAGGACCCAAACAAGTATGGGTACCAAAGGATCAAACTTGAACTTAGTTGTTTTTAGGTTTGTTTGAAAGCCTCCAAGAAAAACAAATGGTACTTGGATAGTAGTTGCTCAAGACACATGACGGGAGACCGATCCAAGCTTATCTCTTTCTCCAAAAAGGATGGAGGCATGGTAACCTTTGGTGACAACAAGAAAGGTAAAATAATTGGTAAGGGTAATATAGGAAATGATTCATCTACTTTGATTGAAAATGTTCATTTGGTTGATGGTTTAAAGCATGATTTGCTTAGTATTAGTCAATTGTGTGATAAAGGATTTAGAGTAATATTTGATAAAAAAAAATTGCATAATTGAAAATGTTAGTGATAGAAAAGTTTTGTTTGTTGGAAATAGGGATGAAAATGTGTACACTCTTGATTTGAATGATTATCCTATTATTGATAAATGTCTTTCGGTTTTGCCTGATGATTCTTGGTTATGGCATAGAAGACTAGGACATGCTAGCATGCACTTAATTTCCAATATTTCTAAAAATTGTATGGTTAGAGGTCTTCCCAGTTTTAAATTTGAAAAAGACAAAGTTTGTGATGCTTGTCAAATGGGTAAGCAAACTAAGTCCTCTTTCAAATCTAAAAATGTGATCTCTACTACTAGACCCTTACAACTATTACACATGGACTTATTTGGCTCTTCTAGAATTGCTAATTATGGAGGAAATTATTATGCATTTGTGATAGTTGATGATATTTCTAGATTTACTTGGGTTTTGATGATAAAACATAAGGATGATGCTTTGAAAAGTTTTATTAGTTTTGCAAAAAGAGTACAAAATGAAAAAGGATTTTTTATTTCTAAAATTAGGAGTGATCACGGAGGAGAATTTGATAATGTTGCTTTTAAAGCTTTTTGTGAAGAAAATGGGTTTTCCCATAATTTTTCCTTTCCAATAACTCCTCAACAAAATGGTGTGGTTGAAAGAAAAAATCGTACTTTGCAAGAATTTGCTAGATCAATGTTGAATGAGTATGGTTTACCTAAATATTTTTGGACGGAAGCCGTTAACACAGCTTGCTATGTTTCAAATAGAGTTTTAGTTAGACCCTCTTTAGATAAAACTCCTTATGAACTTTGGCATGGAAAAATTCCAAATATTGGGTATTTCAAAGTTTTTGGTTGTAAATGTTTTATTTTGAATAACAAAGAAAAACTTGGAAAATTTGATTCTAAGACGGATGTTAGTATTTTTCTAGGATATTCTTCTACTAGTAAAGCTTATAGAGTTTTCAATAAGAAAATTTTAGTTATTGAGGAATCTATTCATGTTGTATTTGATGAATCTTGGAATAATATTTCTAATGAGTCTATTTGTAGTGATGATTTAGAAAAAGATTTTGGAGATTTACTTGTTAATGACAAAGGCAAAGAAATTGTTCCAAGTATGCAAGATGTAAACATCATAGAAAAGAAAGAAGAGGGTCCTTCATCCTTGCCTAAAGAGTGGAGATATGCTCCATCCCATCCCAAAGATTTAATTATTGGCAATCTCGAACAAGGTGTCAAAACTCGTTCTTCTCTTAATTTATTTAGTAATCTTGCTTTTGTGTCTCAAATTGAACCTAGAAGTTTTAAAGATGCCGAATGTGATGAGTTTTGGATTTTAGCTATGCAAGAAGAATTAAATCAATTTGAAAGGAACAAAGTTTGGGAATTAGTCCCTAGGCCTTCTAATGCATCTATAATTGGAACTAAATGGGTTTTTAGAAATAAGATGGATGGAAATGGAAATATCATTAGAAATAAAGCTAGACTTGTAGCTCAAGGTTATTGTCAAGAAGAAGGTATAGATTATGAAGAGACTTTTGCACCGGTTGCTAGATTAGAATCTATTAGAATGTTGCTTGCTTTTGCTTCTTATAAAAATTTCATATTGTATCAAATGGATGTAAAAAACTGCTTTTTTAAACGGTTATATTGTGGAGGAAGTTTACGTAGAACAATCTCCGGGTTTGAAAGTTTTGATTTACCTAATCATGTTTATAAGTTGAAAAAGGCTCTTTATGGCTTAAAACAATCTCCAAGAGCTTGGTATGATAGACTTAGCAAATTTTTATTTGAGAATGACTTTAAGATGGAAAATTTTGATAATACTCTCTTTATTAAAGTTAAAAATAATGACATGCTTATAGTGCAAATTTATGTGGATGATATTATATTTGGTTCTACTAATTCATATTTGTGTGAAGAATTTTCCAAGTGTATGCATAATGAGTTTGAGATGAGTATGATGGGAGAACTTAGTTTCTTCCTTGGTCTTCAAATCAAACAACTCAAGGATGGCATCTTCATAAGTCAAGAAAAATACACAAGGGATTTGCTCAAGAAATTCAAATTAAATGAAGGTAAAGTTGCAAAAACTCCTATGAGCACTACCACTAAGCTTGACAAAGACGAAAAAGGTAAGTGTGTGGATATAAAAACTTATCGAGGTATGATCGGATCTTTACTTTATTTGACCGCTAGTAGACCCGATATCATGTTTAGTGTATGTCTTTGTGCTAGATTTCAATCTTGTCCTAAAGAATCACATTTGCATGCCGTTAAAAGGATACTTAAATATTTGCTTGGAACTATTGATGTTGGATTATGGTATCCTAGAAATGTTGAGTTTAATTTGGTAGGATATTCCGATGCGGATTTTGCTGGTAGTTTACTTGACCGTAAAAGTACTAGTGGGACTTGCCAGTTTCTTGGTAGTTCCTTAGTATCTTGGTTTAATAAAAAGCAAAATTCGGTTGCTTTATCCACTACCGAAGCGGAACATATTGCAGCTACTAGTTGTTGTGCACAAATTCTTTGGATGAAACAAACTCTATGTGATTTTGGATTAAAATTTGATAATGTGCCTATATTTTGTGATAATACTAGTGCCATAAATTTGACTAAGAATCCTATTCATCATTCTAGAACTAAGCATATAGATATTAGGCATCACTTTATTAGAGAACATGTACAAAATGGTCATATTACTCTTGAGTTTGTGAGCTCTAATAATCAATTAGCGGATATATTTACCAAGTCTTTGAATGAAGAAAGTTTTTGTAAAAATAGGCTTGAGCTTGGAATTATTCGTTGTGATACATCTTGATTTTACATCTTACTTGATATTGTTACTGAATACATATTGATAGGGGGAGAATTAGACATTTTGTTTGTGTTTATATTCTTTTTAGAGTGCTCACTTCCTTGTTATTGTTTTTTATGATTCCAAAGGGGGAGAAGTATAAGAAAAATATGTTATTATGAATTTTTTGCATATTTGTTTCCATTGAATAATGCATATTTTTAGAAGGAGAATTAATTAAAGAGGAAGAAGTTTCTCTTTTCAATTGTTTTCAAGTATGATCTTTGTGGTGAAATATATACATGAGTTTTATGGTTATACATCTTGATAATAGAATTACTTGTTGATCATGTGTGTTTCAAGTTATTTTTCTTCAATGATTTGTCATCATCAAAAGGGGGAGATTGTTGGCTTTTTGGCCCTTAATCTCAAATTAATTTATTTTAATTAATTAATTTATTTATGTTTTGATGACAACAAATTTGATTATTTTTATTGACAATTTTATTAATTTGAATAGTCCATAACGTAGAGCTTGGAAAGATGATTCTAATGCCTCTTGAATCACCCAAATCGAAGTTCAAACAAAGAAAATATTGCTAAAAGAAGCTTAACGGAAAAATACCCGAGATGGTGACATGACGGTCAAGCATTCAATTTGAACCAATTAGAGAAAGCCACTTGGAGAAATGGAGGAGTAACAAATGTGGCTTTTGGTTATGTTTTATTGGCTTTTATAAAGAAAATGAATTTAAAAATAAAATGACTTTAATATTATTATTTTTCCTTGTATCTAACGGCTAGTTTTTTTTTTTAAAGATGGTGAAGTTGCTTTATTGGTTTTTAAGTAAACTATTTTGACAAAACATATTATTATATTATTATTTGTATTGTGTCTAACGACTATTTGAGTTTAAATCTCAACCATTCATTTTTCTTTTACTTACATCTAATGACCCAAAATGATTTTGAATTTATCATTCATCTCTTTTTAAATACTTCACTTTTCCCAAATTTTAAAAAGACAAGATTATTAAAACTTTACAATCCTCAAAAAGTGAAAAAGCCACATTGTTATTCTCTCTAAAGCTTCCAATTTTTATTCTTTTCATCTTATTCTTGAGAGAATTCTTATTGTATTGTGAGGATTAAATTTGTGAGCATCAAATTGTATATTCACTTTTTTAGAGAGTTTTCTTTTGTGTGATTTAAAACTTCAACAGATTGTAACGGTTGGATCCTAACTCGTGGAAATGATTGGATTTGCTCTTGAACCCGAAAAAGGAGCAAGAATCGGTTCGGCTCAAATCCGTGGAAAGAGTCAAAAGAAGATTTTCAATCAAAATCCCAAGAGGTACTTGGGAAAGTGGATGTAGGTTGAGTTTAACCGAACCACTATAAAATTACGGTGTCTTCTTCTATAACTCTTTTCTAATTATTTTTTAATTTAATTTTAGTTACATATTCTTATTGGTTGAGTTTGATTGCATACTTTCATTCATATCCTTTTATCAATTTTATTTTTAACAAATTTTACAAAGTTCTTTATTTAATTTAAAAAATTATCTAATTAGTTAAATTTACTTTTTATTTGATATAAACTTTAATTAAACCCTATTCACCCCCCTCTAGGGTTGCCATACCGATCCAACAGAAATAGTAACCACTAGATGTAACTCCGTTAACTAGTTAAGTTTCTATTTCACTAGAATGACCTAGGTAACTTAGTCTCAATCCTGAGTGTAATATGAACTCATGTTCGCAATGAATTATCTTTTGATTTGTACGGGTGAGAGTGGACAGATTGCTGACTCACTGAGCTTATCATTTTGGGAACGAGACCCAGTAGGCCGCTGGAAACATAATTACACAAGATGGAATTCAATTCTTTCCTATTTTAGGGTAAGTAGATGAGTGTTCCCTTAAATGGTGTCTCCAAGACTTGAACAAATGACCCTACCTTCTCTATGACACGAGATGGATTTCTGTTTAATGGTAGAACCATAAACAAGTTGTTCATTAGAGGAGTACTAGTATTTAAAGATTAGAGGTAACCTAGGGGTAAAGCGGTAAATTGACCCAACTGGTGTTATGAACACTCGTGAAGGACTAACTTACTGTTATTGGTCTATATTCGTGGACACATAAATATATCTATAGTGAGAAGAATTTAGCTGTAAGTTTTTAGTGGGGTGTACACACAGTTAGCGAATATTGATTAATGTGGTTAATGAGTTTAGCCAATTAATTTCAGATCGTTGTGATTAATGAGATTTATTTGTATTTGTAATGTTCAAATTTATTTAGAAATTAGTATAATGTATAGTGATACATTATAATATAAAGTTTATCAAACTTTATTATATAAATTTAATTTTGGATATGATTCAAAATTAGTTTATGAGAGATAAAATATTTGAATGAGTTCAAATATTAATTTAATGTGAATTAGATTCATATTAAAATTATTGGTTATGAGATAAACTTATATTTGAATATGATTCAAATTTAATTTAAGTTAAATATAAGATATTTAATTTAACATTAATTAATCGGAGAATTAATTAATAGTTTAGTTTTATTTAATTAAATTTATAAGATATTGGAGAGATATTAATTCAAATAGATTTAAATGAAATATTAATTAAATATGATTTAATTAATTATATTAATATAAATCTATAACATATTGGAGAGATATTCATTCAAATAAGATTTGAATGAAATACTAATTAAATATGATTTAATTAATTATTAATTAATTAGTAGATTTGATAATAGAATATCATGATTCTCCTACTCCTTTTCCTATTCCAAAAAGGAAAGAGAGTTATAAATATCAAGAAGAAAACAGTTTTCTTTAACGATTTTCATCAAGAAAAAAGTAATCAATGCTTTTGCTATAAACTTTTTTCCATCCCACAAACGAATCTTATCTCAGAGGATAGGAAGGTCTCCGGTGGTGTTCCCAATTTGGTAGTTTGTAGATTTAAAGACGTCAACAAAAGTAAGCTCTGCAATTTTTAAATTAAAAGCATGCTTAGCTTTAAAGTCTTATTAAGAAAACTAGTTTCTTAATTATTTTTGTCAATGTACTGATATTTTGAAATTCTCAAATTAAATTGAAGAATGGTTCTGTAAAATCTTTTGTTGTCATAGGACTGTTATCTCTTCAGTCATAATATACAAATTCGTGACATTTTGTAACTATTGTCAATACCGAAACGATGACATTTGCTTTTATAAAAACTATCATGCAAGGATAATATACGAATTCGTGACATTTTTGTAAATGTCGTCAATATGCAAATGATAACAGTTATTTGTCGTCATAAAATATTAAATAATTATATTTATTTTCTGTCATGAAAAAAACTATTGTGATAGTTTTTTAAAACTGTCATAAAAAGACTTTCCACACCAAACGATACTATGATTGTGAATAACTGTCAGATATTTTATTTACGACAGAAAATAATTGTCGTCGTAGATCATTTTTCGTGTAGTGATTGTACACATGTCATATAGTGACATTTTTAAAAATAGCAAAATAAATTAAAATATTTAGAAGATATAACAAAAATTTTAGATTCTATCAACAATGATAAAAACGGATAGACTTACAATTGTCTATCAATATCTATTAAATATTTGTTATTAATAGAATCTCAAATTTTGCTATAAATATTTTGTCAAATTTATTATTTTTGACCATTGATTAGCGGTATTGTATTTAGTTGAGATGTAGTCAACCATTTTCTCCGCACATACGAGGGAAGAAACGAGCATTCATATTTTTTTTAAAAAAAAAACCATAAAGAATAAATTGATCGACTAGCTTTTTTAAAAACATTAAATGCTTGTTTATTAGTTTAAATAATTTATTTGATCTCTTTTTAGTTTTACAATTTTTTTTGAGAAATTTCCATCAATATCCGTATTTCTTTCGATTGAGATATCAATATATATATATAGATATATTTTTTTTGTGGAGATCTAGATTTGAAATATTGTTTACATCATCAATGTCAAATTGATTATTTTTAATCTTTATTAATAAATTAAGTACTCTCATTTAAAGAAACCTCCCTTGTGGACCCCTAAACATGCGAGGTTTTGAAATTAAATGTCTTTTGATACAAATCATTTGCATATAAATTCGTCCAATAATTAACCTTCAACTAAATGTTTGTCTTTGTTACATTCATTTGTTCCTGTAACATTAATACCATTTTATTTGACTTTCAAATTTACATAATAATTAACTCCAATTAAATCATTTGGTTATTAATTTCATCACATGATTGAAAGGAATTGTCACTTCCACTACCTTGTAGTCTGTAGAAGCTATTTTTATAATCTAAAGGTTGATTTTAAACCTTTAATTTTAGATAACATCTAGATAAGTCCATGAGGTAAGATAAATTTCAATTTATATCATTGAATTTAAACTTTAAACTATTATAAGTGTATCTAAAATATAAAAGTTTAGAATTTAAATTTAAGTTTTAAGACTTAAATATGCACGTAAAATTATTTGTTGTTATCAACGTTGCCTTAAAGAAAGAATAAAGTAAATCACAAGTTAACTCAAATGTGAGTCAACCTTGTAGTTATTCACTCGGTTTTAATCTTTGCATAATGTAAAAGAATAGGTGTAGAGAGACCATTAGATCCACCATCAACATCAACGCCTTTAAATTGACATAAATTTGGAAATCGGGAATAGAAGGTATAATTGATGTAAAAGCAGAGTAAAGGTTTTGAGGGGAGAGAAGGAGGTTAGTTAGGGGAGAGAGAAGTGTGAAAGAGTAAGCAAAGCGGGAGGTCTGACCACCGCCTTATGGAATCAGTTAGAGAATGAAGGAAAATGTGATAAGGTAGCCCACCTCAGCAAATGCTGCCAACCCCTCGGATCTAACTTAATTAGCCGCAAAAAAATATCCCTCACGCTTGAAACTTGAAAGTTTGTTATTACGAATTTATTGGTTGAGCCAATTATTGATGCCCATCTGTCTCTCTTCACTCAAACAAAATTGGTGTTTATTTTTTATTTGCATTCCCAAAATTAGTGACTCTATCTCTATAAATTCACCAACCAGTCTTGATTAATAGCAAATGGTGTTTGTGTGTTTAGTCTGACTATTCTTTGTAGCTAACTTTTTGGATTTAACGAAACAGAGGAAAGCAATAAAATGGCTGCTGCAGGGTCTGGTTCTGAGCAGCCACAGTTCCTTGTGAGGGCTGGGGATGAGAATTTTTCACATGCTCCGTTGATCGACAACCCGGAAAATGATCAGATTATTGTTCCTGATGTGAGCCTTTTAGTTTTTTTTTTTAATGTTTTGATGGTTAATCCTTGTGAGTTTTCAAATGATACGATAATTAGTCATTAAATTGCACTTTGAATCAGATATTATGTTAAAGTTTAAGTAATGGAGTTTTTGATTGAGAGCTACTGTTGCGTGTTATGTGCAGAAGAAAAGCTGGAAGAACCTTTTTGCATACATGGGCCCGGGATTTCTTGTTTCTATTGCATATATTGATCCTGGGAATTGTAAGATTATTTCTAGTTTCTCTCTTTTGTACACTACTCTTTTTTTTTTTCTTTTCTTTTGTTTTTGTCTCTTTTATCCATCACGAATGGGATTCTGAAGATTTTGTTTTGTTATTCTCAGTTGAGACTGATCTACAATCTGGTGCCAAGTACAAGTATGGGGTACGTGGCTGGGTCCTTTCGATATAGTTGCTTTACTTTTAACAACATTAAACACATGATTTTGTGGTCAAAGGCTAAAGTTTACTATCATCTTTCAGTTTCTTATACCCACAGCCTTCTATGTGGATGGATTAGTTTAATAAGTAATAAACTAAGTATGCTGCTATGAAGAGCTGAGATGACCCATTCACCATAGGCCTCTTCGTTTATATAAACATATGCATGGTGTTGCCTCCAGCCTAATCATAAATCTACTCAAGACAAGTTTCAAAACTAGAAATTTTCTACAAGTTTTCGATTATGTCATGTACTGAACGTTTTGAATAGGCTCCAACTTTATTTATATTTATCTTTTCTTGTTGAAGCTTCTAAGTCCTGTCATGTCACTAGAAATCACTTGCTTGTTATATTCCTAGTGGACCTGACAACTAATGCTGCTTCTATCCATACAGTTGCTTTGGGTCATATTAGTGGCTTCCTTTGCTGCCCTCATCATTCAGTCTTTAGCAGCCAATCTAGGGGTTGTCACGGGTAAATGACTTCTGCATAACCTTTTTTCTTTTTTTGGCTGATCAAAGTTGTGATATTTTCATAGTTTCAAGAGTTGTTTGACATCTTTGTCTTCTTGTTTTTATGGCAAAGTGTAGGAAAACATTTAGCAGAGCACTGTAAAGCTGAGTACCCCAAGGTGCAAAATTTCATCCTCTGGGTCCTAGCTGAAATTGCGATTGTTGCGTGTGATATTCCTGAAGGTAAAGTGAAGCAGCTCTATTGCATGATTAGTCTTTAGCATCCGGTGTACTCATGTGGGATGGCTTGTTTAGATTTGTAGAATAAAAGTTACCCAATTGAAAAGTTCGTGTCTGGAGATTTATAGTAGTTGCTAATAGGCCCATACGAATGCATTGTTAAAACTATAGTATTGTAAGCTGATTAGATGTCCATTGACCAACGGTAGTTTTTGACATTTCTATGATCAAGTATACAGACCAAACCAAAAGCATATTTCAAGTTAAGCTAAATTACAAATTCAGTCCCCAAAGATGTTTAGGGGCCGATTAGAGAAAAAATTGAATGTTCAGCCTATTATACTCAAAATTGAAAGTTTAGGGACCTATTAAACATATTTGAAAATTAATAAACCAAATAAATACAAATTTCAAAGTTTAAGGGACTAAACATGTTATTTAACATTCTCAGTGAAAATATGTAACCACAGGATCATGGCTTCCATGAGGAGAAGAAAATAATCATTATTATTATTTTTCTCTGTTATATTAGCTTTCAGATTTTCTATGGTGTATTGTATTATGTATTTGCTACACGATTTCCATTGCTATATAGTTCTGTTTTACTGTTGAAGTTATTCTTATATTTCCTCCTTTATGTTTCCAGTTATAGGAACTGCTTTTGCATTGAATATGCTCTTCAGCATTCCTGTTTGGTGTGGCGTTCTTCTGACAGGGCTTAGTACACTATTACTTCTTGCACTGCAGCAATATGGGGTATTTTGAGATTTACTTCTTTTGGGGGATTTTACTTATCTTGCATCAAATAATTCTCTCGTTTGTGCTAGTATAGTCAATGGGATAACATAATTTGAGAGCTGAACTTTAGCGATGCTCTCCATGACTGAGTTTCAATCCAAAATGCAGATTAGAAAGCTTGAATTCTTGATTGCCTTTCTTGTGTTGACAATTGCGGTTTGCTTCTTCCTGGAGCTGGGCTATGCAAAGCCGGACGCTGGAGAAATTTTTTATGGGCTTTTTGTCCCTCAATTGAAAGGAAGTGGTGCTACTGGTCTTGCAATTTCACTTCTTGGTGCTATGGTTATGCCGTATGTCGTCGATATCCTTTAGTGACATTCATAGATCTTCATTCCTTATACTTGTCAATATTCTAAGACCGTCCACTTTACCTTCTGCAGACACAATCTCTTTCTTCATTCAGCACTGGTGCTCTCTAGGAAAATACCCCGTTCCCTTTCTGGCATCAAGGTGATGTTTTGTCTTCATCAATCTTAACCTTTGTTCTCCTTATTGCTTAAAAATATCTAGGTTGAGTTATAATCTATTTAATAATTTACCCAATATGTTAGTATCTCATAGGTTCACACAAGCATGCATCAGCTTTGGTTGCTGCTTCATCATTTAAATTGCAATTCTACATTCTATCATACTAACATTAGACATTTTTTTACAGGAAGCTTGCAGATTTTATATGATCGAGAGTGGCTTTGCTCTTATGGTGGCCTTCCTCATTAATGTGTCAGTCATTTCAGTTAGTGGTGCAGTTTGCAGTTCCCCAGATTTAAATAAGGAGGACCAAATGAGCTGCAATGACTTGGACTTGAATAAAGCTTCATTTTTATTGAGAGTATGTGTGATCTAGCACTCTTTTCTGTATCCTTTTTCTTTACCTCGTGGGATTTTGTTCCTCGTTAAGGGTGCACCAGTTTCATTCAGAAGTCTTCTGTACTTTTTTCAGAATGTATTGGGTAAATGGAGTTCAAAAATTTTTGCTATTGCTTTGTTGGCATCGGGGCAGAGTTCTACCATAACAGGAACCTACGCAGGACAGTATGTTATGCAGGTATTGTTCTGGTACTTTTTCCACGTTAAATCTGCTTTTCAATTTTTTGAATTCTGGCTCTCATCCATATACATTATTGGTATTGAGTAAACTGGAAATAACATGTTAAGAGGTTTCATAATTTTCTGAATGCTCATGGTCATAAACCGGCTACTTGTGGGTACTTCATAATTCTTGATTTCATGTAACCTCTTGATAGTGTTTCTTTGAATTTTGCTCCTTTTTTGACACATTCGTATTTGTAGGGGTTTCTCGATTTGAAACTGACGCCATGGATCAGAAACATTTTAACTCGAAGCTTAGCAATTATTCCTAGTTTGATTGTTGCACTCATTGGTGGGTCTTCTGGGGCTGGGAAGCTGATCATTATTGCGTCGGTAAGAGATATAGTTCCCATATGCTTCCGGCGAATGTAATTAAGGTCTAGCTGCCAATCAGCTATGTATTGTCCATACCTCTTGTCTTTGTTCTAAGCATGCTATTGAACAAATTCAATTAAGGTAGAAGTTAGAAAATAGTTGTAGAACTCACTTTGAAACATGCACCGTTGTTTGTTGAATCAGTGAACCTTAACCGGTCAACAACTAGGATAGATTTCTTATTTCATATACTTCAGATTGAATGTTGATCAACCATTTTTATTCACTGGGGGCCCAAGTTTCCTAGCATAGTTAAATTGAAGTGTGCTGACCAACCCTTTTAAGATTGAAGGTCAAATAGTTTTTTACTCCCTGCAATCTTCTCTTTTGGCAGATGATTTTGTCATTTGAACTCCCTTTTGCTCTAGTCCCCCTTCTAAAGTTTACAAGCAGTAAGGCCAAGATGGGACCGCATGTCAACTCTACTGCGGTAATTTCTGACAACTCTATGATATACTTGACTTTTTTTATAACTAAGCCCCGATAGCATGACTCCCATGCATCTTTTCTTAGGTTACCCGTGTTTCAGAAACAAAAACAATTTCTTTTAAGATTCTCCTTTTTCTTTTTAGTTTATGTAATCGATTTATAGTTTGAAAACATTTCTAAAATCTAGAACAAAGAAAAACCACATGTAAAAGTACAGTTTATAAACTTAATTCTCAAAAATAAAAAAAAAACTAAAAACCAAATCACCACTATCAGGAAGAAAATAGCCCTATTATTTATTTGCTAAAGTGGTTCTCATCTTGAATGGTACTCATTGTAGGGTCTTTTTGTAATTTTACCTCTTTTATTATACAAAAAATGAGTGGCTGAATAAGCTTACAATAAAAATTAATATTTTATCACACTAATCTTATTAACCAAGGAAGGTGTGTAGGTGGGAGTATTCTGCATGAAATGTATTATCCTTTTAGTTTTTATCTCAGGGATGATCTGATGAATGCCATGAAATAGTTCTCACACACTCTTGAAAACTCCAAGCTGATCATCATACTTTTCTGACATTCTTCGTTAAATATTTTTGAAATGCAGATTACAGTGTTGACATGGATTATTGGATTACTCATCATGGCTATCAATATATACTACCTCATGGGCCGTTTTATCCATGTGCTCCTTCATAACGATCTCCATCTTGCAGCAGTCGTCCTGATAGGGATACTTGGATTTTCAGCCGTGGCACTATATTTAGCTGGAATTGCTTATCTAGTTTTGAAAAAGACCAAGGAGATAAGTCATCTCTTAGCAGTAACAACAGTAGAAAGTCGAAGACTGAGCAACGAGCCGAGCAAGACATCGGGATAGGATCCCCCGAACGAAAGATATAGTAAGCATGCAGTTGGCTGAAAGAATTAGAACTACCAATGATGTAAACTGACAGATTACAATATAATTAAAAACTTGAACCCCATAGAAGGAAGGCAGATCCTTGGGTGCTGGTTTCATTTGTTTGGACAGAAAAATTGAAAAAAGAAAAAGAAAAGGAGAGTTTAAAAATCAGCAGTAGAGGCAAGAACAAGGTGACTAATGTGAAGAAGGATCCGTAGGCGAACCATGAGACTAGAGCAGCTTCCGCATTTAGTGGCATTTTTATCATAAATTGACTTTATGCAAATACATTTAGCTAGGTTCCTTGTTTAGTTTTTATTTCTTTTAATTCTATTTAAAATTTGGTAGGGTACCGGAACGAGATCCAATCATTTAATGTTTGATTTATTATTCCATTAAATGATTACAAATTTTTATTAAAAAAAAATCAAGTATATTTCTTTTTAATAGTTTCATCTTGTGGTAGCGTGCTTGAAAATGTTTAGAGAGCGTTACATCATAATTTTTTAATTTATATGTTAACGTTCAACAATTTAATTCATAAGCTTTAGTGTGTAATCTAATAATGATAATAGTTTAATTAAATTTATCTAATGATGTAATCTCAATTGTTTCTTATTTATGTAATAATGATATTATTTTTGTCGGGTTAGACAAGATTAGATGAGATACCTAATCTATAAATAAATAAATAAAAGACTAAACCATGAATCCATGACTCCATGAGGTCAGGAGTAGGATAATTTTATTTTTTAATTGATCGTTTATACAAATATAAACTTATTATATAGAAATATTAAGGATTATTTGAAACGTTAAGTTAATATAGAATGAAAATTAACATAGAATGTCTTAAGATCATATGTATGCGTTTGTGTTTATTCATATATGTTAGGAGTATCTGGTGCAATTTTTTTAATTTTAAATAATTTGTTTCTTACCTATTTTTGCTTTTAATTTTTTTGTTCAATAATTCTATCTATCTTTACTTTAATAAAATATATGGATTGTACATTTTTTTTTTTTTTTTTTTTTTTTTTTTTTTTTTTTTTTTTTTTTTTGTAAGGAGCAACAATTCATTGCATTTTTTTTCAACTAACGTAAGTAAATAAAATGTAAAACAAAGGAGAAATCAAAATTTTTTATACCTACTTTTTCTCCATGAATATCATCATTTTTTTTTCTTCCTATTTGCTTTGTTTTTTCCTCAAATGATTTCTTTGAGTTGAAATGGCACTATATATCTGTTCAACAATTTTGCATTCAATAACCTCCCATTTCATACATACTAAAAAAATATTATTATTTAAAGTAGTTAAGTTAGTTTGATCTACCAAGTAAGCACAAATAATATATTTTCATTGATTGTGTGGTGATGATGTGGTTAGGAAGTAATAAGCTTGTGACGGATAAGTCTATAAAGGATGACTCATCATCCTTAGACATAAAAAACGACCATTGAGCATTATAAACAAATAATTTCAATTTTATATTTAAAAGTATTGTTATCCAAGTTCTTTTTTTCTTTCTACAGTGTATTATTGGTTGAGTTAGTTGATGGAAATGAACAACAAAGCTGATGATTGGAGTTAGTTGCTCAAGATGATCATTGGAGTTGGTCGTCAAATGTGATCCTTGTTGAGGTTGATCGTTAAGAGTAGTATTTATCGTTGGTATTGATTGTTAGAGGTGGTTGTCACTTGTGATTGAAGTTTATCGTAGAGGTAGTTGTTAGAGCTTGAAGTTGAAGGTGGTTGTCAAAGTTGATTAACAAAGGTGGATTTTAGCTAAAGTTTGTAATCGTAGGTGGTTGTTGGAGAAAGAAGTTGATTATTGTACGAAAGTGATTTTGGAGTTGGTAGCAAGAGTTTGTTGTTGGAGCCTGAAATTCGTTGTACGAAGGTGGTCATCCATGTTGATTTTCGTCGAAGATTGGAGGTGGTTATCGAAGTCTAAAATTGGTCGTCCAAGTTGGTCACACAACAAAGGTGGTTGCCAAAGTTTGTTATCGAAGGTGGTTCATTGCTGGAGTCTAGAATCGATTGTTGGAGCCAAACGTGTGAAAGTGGTCGTCAAAGTTGATTTTCAAAGTATGGCAATGGTAATCGTCAATAGTGGTTGATGGGTGAACCCATTGGAAACATTGGAAGGAGGGAGAGTTTGAGTGAGTTGGTATAATTATTATATACCAACTCAACTACACCGGCATGGAAAGTTGGTGAGACAAACCAATGAGTTGACATCTCATGTTGGTGTGTCAAACACCCCCTTAGATTTTTTAATATCCATAAGTGTTTGAAACACCCTCTTAGATTTTTTAATATCCATAAGTGTTCGGATCAACTTACATGCACCTTGACTAATCTCACATAATAATCCGTCCGATTCGACAACATTTGGATGTCAAAAATACTTGAAAGGAATCAATTGTTAGGTAAATGACTATCATGGATTGAACCCACCTATTTTTTTTTTCAAACACAAATCTTGGTTTTTATAATCAATGGACAAAAATCTTATACAAATCCAAGCTACCTAGCAAACCTTTAAACTAGTTAGTTAACTAAAGGAGGGCAAGCTTTCTATAATGGAAACACACACACATATATAGGCTGCCCATACCCATATATTCCACAAAAGGATATAAACATGAACTCTTATAATAATATTTATGTTAATAGTCATAAAATGTTCTATTATTAAAATATTTTAATATATTCCTCAAAATAATAATAATATATGCATTCAAATCTGACCAGTTTCCATTATGGGTCAAGAAAAGCAATAAAAAAGGAACCAACTTTAATTTGAAGCAGCTCTTCTAGGAAAAGATATTTATATATTCACTATTCTATGCAACACTTCATAGTGTTACAAATCTACCAACATTATTGTTTATTATAGATTATAGTATAAAGTGTTGTGGATTTGTAAATTATAAAACTTGGATGTTTAAAACAACTTATCCACAATTAAGTTAGTGGGAAGATCAAACCTAATAATAAATAAGGTTTTATTTCATCACTATTTGATTTCTTTAGGTTTAAAATTATGATTGTTCTTCACCATTTATTTCATTTTAAATCAATTTAATTTCAGATTATATCTTTTTTTTTTAGTTTATATTTACTTTTCTAAAAAAGAACTCAATTAATCTGAATTTTTTAAAAAAGAATACTACATATTTGGACTAGGTAGATTCCAACTAGAGAAATTATTATAAATAAAACAACAGTTCCAAATATTTATATAATACAGTAAAATTTCATATTCTATCAACATAGATATCCATAGAAAGTAAACTTTTACTAAATTTATAAATAAGATATTAAAAAATATTTTTACGAATTAAGATAAATAATTCATATAAAAATTAAAACTAAAACGATTATTTTAGAGTATATATAAATACTCCAATAAAATTTTCACATTTAAACTACTATTAATTCATTTGATTGGTATACATCTCATAAAACCTTCCATAGTTTAATTTTTGAGCCTCAACACAAATCACTAATTTGGTTGCTAACCTATTTATTTTATTAGTTGAATTATACTCATTCCAACCAGAAAAATAGAACACATATTTTCAAAAGAACAAAATAAAAAAATAAAATGAAGAAAGATAACAGTACAATAACAAAACAATTAAACCAAAGTTGAGACACAATGTAAAGGCAGGCACTCACAAGATTTACTTCAAGATATATCCATTTGGAGGGGGGGGGAAAACTTAACTATTATAGTGGAGAATAGACCTAGAAAGTATATCACCCATCCACACTATGACTTAATTTCAATGGTTGAATATAAAATTAAAAAGGAAAATGAGGCCAAATAAAATTGGAATTCGCGACATACATCATAGGACACTAAGAATTAATAAAAATTATTATAATTATTAAACAAGGTTGGTAAAAATACAAATAGTTTTAAATAATTGTGCTTATTATTATTATTAATTATTTGGCTTGGTTATACAAACTTACTTGTCGACGCCCTCATTTTATGGTTAAGAATTTATATCAGTTGACACCCCTTCAAGAATATATATGTAGAGAATTACTTCAAGGTTTCCAATGTTTGATTGACAATCACATTAAAATGGACACATTTGTGTTTTAAGAAATATACACAAGACAAAACGTACAACAGGTTTCTTAGATATGCAGGGTAGAATAGGAGAAAATAAAGACTAAAGAAGGAAAAATTCAAAGCTAGAAAAACATTTCAAGAGACAAATGCAGTCACAACATCATCCTGAAAAAATATTATCAACACCAAATTTCTAAACATATTCAAATGAGGTTTTCTGAGCTCAAACATAAAATTAACACATTTACAAAATTTTACACTAAGTTTAAGAGATATGAAGGGATATTTTCTTGATTTGTTGTCAATGGGGTAAAGCATAGTTTAAATTTAAAATCATTTCAAAATTATGAAGATTAATCAAATATCCTTGTATAGAGATTTTACCTATTTATCCGACAAATCTGATGATTTTGATCAGTTGTGCAATTGATCACTTTTATAGTTGATTTGATTTTCCATTAAATATTTGTCTTAATTATCCCACGATTCACAATTTCAATATTATATTAGGGGTATTTTAGTAACTTAAAATAAATATTAATTAAGATATAAAAAAATAGCTTGGAAATTTAGTCGACAAATAAAAAAAAAAAACTTTTTGCCAATACTTACCCTTGTTTTTCTCAATCGCATATTTCATTGCGCCTCTCAAATCCCCCGTCCGAAGGACAGACGGGTCCTCCATTTTAGAGTCCTACTCCTTCCCTTAAGGAAGGTCCTACTCCTACCCTTTCTAATGGATGGTCCTACTCCTTTATGGATGGTCCTCCTTCTTCTACTTCAAAACATGCATTATTATTCATTTAGGTATCTATTTATTTTTTATGCAGTACTAGAAAAAGAGTTGGATTTTAAAAGTAAATTTTGAATTATTATAAAAATTAAATTAAATGAAAATAAAAATTAAAGGGTTTTAAGGCTTTTCCCCCACATCGAAATTTTTCCCAAATTAAAAACTGTCATTCCTCCCACGAACAAGCCATCTCCAAACGTGAAGAAGGCCATCTCATTCTCGTCTCCTCAGTCTAGCGCCGCCGCAACCTCCTCTACCGGACGACAAAACCTCCTCTATTGTAACCTATTCAATTCGTGTCTGTCATCTCCAATCCGCCGCAATCTCTTCAACGTTCAAACCGCGGTCGTCACCTCCTCTCTCCATGAAGTTTTGCTTAAGAGAGAAATTTCCTACTTGAAATTTTTTCCAGATTTTCCATTAAGCAAAAAGTTTCCTTTCTTCCTTTTTCTAATTTGATGATGATTACGAAGATAATCACTAGTGTTTCTTCTCCTGATTTTTGTTTTACTTTATTCATATCCGTTTTTTTGTTTTCTTTTATCGAAACTCTGTTTTCTTTCCCAGAAAATTCGACCGCCATGGGAAAGCTTTCCTTCAAGGATTCGCTTAAAGCACTTGAAGCCGACGTTCAACATGCCAATACGCTGTAGCCCTCTTCTTTCTTTTTCTTTATGAATCTAAATTTTTCTTAATTTTTTTGTTATTTTGTTATTTTGTTATTTTGTTTTTTTTTTTAAGTTTTTTTTGGCTATAAATCGTTGAGAATTAAGAAACTGGTTCTGATATGTGTATTGCTTGATTTACTTTGTTAACTTTCTTTTGCTTGTTTTGGTTTTCTGCAGAAGGTATTTGTTCTACTGTATAATAGACTTTGAAACTCTGTACATTGTTGAATGTTGGATAAGGAATGTTAATGTCCTTTAATATAATGTCGAATCAAATTTAGAATGTTCTTAATTGCTGCGTAGTTGTTTAGTTTCACGATTGGGGGTGTGGAGTTTAATTAATTGTGGTGTTTTTCAGGAATAGTAAGAAATTTTAGTTATTGATTGCTTTTATGTCGGCTATGTAAAAGTTGAGCAGTAGGGAATTGAAGAAATATCTGAATTTGGGGGAGGGGCAAAGTGATGAAATATTCATATAAATTAGCATTGAAAATTTGATGATTGTTTTGAATTGGTCAAATTTTCTTAAACTCTGTTTAGTTGTTTGATCTTTAACTTAAATTAAATTAGACTAAAAGTGTTAAGACTTGAAGCTGAAAGAGAGCAAGACAAAAAGGAAAAAGGTCCTGAAAATTTCCTTCATGTGTTTAGGTTTATGAGATGTTTATTTAAGGAAATTTGGGTTTAGAATATATTCTTTTATTATATGACACCTCTCTTGTCTTAATTTTATATAATACATTTTCTCATGAGAAGATTGTTCTTTGATGTTTATGGGAGCCTAATACTTCATCCTTAGTTGAGAAAAAGTTCTCTAACTCTAACTTAGAAAGAGCCTAAAGGTAAGTATTTGTTGATGACAGTAGGCAGTAGGCCTTTATTTATCAAATTGTGAGGTCTAATTAAATTTCTTTAACTTCAAATTGTGCTTTAATCTTTCTGTTTTAGTATTTTCCAAATACTTACTTTTTATCATTGATGTTTTAATTTAGCTTTATTTTTGTCTTTACACTCTTAAATTAATTAATTTTGGTTTGCTATACAAATTTGTGGATTTTAATGTTCATATGTAATCTTCAAAATATTGTTGTTTGCTGATGGAAACACCAATTGGCATTTAGACTTAGTACTTACTTTTATATACCCAAGACTCTTTCTTATTTCTAACTTGTTCCATTTTATTTGGATTTTTAATTACAAGTTCTTTTGAAAATTGTTTATTTATCTAACAATGTTGAGAAGATCATAAAAGTTTGCTACATTTTTTTATTATTGAAATTTTGGTGTGTGTGTGTGTTTTTTTTCTTTTACTTTTTTTTTTTTTTTTTTTTTTTTTTTTTTTTTTTTTTTTTTTTTTTGCTTCTTTCACTTTTTGGGAGAAGAAAAAAGAAGAAGTGAAACAATTTATGTTTTATTTTATATTTCACTAAAAATACTTTTTAGCAAGAGTATTCCATAAATGTAACAAGAGTAATTTAGTGGGAAAAAAATTTCTATGGAAGGTGTTTGTGAAAATGTCTGATAGAGAAAAACAGTGTTTTTTAAGGATGTGGACTGTGGCTTTGTTTTATACAATTTGTTTTCTAAGCATATTTTGACTGTGGAACTGAAAAGGGACTTGTGGAATCCAACTCATTTGCTTTAATTGTACAAATTGCTAGTGGAAGGATTTGACTGCAACTCATGCAGTCTAAATAATGGTTTATTATTATTATTAGCCTATCTGTCCAATTCTAGGGTAAATTATTAGAAACTTCCTGCCTTGAGTTTGGTATTTACCCACTAGCTTTTCATGGTTGAATTTCCAGATCTATTTGAATTATCAACCCAGATTTGTTGCTTCGATGTTGGGGCTTTGGCGAAAGAAAATGCTAGAACCCGAATTTGAACTGAACTGTATACTTATTAATCTCTAAAAAGTATGGTAGTGTGACCTGCAAAAGTTTGACAACGATTCTAAGGATTAAGAAATGGTGGAGTTTGAAAGGAAGAAATCAAAATTTCCAAGAAACAAGCAAACATAGTAAAGAAGAAAATGGGAAATGGTGAAATGAACGAGTTGCACTAAAATCCAAGTTTTGACCGTTCAAGTCTGTTAATTGAAAAATGTTGATCATTATTATTTAATTCTTGTTTTTTGTTTATTATGATTATGGGATTCTATTCTCTATTATTGTGCAAGGACTACTCTGGTCAGTTATTGTTCTATATCTTTGGTGAAGACATGATACTGATAATGGTGGTTTGAACATTTGACTTAAGAATGATTACAACACTGCTTCATGGAAAATCTTCACGTAAGTTCTTCTCTTCAATAATTAAATATCTTCTAAGATAATGAACATAAATTGCATATTTTCTGAGATAAGATGATATATACGTGTCAAATATTTCCTTGTTTATTGAACACATGGATGAGTGAGTATGGTTGAGAGAGTCCAAGATATAATTAATACTTTAGTGAGTCATGTTGGATTGGTAGCAGAAGCCATTTTTTTCTAGGATTTTATGGTGACTAAGTTGCATTTCTGCAGAACAGAGAATTAGAACCATACATAAAATCTAAACCTATACCAGAGCATAATCCAGTTTTCAGTTGCATTTCAGGACACTGTTTTCAACTCAAAGAAGAAAATGGTATGTATAAGGGGACATTTTGTCACATGTGTGAATTAAAAGACAATTTTTTTTGTTTTCTATTTTGATCTCAGTATTTACATTGCTCAAAAATTGGAAACTTGACTTCATTGAAATAGAAAATTGAATCTGTCACTTTTGGTTAGTGTTCTTGCTTTTTGGTTAGTGTTCTTGCTTTGCAGCTTTTTTTAGCAGTATCCAAATAACATTGTTAGTATGGAGTGAAAATAAGGATTATTGTGAATTAGTTTATGGTGTGCAACCATTGAAATTGACTAGAAAGACCTGAGATATTTAATATGGAAATTACGTACCTTATTTAAGCTTTGTTTGATAACCTTTTGTTATTATTTTATCACAATTTTTTGGTGAACTTTTCACCTTCCTTGAAAACACATTTGAATCCTAAGCCATATTTTTAACAAAAAAAAAAAACAAATGAAGTTTGTAAAAACTACCTATTTAGCTTTCTAACTTGTGGCATGGTTTTTGTCCTTTTGAAAATGCTTTCTTTGTTAAAAAAAAGTTGGTGAATTACACAAAGTGAAAGTAGTGTTTATAAGCTTAATCTAACTTTTGTCAATGTTTCTTGATGTTTTAAAAGGTCTTTCACATTTATGGAGGCTCTGGTTAGTAGTAAGGCTTGGGATGCTGAATTCCAGATATATTGTATTTGGCCTTTTCACTTCTATCACTGTAGGCATTTGAAATTTATTTATTTTCTATTTTTTTGTAACCTTAATCGAATATCTATGATTGTTGAATACTTATGAGCCAAGTCAATGAGATTCCGTATGTAAATTAGTTAATTAGTCGTTTGGCATTTAAGGATTTAATTGATTTTGATCATTTAATGTCAATTTTTTAAATGGGTAATGGATTTTAAGCTCAATATATATTATATTGCCTAAGGTGGTTTTTATTTTATTAGGTTGGTATTGTTGCTCAGTGTAACGGACATACTTGTCCAAGGTGTGTTTACCTATGGCCGTATGCTCCGAATACTCCCAATTTATCTTATCTTTATGTCTTATACATAGTTTAGTTAGTTGCTTTCAATTTCGAGTCGATATGCTAGGGTGTGACTCCTCGGCATTTTCATATGCAAGCCTGCCAGAGCTGAAAAAGTTAAAAATGTACTATAGGGGAGGCACACCTGTTGAATCCCCGCCCAAGCCTTGTCGCACTCTTTGCAATCTATGCTTTCTTATTGCAATTGACAGTCTTCAATGCTTGTTTTAACAACGATTTTAATGAATTTATTCCTTTCTCACGTTTTCTAAAATATTTTCCCAAAAACGTGAGCGGAGGCTAAATCGTGGTTGTCCGCGACTTGCGGATTTTGATCGGCTGACTTGTTGAGAGGATCGAACAAGTGCCGCACAATCGCTCATATCGTGTCTGAAGAGTTGCGATTGTGACAAGTGGTATCAGAGCCTAATTGGCTAGTTGACAGTTTGAGACGACAAGATGTCGGTGGCGAGACCGTCTAACAAAACCCATAATGAACGGCTTGTGGAAATCGAGGAGCAGATGCTCTACCTGGTGGAAGTCCCTGATTCCATCCGATTTCTAGAAAAGCGGATTGAAGATATTGCCAAGAAAGCTGATGGCATTGAAGCGGTGTCCGGTCGTCTTGACGGATTACCCATACAAGAGTTACTAACTAGAGTTGACACTCTGGAATCCCGAGTTGTGAGAACGGGAAACGTCACCTACGAGCGTGGTGACAGTTCGTCGGGCTCTGTCGCCCAGATGGAAGAACGAGTTATGGAGCTTGATAACTCACAAAAGAATATGATGGAGATGATAAACGGCATGACGGAGGATTTTCGAGCAACCCTCGATGTCGTTCGGAACGAACTCGCAGAGGTAAACACGAGGGTGAACCTTACTATGCGGGCATTAGCAAACCAGGCTCCAGCTGGAGGAGTCATTCCTGTTGGCAGAATCAAGATTCCTGAACCCAAGCCCTTCTCTGGGGTAAGGGACGCAAAGGCGTTGGAAAACTTCATCTTTGATGTTGAGCAGTATTTCAAGGCCACGAACACTGTTACCGAAGAGGCCAAGGTGACGTTGGCAACCATGCATCTATCTGAAGATGCGAAGTTATATTGGAGATCCCGGTACATGGACATCCAAGAGGGGCGTTGCACCATCGACACGTGGGACGCCCTAAGAGGAGAGCTTCGTTCTCAATTCTTTCCTGAAAACGTCGAAATTCTGGCTCGACGGAAGCTACGTGAATTGAAACACACGGGAAACATCAGGGACTATGTGAAACAATTTGCTGGAGTGATGTTGGATATACGCGATATGTTGGAGAAAGACAAAGTTTTCTGTTTTGTCAAAGGTTTGAAGCCGTGGGCTAAGACCAAGCTGTATGAGCAACGGGTCCAAGACCTCACGTCGGCATACGCAGTGGCTGAACGGTTGTTCGATCTATCTAGTGAATCTCAAGATGTAAGACGACAACAAGCTTCCTCCTCTGGGGGAAACCGGAACAACCGCTCAAGTTCCCCTAAGTCTACAGGAGGGGACAAACGGCAAGGTGGGGACCGCAAGACCTCTCAAGCAAATACAGGAAACAACTGGCGGGGACCAAACAATCAGAACACAACCGGTCGTTCCATAAGTTGTTTCATATGTAAAGGGCCTCATCTGGCCAGAGAGTGCCCCAATCGGACCGCCTTCAATGCTTTTCAAGCCACCCTAGCTTCAGACTCAGATGATAGATTGAGTCAAACTGAAGGAGAAGCTGGACCAGTAGAAGAGGGCGAGAATCCCCGGATGGGGGCTCTGAAGTTTCTGTCGTCACTCCAGAAGAAGATGGGAGAGACCAGTGGGCAGGCGAAGAATGGTCTAATGTATGTAGACTGTTGGGTTAACCAGAAGTCGCCCAAGAGCACTATGGTGGATTCTGGTGCCACCCACAATTTCATAGCAGAAGCAGAAGCCAGACGGCTGAATCTTCGCTGGGAGAAAGACGCAGGAAAAATGAAGGCCGTGAATTCAGCTGCCTTACCTATTGTCGGGTTAGTAAAACGAACGACAATAAGGTTGGGAGAATGGAGCGGTCTCATAGATTTGGTGGTCGCCAAGATGGATGACTTCGATGTAGTATTAGGTATGGAATTTCTACTTGAACATCAGGTCATACCAATGCCACTAGCCAGATGTCTAGTGATTACTGGAGCAGCGCCCACTGTTGTACAAACAGAGATCCGTCAGCCTGATGGGATAAAAATAATTTCGGCTATGCAATTAAAGAAGGGCCTTGCCCGTGACGAACCGACATTCATGGCTATTCCGCTGGAATCATCGGAAAGCCCAGGGGAAACCATCCCCAAAGACATCCTGCGTGTTTTAGAGAAGTACAAGGATGTGATGCCGGACAGCCTGCCTAAGTCGTTGCCTCCACGAAGAATGATCGATCACGAGATTGAGCTACTGCCAGGGGCAAAACCGCCTGCGAAGAATGCGTATCGTATGGCGCCACCGGAGTTAGCTGAACTTCGAAAACAATTAGATGAACTATTGAGCGCAGGGTTTGTGAGACCTGCGAAAGCTCCATATGGAGCCCCGGTCCTTTTCCAGAAGAAGAAGGATGGAAGTCTGCGGTTGTGCATTGACTACCGCGCCCTGAACAAGATCACGGTCCGCAACAGATACCCGCTACCTATAATCACGGACTTATTTGACCGTCTGCATGGAGCAAAGTATTTCTCGAAACTAGACCTGCGGTCAGGTTACTATCAAGTAAGAATTGCCGAGGGAGACGAGCCCAAAACGACTTGCGTCACCAGATATGGGGCGTTTGAGTTCCTTGTCATGCCATTTGGTCTTACCAATGCGCCAGCGACGTTCTGCACACTAATGAACCAGGTCTTCCATGATTACCTCGACAAGTTTGTCGTGGTCTATCTTGACGATATAGTGGTTTATAGTTCCACGATGGAAGAACATAAGGACCACCTCCAAAGAGTTTTTCAGAAATTGAAGGAGAACCAGCTGTATGTCAAGGGGGAAAAGTGTTCCTTTGCGCAAGAGCGGATAAATTTTCTGGGCCATGTGATTGAGTGTGGCCGAATCAGTATGGAGGAGGGGAAGATTGTCGCGATCCGTAATTGGGAAGTACCAAGGTCAGTCACTGACTTGCGCTCCTTCCTCGGATTAGCCAATTATTATAGGCGGTTCGTGGAAGGATTCTCCAAAAGAGCAAGCCCGCTAACTGACTTGCTGAAGAAAGACAACAAATGGACTTGGACACCCGAATGCCAGGCCGCTTTTGACGAGTTGAAGCAAGCGATGATCAAAGGGCCGGTTTTGGGGATCGCCGATGTGACCCAACCGTTTGAAGTTGAGACCGATGCGTCTGACTACGCGTTGAATGGTGTTCTCCTACAGAATGGACACCCCATCGCCTATGAGAGTCGAAAGCTTAATGTGGCGGAGAGGAGGTACACTGTATCGGAGAAAGAAATGCTCGCTGTGGTACACTGTTTAAGGGCCTGGAGGCAGTATTTACTGGGGTCAACTTTTGTTGTGAAGACAGACAACAGTGCTACTTGCCACTTCTTTACCCAACCAAAGTTGACCTCAAAACAAGCAAGATGGCAGGAATTCCTAGCCGAGTTTGATTTTGAGTTTTAGCATAAGAAGGGAGTGAGCAACCAGGCAGCTGATGCGCTTAGTCGAAGAGGTGAACACGCTGTTCAAGGCATGTTGGCACACCTTTACGCGAGTCAGATCGATGGTCCTATGCGCGATGTGTTGAGGGAATTCTTGCAGAAAGATTCTGCCGCTCGAAGTGTCATGAGTTTAGCTGAGGCGGGTAAGACAAGACAGTTTTGGGTCGAAGATGGCCTGTTGGTGACAAAGGGAAGACGGCTGTATGTCCCTAGAGGAGGCGACCTGAGGAAGAAATTACTACACGAGTGTCACGACACTCTATGGGCCGGCCACCCCGGATGGCAGAGAACGTACGCCTTGCTGAAGAAGGGTTACTTTTGGCCCAGTATGAGAGACGATGTTATGCAATACACGAAGACATGTCTCGTCTGTCAACAAGACAAAGTCGAGAAGGCAAAGGTTGTTGGACTTCTCGAACCCCTGCCAGTTCCAACGAGACCGTGGGAGAGTGTTTCTATCGACTTCATCACCCATCTCCCCAAAGTAGGCGACTATGAGACTATCTTAGTCATCATAGATCGATTCTCGAAATATGCCACTTTTGTTCCCACTACAAGCAGTGTTCGGCAGAGTTGACTGCTCAATTGTTCTTTAAACATGTCGTGAAGCTATGGGGTGTACCGACCTGTATTGTGAGTGATCGAGATGGTCGGTTCATTGGCACCTTTTGGACGGAGTTATTCACCTTCTTGGGGACAAGTCTGAATGTATCCTCAAGTTACCACCCTCAGACAGACGGTCAGACCGAGCAGTTCAACTGTATGCTTGAAGAATACTTGCGCCATTTTGTCACTGCAAGGCAAAAGAATTGGGCGCAGTTACTGGATGTGGCCCAGTTCTGTTTCAATGCTCAGACGAGCTCATCAACTAGGAAGAGCCCTTTCGAGATTGTTTGCGGAAGGCAGCCGGTGTTACCACACCTTGTTGATCATCCCTATGCAGGGAAGAACCCTCAAGCTCACAACTTTACTAGGGAATGGAAGCAGACCACAGACATCGCTCGCGCCTATCTGGAGAAGGCCTCGAAGCGGATGAAGAAGTGGGCAGACAAGAGGCGTCGCCCCCTAGAATTTCGGGCGGGAGATCAAGTCCTCATTAAGTTACGACCGGGACAAATGCGGTTCCGTGGACGCAAAGACCAACGCCTCGTGAGAAAATACGAGGAACCAGTGGAAGTGCTGAAAAAGGTAAGGAACACGTCTTACAGAGTCGCGTTGCCCACGTGGATGAAAATCCACCCAGTAATTCATGTGAGTAATTTGAAGCCCTACCATCAAGATCCTGATGACATGCGACGTAATGTCATAGTCCGACCAGCCATCGACCTTGGTCAGAAAGAGAATAAAGAAGTTGAAGAAATTCTGGCTGAGCGAGTGAGGAAGGGCCGAAGACCCACAAGAAGGATCCACGAATACTTGGTAAAGTGGAAGAACCTTCCTGTGGAGGAAACCAGTTGGGAACGTGCTGAAGACATAGAAGCCGAAGCGCAGAAGATCGAGGAGTTCAAGCTTCACCAGTCGACAGGGACGTCAACTGTTTAGGTGGGGGAGAATGTAACGGACATACTTGTCCAAGGTGTGTTTACCTATGGTCGTATGCTCCGAATACTCCCAATTTATCTTGTCTTTATGTCTTATACATAGTTTAGTTAGTTGCTTTCAATTTCGAGTCGATATGCTAGGGTGTGACTCCTCGGCATTTTCATATGCAAGCATGCCAGAGCTGAAAAAGTTAAAAATGTACTATAGGGGAGGCACACCTGTTGAATCCCCGCCCAAGCCTTGTCGCACTCTTTGCAATCTATGCTTTCTTATTGCAATTGGCAGTCTTCAATGCTTGTTTTAACAACGATTTTAATGAATTTATTCCTTTCTCACGTTTTCTAAAATATTTTCCCAAAAACGTGAGTGGAGGCTAAATCGTGGTTGTCCGCGGCTTGCGGATTTTGATCGGCTGACTTGTTGAGAGGATCGAACAAGTGCCGCACAATCGCTCATATCGTGTCTGAAGAGTTGCGATTGTGACACTCAGCACTTATTGGTTTTTGCTACTACCTTTATAGTCTCTAGGATGCATCCATTAGTATGTAACATGTGAGTGGCACTTAGATAATTGTTAGCATATCTACTCTTTAATCTAACTTCATTTCATGATCCATTTAAGGTTGTGGAGAGGGAGCATATCTAATTTTCTTTCCTGTTCCGGCAATTGGCCCAAAGTTACTCATTTGGAAGGATTCTAATTTTATGAATGATATTTCGCCATATTGTATTCGGATTCAATTCCAATGACACAAATGTTATATTTTTAGGAATACGATTCTTGTATTTCTGTTGGAGAGTCTGTATGATAACTGATAATACATTAGCTATCTTACTAGTACTTGGAAAGATTGTGAAAAACTGAAAAGATCGGCTCTAAGACCCCTTTTTACCTTCACAATATTTGATGGAGATTTCACGCCTCCAAAAACATGCCTTCATTTGTATCTTTTCATTTGTTGAAAGGTTTGTTGCTGAGGTATTCCATGATTTACACGAAGAGGTCATTTCAACAGCTGCAAGAGGCCATAGTCTTATGATTCGGGTGCAACAACTTGAGGCAGAGGTTCCTTCAATTGAGAAAGCATTTATGTCCCAGACAATCATACATCTTTCTTCACTAGTACAGGTTCGTCTATCACATATATTGTTATATTTTTGCCAACAATCATGGTCACCACATTGTTTATATTGATGGATTTGAACAATTAATTAGAGATCATGAACTGGTACGTACAAACAAATGAATTCACGTTCCCTTGTTTTTCACTTTATTTTTTTGATTATTTTAAAGAATGTGATGTAGGGACTTAGAAGATTCTAATTTCCAATATTTCGTGGTTATTTTACGATTTTAATTGGAAGTTTGAATATGTTTCTGTTCTAAAAAAATGTGTAGTGTACTTTTTAATTGTAGGTTCAACTGGAGCAGACAACTTCATGAGTTTGGTTCAAAGAAGTTTATCTGGACCATGAAAATACACTAACTAGCATGATTCAAGCAACAAAGAATATTTTCAGAGATGAAGGCATACCGGTTGGTTGCTTATGCTTGTGCAGAAAATCATGTTATTTGTATTCTGATGGTATTTTCACTAGTTTTGATTAAGGGCTGAAATTCCATACTTTCTGTTTTTGATGTACTCGTAAATTGTTTCAAACTTGATTGAAAATGTATGAATATTACAAAGTGTATTATAGCGTATATATATTATAAAGTGTCGACTATTTGTTTCTATATGGGTGTGATGTATTAGAACATTATTTTCATTCAAATGGTTCGTGTAATGGCAAAGCGGCAAAAAGAACAGGAAAAAACTATAGTAATTGAGGAATTTGCAATAGAAAAAATGTCATAATATATGAATTTGTGACATTCCTTAATTGTTATTAATATTAAAATAATGACAATTAAAAAAAAAAATTGTCACGATTTGTCACGATTGGCCTATCTTTGACAGGAAAAAATATCGTTAATAGCGAAACAATGACATTTGATTTTATAAAAAAAACTGTTACGATTGACATATCTTTAATAGGGAAAATAGTCATAAAATACGAATTCTTGATATTTTTTTAACTGTCATCAATTCGAAAAGATGACATTTATTTTTATAAATTTTAGAAAGATCATTCCGGAAGAGAGAACAGGTGAAATAATTATTAAAAAAAGTATAATGTGTCTTTTCCAAGACGCATTCTAATAAAGTCAAATTTTTTACCCTTTTACCCAAATAATTTTTTAAATCACCCATTTTTCCTAATTTTTTTTAAACCTACATATTTCCAAATAAACCAGTTTTCTTGGAAATACTATATTGACACACATTTTTGTTACTTTGTAAACATAGCAATATTTTCAAATCTAAAATTTTATACGAAGTCAAAGTTAATCAAACAAAAGGTTATAATCATACAGCAATCAGATATCAATCATAATCATACAACAGTTAGATAATATCGCAGACAATTATTACTACCGATATAAAAATACTCCCTGAAAAAAAGGTTTAGGAAAATTGGATTAAATTTTGATTATATATTAGGCATCCATATGTGATCAACTTGGATCGTAAAATATTGTAAATATGACACCAAATAGGTTGAAAAAACATATATAAATAGGGCTAAAAAATAATTTTATTTGATTTTTTCCTATTCAAAAACTACTCTCGTCTCTTCAAATTAAATGTGAAAAACTACTAAAATAGATCCATATTTTCCTTCAAGTATGTGCTTTTTCATCTTCTTCCACATTTCCAAGTTTCTGCCAACAACTACTTCTATATTCACCCAATATTCTCCAAAATTCTTAGATATTCAGTTTTCTTTTGACGCTCAATTTTTTTTTTTTTTTTTTTTTTTGCTTTTATTGATTTGTTTAGCTGAAGATTTCTTAAAACAATGGTTTACATTCATGCTCTGTTTGAATTTCATCCTCAACTTCTCCAATTGTGCTCTTGTTGAAACTTTTATTTTCTGATATTAGAATTTTACTGGTTTTAATTTCGTCAAACCAGAGATTTCTTGAAGCCGGCCGATTTCTTTGTTTTCAATTGTAAGTATGTTCAATTTTTGCTTGAACTTTGTCCTCGTCTTCTCTCATTCATTGTTGTGCTCCGATTAACATTTTTTAAAATCAGTCTTTCATTGGTCTCGATTTATTTGACTGAAGATTTCTTGAAGTCGATTTCTCTGTTTTCTAACTGTAATGTTTGAATTTTTGCTTGAAGTTCGTCCTTGCCCTCTCTCCTTCACGATTGCGCTTTGGTTAACATTTTTTTTTTTTAATTAGCCTTTTACTGATCTCGTTTCAATCAACTAGGATTTCTTGGAGTGATCATTTCTCTGCTTTCAACATTTTGTAGATTATTGTTTTTTATTGTTTTCATATTCCATTTTGAGTTTAATTTTGTTTTTGATTTATTCTTTTGAAACTAGGAAAGTTTTGTTTGATTGTTTCCTTGAAGTTCATCCTTTGTTTTCTTTTGGAGTTTTTGAGTTTCATTTTGTCCATTCTGCTTTATCTGAAAGTGAGATGGAAAACAAATATACTAACAAAATAATTGGAAGAGAGAAAACTACAACATTTCTTCCTAGCCGATAAATATGCTCTATAAGCTTATCTTATAAATATGTTCGAGCTGGTCTTAATGAACCCATCAACAGTTTAGGCTATTAGATAGACCATAAATGGGCATCTCTTTGATGGTTCACTCAAAGCAACAAGGACTCGTAAGGTCCATATGTGGTTTGGGTGAATTGTTTTGAATGTAGGTTTGGTGCTTAAAAATATGGGTTATTTGAAAAAGTAGGGTGGTTTTGAAACTAAATTGGAGAAAAGTGGTGAGTTTAAAACAATTTAGATAAAAGGGGTTGTTTTTTGGAAAATTGTATTGGATGGCACAATACAAATATCATTTAACAATATTAGCACTAAACTTTTCAATTTTACAAATATAACAACTTTCTAATTTTTGTTGATATTTTATATTTTAATCTTTTCATTATTTCAAGAATGCCCTTCTCTAAATCTTCAATGTTTTCTCTCCCTCTTTCATTCTCTACATCACTTTTTCATTCTTTTTTTATCGTACATGTTATCTTCACTTTTTCTCTTCCTTTTCATGGTCTTCTTCGTCACTCCTTCAATCACCACCGTTCTTGGTTTCTCCTCCTCACTAACTCTCTTCTCCTTGCCTTCTTCTCCCTCTTCTCCACCGTTCTTCTTTAGGTATGTATTTCCTCTTATATTCTATTTTAAAGCCCTAATATTCCTATATTTTGGTGTCTGAAATTGGTAAGAGACTTTGATCATCATCTTTTTTCTTTCTTCTTCTGTGAATCGATCATCATCTATCTGGAATGAAGGCTACGATTTTTTCTTCCCCATCTCTTTTATTTGTTTTTTATTTGTTCCTCATCTCTTTTACCAAAAGGGGCTTTGCAGAGCTTTGTTTTATTTATTTATGTTTGGTTCTGTTTTTTTTTATAAATTTGTATCGGTTTTTTATATCAGTGATATGATGTACTTATATTATATGTATTAGTTGACTGATACACTTACTACGTATTTTCATTTTTTTCAAAATTGTTGCAGTTCATTGTAGTTATGGTTAAGCTTGTCGTAATTGTTTTTCATGTGTTCAATGGATGAGCGACAGTGCTATGTGGATTACAAAACAAATTGTGTTTTGGTTGATGGAGTGATATCATCATTTCATTTTTTTTTTTGTGTGAACTTGATACGTATCGAAATTCAGGTTAAATCATGTATAGAACTTTTAGTTTTGTTGCCCATAGGTAGTAATGGTGCTCATCATGTTCTTAAGATTGCTGAAAATAAAGATGTGACTTAGTTCTTGACATTAATTAAAGATCAATCTACTCAATATCCTTTAGTGTTGCTCATTTTATATATACAGTTTTGGATGTTTAATTGATTATTCAGCTTCTTCTTCCATACTTGAGACTAATTTGGGAGATGAATTAAAAAAATTTAAGGATGTTGATATTACCAATATTAAGAATGAGTTGGCTTCTAAGGGAAGGATTTTTTTTGTACGTAGTAAAGAAATTTTGTTGAAGTCATTCCGCTGTCAAGACTAATTTTGAGTTTAAGACATTGATATCTAATTCAAGATTTATTGAGTTGGGATTTAATGAATATGGTTGCCTTTGGTTTGTTAGAGCATCACGTTATATGTATTAGTTTTGTGTCAATTTTATATATCAATGTTATGATGTACTTATATTATATATATTAGTTGGTTGATATACTTACTACATGATTTTCATTTTTGTAAATTTTATGCAATTCATTTTAGTATTATTAAGTATATGAATGATATAACTTAGTGTATCAAACATATAATATGTATCAAAGTGTACTAGTGAAGTATATTAAGTGAATCAACGAAACCTCAAATGTATCAAGTGTATTTTAATCAATCGAGTGTATCAGTAAACATAGAAAGTGTACCAGTACATCAAGGGTATCAAACATATGATCTGTATCAAATGTATTAAATTTGTCGAGTGTATCAGTGAAGTATAAAATGGTTATCACTAGTGTATTTAGTGTATCAGTGTATTAAACTCATCAATGTATGAATAAAACACAATAAGTGTATGAACAAATCGTAATAAATGTATCGACAATACAACAAACGTATTATGCTTAGTGCATCAATGTATTTAATTGATTGGGTGTATTTGCAAAGTTTAACAAATGTATCAACAACATATCAAGTGTATCAAACCAATGATGTATATCAAGTGTTATTTAATTCATCGAGTGTATCAACAAGCATAACAAGTGCATCAAAAACACATCAAGTGTATCAACAACGTATCAAATGATGCGTGAAAATATTTATAATTCAAAAGGGTCGATTTGTAATTTTGCATTTTTCAAATGTGGGCTACGCTTGAATTTTGTCATTTTTGCAAATCCAAAAGTGGTGTGTCATGGGTCTAATTTATAAAACTAATTTTGCTATATTTGCAAGAGCCCCTCCTTTTTTTTTTGTTTTTTTTTTTGTCATTTAGTGGATTCTCTTTTTTTTTTTAACTATTTTAAACATCAATTTACCACTTTTTATTCTCTCTCATTCTCTCTTTATTATTATAGTTTTTAATTTTAATGATTTATTAATCATTATATACTTAATGATTTAAAAAAAATCAAAAATTCATATTTACTTAAATATTTTACTTAATTATTTTTAACTTAATGATTTTTAATAATTTTTGTAATAATTTATTATTCTTAATGTTTTTATTATGCACCTCCCTATTGTAATATGTTTGGTAATTTTTTTTTTTATTATTATTATGTTTTTCTCCTCAATCTATTTAATAACCATGTTTATAATGATTTGATAAATTTACCAATAATTTAATAACAATGTTTATAATGATTTGGAGTCTTGGAAGAAAGCTTGTAGAAGTTGGAGTCTTGAAAGAAAGTTTGTATATTCAGTAGAACTTCAATCTTCGAGGGCAATCGACTTTAGGAGATAAGGAGTCTTCTAGCTCTTGGGAGAATTCTCTCTAAACCTTCTGGAGTAAAAATTGAGAAAAACTCTTCTATTTGTAGAATTCTCTGGTGGACTTTATGAGCTAAAGCCTAGGTTGGTCCATGGACTAGACCCATGGGTTCAACCACATGGATTTAGGTCATATTTAGTCTTTGGACTCAATTAAGCTTATTTTTTTGGCACAATTAAACTTAGCCCAAGTAAATAATATTTAATTGAACCAAAATAATTTACTTTTGATTCAACGGTTAGGATGAAAACATGTGGCATTAACAAAATAGACCAATTTATGTTTTCAATTTTAATTTGGGACACATGTCAATTATTTTAATTAGTCCAAAATTTAATTATTTGTACTTTTCATCATTAATTTAGTAAATGATGTGGCAATTTGTGATTAGTCTAAAAATTTCTTATTAAACAACCATATATGCAATTTAATATTACTTGAATTTTGAACCCAAATTTTAATTTTAAAATTGGAGATAATATTTAAATATCTTGATTATCTAAAAAAACATTAAATTCGAGATTTATCCCAAAAAAATGAAATAATTTAAAATAAGATAAGATAATTGGATTATATTTTCTTTATTATAAAAATAAATAAATATCATTCCTATTCCTTTTAGGAATTGGATTTTTTTTAAAAATGATTAAATATCATTCATAATCCTTTTAGTTATTAGTTAGTCTGTTAGACAGTTATTAGTTACTACCAAGCATCTATAAATACCAAGCTTGGTTGATGTAAATAATTGTACATAAATAAAGGAACTTACTACAGTTAGTAAGGTTTTCTCCCAAAGTTCTACTCTCTCTATTATTGTATCAGAGAAATTTCCGCAAAAAAGAGTTGCAAATCAAAACCCGAACGTCCTTTACCCTCGTGCAGTCTACAGTGATGATGACACCTGAGAGTTCGACATCCGGCAGCTCCAACCACTCAGTTTCGATTGCCTCTTCTGATTGTGATGCCCAACTAAATCCCTTCATGCTTCACCATTCCATCACTCTGACCACCAACCTTGTTTCTACACCAATGGCAGGATCGAATAACTACTCATCATGGAGTAGAGGAATGATGCTAGCTTTATCTGGAAAGAACAAAGTTGGGTTCATCACTGGCGTAATCAAGAAACCTTTAGAAGGTAATCTGTTATACGCTTGGAAATGCAACAATGATGTGATAGCTTCTTGGATTATCAACTTTATTTCTAAAGTGATAGCAGCAAGCCTGGTTTATAATGGAAACGTAAAAGAGATGTGGGATGAATTGAAGGAAAGATACAAACAGACCAATGGACCTCACATATACCAGTTGTGAAAGGATTTAGTAACTACTGCACAAGGGAGTTTATCAGTTGAAATATACTATGCAAAAATTACCACCATATGGCAGAAGCTTGTGGAATATCTCCCTATGGATGAATGCACTTGTGAAGGATCAAAGAAAATGATTGATTTCTTGAATGCTGAATTTGTAATGACCTTTCTCATGAGGTTAAATGAATCCTATTCACAGATTAGAGCCCAAATTCTGTTGATTGATCCTTTGTGTCCCATAAATAGAGTCTTTTTCCTCATCATTCATGAAGAAAGACAAAGATCCATTGGATCTTCACCCTCCATTGAGAGCATCACATTGATGGCTAACTCTGAAAGAAGATTTTCTTCTGATAAATCCAAGAAGAAAGACACAAAACCTATATGCTCCAACTGTTGCTATAAAGGACACACTGTTGATAAATGCTACAAGTTACATGGCTACCCACCCGAACATAGACTTGCCAACAACAATAATTTTGTCCATCAAAGGCAGAACAACACAGTCCAAGATGGAAATGAGAAAGGGACAAAAGTTTCTAAGAGCAATCAATTTGCATTCTTTGCTAGTCTCAACAGTGATCAATATACACAGCTTCTGGGCATCCTTCAAACTCATCTCAACACACCTCAAAATGGTGAGAATTTCAAAAATAAGACTACGCACATAGCAGGTACTTGCCTCTCTAACTCACTAAATGATTCCTTAACATAGATCATTGACTCTAGTGCTTCCTCACATATTTTCCATGACAATTTTATGTTTACAAATCTCCATAGCACTCAAAATATGTCTGTTATCTTGTCCACTAAGACTCGTCTAAAGGTTGAGCATATAGGAGATGTTTTCATATCAAATGATCTAGTCCTTAAAGATGTACTTTATATCCCTGACTCAAATACAACTTACTGTCACTAAGTACTCTCCTTAAGGATGATAAATTTGCTATGTCATTTTCTGATTCTAATTGTCTTATTCAGGACAAGTGGCTTTCGAAAATGATTGGGAAGGCTGAATTAACTAATAGGCTCTACCTACTCAGGATGAAGAATGAAAGAGTTAATTGTATTCAGCACACTACACTAATGTGTAAAGCCTCGGCCTCTATGTGGCATAAACGGATGGGAGATCCCTCTATCAGTAGAATAAAGGAGTTAGCTAAGATGATAGAAATTTCTGACTTTCTAAATTGTAAAGAAGTCTGCCATATTTGTCCCTTAGCTAAACAAAGACATATCGCTTTCCCTACATTGAATAATATTGCTGAAAATACATTTGATCTTGTGCATTGTGATATTTGGGGTCCCTTTAAAACTATAACACATGTTAGTCATTCATATTTTGCCACCATTGTAGACGATAAATCTAGATACATTTAGGTATATCTTTTGATAAATAAGATATTCTACAAGTTATTCCTAGATTTTTCAAGCTAATTGAAACTCTATTTTCAAAAGTCATTAATGTCTTTCGATCTAACAATGCTCCGGAGTTCAATTTCAGAGATTTTTTTGCCAAAAATAGAACAACTCACCAGTTCTCGTGTGCCTACACTCCTCAGCAAAATTCAGTAGTGGAAAGAAAGCATCAACACCTTCTTAACGTGGCAAGAGCATTGATGTTCCAATCAAAGACTCCTCTTATCTTCTGGGGAGAATGTATTCTAAGTGATGCATACTTGATCAATAGAACACCTATGGTATTATTATCAAATAGCACTCCCTTTGCTCCTCTGTTCAAGAAAGAAGCAGATTACAACATCATCAAGACCTTCAGGTGTCTTGCCTATGCCTCTACTCCCTCAGTAAACAAATCTAAATTTGATCCTAGAGCACAACCTTGTGTTTTTATGGGGTTTCCACCAGGCATAAAAGGATACAGATATTTAACATAGACAAGAGAAGTTTTTCATCTCTAGGGATGTCCTATTCTTTGAAGAATTGTTTCCCTTTCATTCTATCAAAGAAAAAAATATTCTCATCTCCCATGACTTCCTTGAGCAATTCGTCATACCATGCCCCTCCTATTTGATTGCCTATAAAAGGAAGCTATCACCAATCCAACTACTGATGCAAGATCTACGATAGAGGATACCCTTGAAGATAGCCAAGGTGTTGATGATCAAGATCCATGTGTCAGTAACTTAGAAGAAACAAGTAACACTAACCAAGCACCAATTCCCATCATGACCAGAAAAACCTCTCGGCCACATCACCCACCTTTTTACCTAAAAGACTTCCATTGTAACCTCACCTCCCAAAACTCAACTCTCTTTCCCCTTAACCAATATCTCTCCTATAATGACTATTCCCAACACCATAAGAACTATCTATTCAATGTTACCCCATCTATGAACCTACATATTATCATCAAGTTGTGAAACATCAGACTTGGACAAAAGCTATGGCTGAGGAAATAAAAGCTATGGAAAGAACCAGCACATGGACCATTATATCTCTTTCAAAGGATCATCACACTGTTGATAGTAAATGGGTATACAAAGTAAAGTGCAAACCGGATGGTACCATTGATAGATACAAGGCAAGACTTGTAGTAAAGGGCTATAACCAACAAGAGGGAATCGATTTTTCAGATACCTTTTAACTAGTGGTGAAAATAAGCACTGTTAAAATATTCTTAGCTCTTGCTACATCTTATAACTTGTCCATTAGCCAAATTGATATAAATAATGTCTTCCTCAATGGAGACTTATTTGAAGAAGTACACATGACCCCACCATTGGGTTATCAAAGCTCTCAAATACCAAGAAAAGGAGAGAAATTAGCTTGCAAACTAAATAAATCCATTTTCGGTCTTAAGCAAGCATCAAGGCAATGGTTCCCAAAATTTGCAGCAGCAATATCCTCACATGGTTTCATCCAATCCAAGGCTGATTACTCCTTATTTACTAAGGGAAATGGAAGCACCTTTGTAGCATTATTAGTATATGTTGATGACATATTACTAACAGGACCGTCTCCTTCAGCTATCATCTAAGTCAAAGATACTCTAAAGGCACACTTCAAATTAAAGGACCTAGGGCAAGCAAAATATTTCTTAGGTCAAGAGTTATCAAGGTTTCAACAAGGACTTATGCTCTCCCAAAGAAAATATTGCCTTCAAATCCTAGAAGATACTAGTTTTCGTGATTCTAAATTAGTTGTAGCGTCTATGGATCCTAATATGAAGCTATGTAAATCTGAAGGAGAACAACTAACTAAGGAAGACACCACTTACTATAGAAGATTGATTGGCAGACTTATATACTTACAAATATCTAGATCTGATATTTGTTTTATTGTCCACCGCTTAAGCCAATTTTTGCACAGGCCTACTAAACATCACCTATTGTAGTACCTCAAGGGTTCCCCAAGACAAGGTGTTTTAATAAAACCTATTTATTCGTTTTACCTAAAAGCTTTTGTTGATGTTGATTGGGGATCGTGCCTTGACACTAAAAGATCAGTCACAGGATTCTATATCTTCCTAGGGGATTCTATAATCTCTTGGAAATCTAAGAAACAAGCAACCGTCTCAAGGTCCTCTACAAACGTTGAATATAGGGCCTTGCCATCAGTCACCAGTGAGCTAGTATGGATCACACAGCTCCTTACTGATCTTAAAGTAAAGACCTTGATGCCAACCACTGTCTTTCGTGACAATCAAGTAGCCATTTCTATTGCTTCTAATCCGACATTCCATGAACGGACAAAACACATAAAAATTGATTGTCACTTTGTTCGAGACAAAATAGTTGAAGGGTTTCTAAAGGTTTTACCTATCAAAACTAGCCTACAACTAGCTGATATGTTTACTAAAGCACTACCTTCATCTACTTTGAACAAACTTATATCCAAGTTGGGAATGAAAAACATTCATTGTCCAACTTGAGGGAGAGTATTAACAATAAGTTGTTAGACAATTATTAGTTACAAACATCTATAAATACCAAGCTAGGTTGATGTAAATAATTGTATAGAAATAAAGAAACTTACTACAGTTAGTAAAGTTTTCTTCCAAAGTTTTCCTCTCTCGGTTACTTCCTTCTTCTTCTTTTTTTCCTTTTTTCCTTCTCCTTCTTCCTTTTCCTTTTTTTTCTCTTTCTTTCTTTCTTTTTTTTCTTTTCTTTCTTTCTTTCTTTTTTTTTTCTTTTTCTTTTAAATAATTTTTTTCCTTTTACCTTTTTATTTTTTCATTCACCAAAATCCCTTTTTTTTCTAATGATAACTTATTCCCTTTTTTGAAGCAAGGGTGTTAAAGCTTGGAGATGGAGCACACCAACCTTAATTGAAGATGAAAGTGCACTTGACTTTATCATTATTTTGACTTGAACTTTATGATGGATCACACCAAGCTTGAAGATGGAGAAGCCTATCGGCTGCAACACATGGAAGATAAAGACGAAGAATCTCTCGATTGCGGCACATGGGAGAAGACGAAGATGAATTCTCTCAGCTGCAACACATGGAAGAAGATGGAGATCAATCCTCTCGGTTGCGTCACATGGAGGAAGATGAAGATAAATTCTCTTAGCTAGGCACATTAAAGATGAGGCAGAGGCTGAAGCTTTAGCATTGTAGGCATCTTCTTGGAGAGGCAGAGGCAGTGCTACACCGTCATCGTCATCTTGGAGAGGCAAAGGCAAAGTTGCACGATCATCATCCTCTTGGAGCTGCACCATCGTCATCCTCTCGGAGAGGTGGAGCTGTAGCATGGACGAAGCCTTCAAGCTTGAATATAAGGAGGTGTCAAATGAAGCCTTCGAGCTTGAATATGAGGAATCATCGATAAAGCCTTCGAGCTTGAATATGAGGGATCATCGATGAAGCCTCTGAACTTGATTTTAAGGCTCCATTTTTTGCATGCACTCAACTAGTATATAGTCTTGCACAAATTAGTGTACATCTTCAATTTATTGCATCACATTATTACTAGGGATGAACATCTTGAATTTAGGGATTTGCCCCCAATTTGTTATGATTTCCTAGTAGAGATGAACATCCTTTGAAGAAAAGAATCAAGCCATAACGTAGTTTAAGATTTTTTTTTTTTTTTTTTTGTTGGACTAAACTTAAAGTTTCCTTTAAGCTACCAACGTACCGTTTATAATATAGGGATCAAGTCATAACGTAGTTCAAGTTTTTTTTTTCATTCACCTTTTAAGCTCTTGTGGGCTAAGAGCATCATGCAGTTTAGGCTTATCAGGCTCTTGCGATAAGGAACTTCGTATATTTAGCAGCTCATATTTCCATCAAGGATTTGTTTACTCACTTTATTTGTAGAATTGGTGAATATAATAACTCTTGACTTCACTGTCAAGGAACCTTCTGTATTTATGTCAACAGACAACTTCCTCTTCATGCGTGATGGGACACGACTGTGAATCTCATCGTCCTTGTGTTTATTCATATGGTTTTGCCTTCAAAGTTTTCATCTCTCTTTCATGTCGATCGTTTGACATCTTTAGACGATCAAAAGCAAATGTTGAAGGTCAATCTTTTTTCGATGTGAAGATACTTAATTAGCCTTTTGAAAGCTGAAGTTCGAGTGGAAGTAGACGTTGGACATTGGTTTTCTTCTTCTTTCGTGGTCATACTCAATCTTTGAAATACTGAAGATCGAGTAGTTGAAGCTTTGATACGATCAAAGACAGAAGTCTTTTGCTTAATTTCATTTGAATTGTTGATTTCTTCAGAAGATGCATAATTGTTGTCGACTTCTTCTATGCTGACAGCATGACATGTAGTGACTTCTACTACTTCCTTTGGATGATCATCAAGGAAGCTTCTTAGAAGAAATTCTGTCAAAGTTATCGACCGTCGAGGTCAAAACAAGTCTTCGTCTTTTCCTTTGATAGGTTTAGGCTTCTACATCTTCTTGTATCTTTTCTCCTTTTTATGAAAGTTGCTTCCTTTTCCATACTTCTAATGGAAGTGCGACTTCGTTTGAATGGAATTTGGTTGTCTCCTTTTTTTACAAGTCACGACTATCCATCCTTCACTATCATCTTTAACGGGATTTTCTTTGTTGTTTAGAGTCTCGTTACAATCTTTTGTTGGAATCGAACAAGTATAGGTTCGAAAGTCCCAAACTGAATTAAGTTTTTCCTTTGATCATAAGGCAGCATTGATGGCGGAACACTTGAAGTCATCTGAACTACAACATGATTCGTCTGAGCTACTTCATCCATATCCAGCTCAATCTTCTTTTCACAAGCCAACTTTAGAATCAGCTCCTTCAACACAAAACACTTTCCAACAGGATGACTAATGACCTGATGGTACTTACAGTAGTTAGGATCATCTACTTTCCTGCTCGTTCCGGTGGTTTGCATTCTAGCAGCTGAATAAGTTGTTTGTCTAGCAGCTGCTCTAACATGTCTGCAACATCAGAGTCAGAAAATAAATAAATTTTTTCTTGCCTTTCTTTAAGAGTTGGACGATGCTTTTTGTCATCATGCTTTCTTTCAATTTTTGTTTCTTTCCTTTTGGAGAAAGATTTCAATGGAAAATCATGAACAACCATAGCCTCATTAATGACATTATTTGTGATCTTTCTAGTGTCATTGCTTTCATTCTTCCCCTTTTTTACTTCAAAGATTAAGAAATCTTTAGTTCTCCTATTAATGATGCTCAACTCCATGTCGTGGGCGCGAGTTGCTAATTCTTCAAATGTACGGATTTTATTCCCTGCAAAAGAGAAGTTCCCAGTGCATGCCCTGGGTGCACATCTCCACTGTAGACAGTTCTGTGAGTTTATCTTTACAATCCAAGCTTAGAGCTCTCCATCAATTTATGTATTCAATGACTAGCTCTCGTGTTTATAAGCTCTATCATGCTTACAGTGTGTCTGGTGCCATAGAAACAGTTGAGGAACTTTTTTTCCAGTTATTCCCAGCTGTCAATGACTTCTGGCTCCAGATCAGTATACCACTTGAAAGCATTTTCCTTCAAGCGTTAAACAAACTGCCTGACTAGTTGGTCTCCTCTTGATCCTGCGTTCTCACATGTTTCAACAAAGTGAGCAATGTGCTACTTTGGATTATCCTTTTCGTCGAATTGTTGAAACTTTAGAGGTTGATACCCAATAGGCACTCGCAGGTCATTGATTCTCTTGGTATATGGCTTGGAGTACATAAAAGAAGTTTGTGGCGGTCCTCCATACTGAGCTCTTATGGAGCTTGTGATTATACCCTGCAGTTGTTGGACTGACAAAAATAGACTGTTGCGTGATTTTCCTGTAACATAGCTTTTCCTTTATCGTCAGCTTTAACACCATGAGTTTTGCTTGACTCAGCAGTTTCACAAGCTTTCATTTGGTCTTTCAAGGCAGTAATTTTGAACAGAGTGTTGTCTAAGTTTCAAAAGTAGCAGCTTTCCTGTCATTTTTATATTTATTTTCATTTAAAAACCTTTCATATTTTTCAACGACATTATTATAAATTTAGCATCATTGTGATGCTCCAAATCTACTTTTTTCTTAGCAAAGTATATGATATCTTTAACTTATTGAAAAGTTTTTTTCTAGCTTTGTCTCTTTGTATTGAACGTTTTATTTGAGTTTCTCTCTAGATCTCTTTTTTATATTGTTGTTTTCTTAAAATCAAGACAACAACACTTTTGATTTTGGAACATAATGAGAGCGTTAGATATCTCTGTATACCTACTGATCCTTCTTGCTTTGTATATATTGTTGAAACAAGTCATTCACTTTTTTTTTTTCAAGGAAAAAATTTGTCACTCTTACATTACAATTCCAACAAATTACAATTCCAAGCATGGGAGGCGAGGAGAGCATTAAAGCATTACTTCACAAAACCTAGGATACCAAAATGCACTTTATATGTGATATAATCAATTTTTTAACTTTCATCTTTGATCTTTTTAGTATTTTAAAATATTAATAAACCTATTTAGGATAAAATACAACACAAAAATTTAATCCCCCCTTGATAGGCCGTTTGGATTTAGTTTCTAATCCTTTAAAATTAATTCAATAAACACTTGTTTTAAAAAATCAAGTCAACTTTTGAAAATTTAAAAAAAAAATATTATTTTTTATTTTTTAAAATTTTTGCTAAATATCTAACTTGTTTAGAAGAGGCAAATCATTCAGATGGAATAAGCTTAATTTTTAGAAATCAAATTATTAGTAGATAATTAATATATATTATTAGACAAATAACAAGAAAAAGTAAGGGAGATAGGTACAAAAACAAGAAAAGAAAGGAAAAATATGTGATTTACTTCTCAATGTTTTCCATTTCTAACCTCACAGTAAATGGCTTCATTTCTTTTCCTTAACCTGATTCAAGCATATTATACAATTACAAACTGTCAAAAACAAACTGATAGGAAGACAAGAATTACCAATATCTAATCAAATATATCTATCTGGTGCATCTACATATAATCCTCGGCGCTTCCGTTCAATGTTTCTCGAGTTCGAGTTCATCTGTAGTTGGGGGAAAATTTGGTTTCGACAAAAGTCCACAGTGAAGTTTAAGGACGAGGATTTCGATATGCGTACTCAGCTTCCAGTAACGTTATCCGTCCTCAACTGCTCAATTGGAGGAGGAAGGAGAAGAGCGAGTCTGGTTTTGTATCTTTCAATGCGTTGTAACCGTTCTTCTCTCAATCTGGATGAATTGTACAAACAGAAAGCAACAAATTTATATCCGAAGTTAGAATGTACAGATAACCAACATCATAGTTGACTAAGAGACCAAGAGGATGTCAATTAACCAAACGGTTGTTAAAACCAAATGTCAATCGGATTTGCTGAACTACAAAGATGAAAGAACTATAGAAATTAAACTGGGAAAAGAAAGCGCACCGTGATCGGACTTTCTTTGCACGTCTAACATGTCTTTTCAATAACTCTTGCGTTGACAAGTGCTCAATGGATCCCTCATCCTAAAAAGCAGAAACACAGGTAAAGGTATGCCCAATAGTTCTTGCAGAACAACCTTATGGACAAAAAACACTTCTGAGAAGAATTCAGTTTGTTGATAAACTAAAGAACTGGTTAAGAGTGCAAACAAGAAACAACCCAGAGAAGAAACCATAACAAATGGTGATATTTAAGTTTGATTTAGGTCGAGGGATTGAGGTCATATATTTATGCTACCAAGCAAGTACACCCACCCCCTCTTGACAAGGGTACAAAGTGGATGTGGGTTTTCTCCTTTCAACAAAATGTACGGATCTTCTAGTAAATATCTTGCATTGCATCAAATTCATTATCCAAGAAAGAACTATTGAAATTTATCAAAAACTTATTGCGTCATAACCCCTGCCTCCATTATATCCAGATCTATAAATCGATAATGAAGATCTGGAATCAATTATACAACTAAATGATTGCCAACAATAGAAAACCTTTCAATTTTGAAGAAGGCATCAAATCCAAACGGCATGCTTCTCACCAATATAATTTTGCATTTATAGATGTTCGAGCTTAATCCATGAGTGCAAACTAGGCTGTATTAATTTGGCACTGGAATTTTTATTCATTAATTTGTTTTTATTTCAAAACCAAATTTTAAATAATCTGACCAAAAACTAACCTTATCTTTCTCATCAACTTCTTCTTTGACAACTTCCTTTTTCTGTGATGGAGCAGCACCAGCCACAGGGATGGGCAGTGGTCTCGGAAGTGACCTAAAAAAGCTTCCATATTGTGGCTGCCAATAGAAAAAATTATCAGCAAGCATTTAAAAAATAGAATAGAACAGCAAGCATACATTCCTTGGGGTGAATATTACAAAGAGCAACAGCGGGAAAAGGAGATGATATCTGATAGCTAATATTGCCTTCTAAGAATGGAAAATAGGAGGGTGTAGACAGCAAAGAGTAATAGCAATGATTTTTAACATACTTAAAGTGTCTATTGGAATGGGAAGTCTCCACAAAAAGGAAATGCACCATATGATAAAGAAAAGAACTTTGCCCAGCAGAAAAGAATGTATTTAAACACACTAGTTAAGCAGGAGTAGCTTAAGTAACCATTGAAAGTAAGGGGACAAAATAGACATGGGACTTCATGAATAAGTTTGCATGCATGTAACTAATGAAAGGATAAGGAAAAAGACCAAAGCAGTGCTGATGTACACTCTTCACCAAGATTGAATTGCCTTTCAAAACCAAAGATAAAGTTTTCTAGTTTACATTTATTCAATTTATTGGTTTATACCGGTGATAAAGTGTTTTTTTTTTTTTTTTGGAGGGGGGAAATAAAAGACTAACTTTCATTGAGAAAAAAAATAATGATACGAAAGAACAAAAAACAACTGCACAAAAGGGAGCACCCAAAAGAAAGGAACTTCAATCAAGCAAAACATGTACTAAAGGAACTCGTCATCGACCTCTAAGGAAGAGGTTAGATCTCAGAAGGGACCGTACATCAAAAGATTCCCTCTCAATCCCCAAAAAACTCTATTATCCTTTGTAACGGCAGATGGAGAAACTCCTGAACATAGCATTAAAAGATTTGTGACAAGCTATCTCAAGGCTAAACATGCTGAAGAAGTGGTCTCAAACGGACTGAGCATAGTCACAACTCCAAAATAAAAGATCTAGATCTTCCTCAACCCCCAACACAAGATACAATAGAAAGGCCTAACTAAAGATGGTAACTTCCTCAATATTCTATCTGAAGTACATGAATAATCTCCCAGACAATGTACTTCACCTTTTTTGGGATTTTCATCTTCCAAAGACATAAAAGAAAAAAACAAAAATAAAAAAAGACACCCCCTGGAAAGGGAGGGCTCTGCCAAATAAAAAAGGATCCACAAGAACAACCCTTGGAGGCGCTAGGACTACATAGTTGAAGGTCTCTTCTCCCCTTCCTAAATTCAAAATCATCCAATAGAGAAAGGAGATCCACAATCTCCATCGGACAATGGAGCTTGAACAAATGGGTGAATGAGCTTTGTGACCGTATCATCATCAGGAACATAACAATTTTTTGTAGCATATAAATGGCAAATGTTAGGGAGCATGCTGCACACCAGTCCAAGAACCACCTACCTTCCCAAAAGAGAGTACCATTTCCATCACCCACCACACACTGAATCAAATAAAAAAGAATCGAAGCTTAATAGAAATTTCTTTCTACATGTTTATGAATATGCCTTTAACCCCACTCGAAATCCAGTCAAAAGGATGAGATCAAACATGCTCATGATAATCCTATACCACGGGGAGGAGGGCTCGAGTGAAAAACGTCATAACTAATTTGCCAATAATGCTTTGTTATGAGACCTTAAATTCTGTAAATTCAATCCTCCCAAGTACATAGTCTTCCCAAGAATTGCTCAACGCACAAAATGTGCACCTTTGCCTTTCTCCACTCCCCAAGGGAAGTCCCTTAAAAGTTCCTCCAATCTTTTACACTCCAAACACGAGGCTTAAAGAATTTAAATAAACCACATTTTGCATCAATCATGATGAAGAATCCAATATTGATATGTACAAAATATGAATGAGAAAGATACAACATAAAGACCAATCCACAGTAGTGCTGACACTTAATCAAAAATCTAATCCTATAAGGATCTGACAAATAGTATGGTGTCAAAACAAGAGGACCAAAGTGCAGTTAAAATCCACCGAAGGAAAGATGTTGAAATCAGAATTAACAAAGACCTGGCTTTCTTCATGAGAACCATTCCTCAGCCATGATCGACAAAGCGCATAAAGAGAAGCCCCATCAGTTATCCGAACCTAACAATAGTTACTATATTAGCATGCCATAAAATGTTATTTGCTACATTTATAAAAACAAAGTACTGATCCTAAGCTAGTATTTATTAAACAGAATTGAAAATCTGATCACACAGAATGCAAAGGCATCATTCAGCAATAAAGGACGTGAATATTGAATAAAAATGAAGAAGACGCCTTCATTTATTCAAAAGACATAAAACACTAGATCACAGTCAATTTGATCCATCCCTCTGTTTGTAAGTCACATATTCCCTTACTGATGAGTGAAATAAATAACTAGGTCCTTGGTAGAAGAACAAACATGTCACAATTTTCAATTTTATAAACAGATGGGCAAACAATTTTGCACATCATATTCAAAATGTAAGTTCAAGAACCTGAAATTTGCAGTAAAACAAGGTGTGGAAGATTTAAAAATATCAAAATCGCATATATAAGTGAATCAGTGATCATCATTCAAACAGAAAGGGATCTAGGAACTTTTCCATGCCAGAAATCTTCGAAAGAAAAGAAAAGGGCACAAACTTCAGAATTTTAGAGCTTACTTTTCGATCTCTAACCACACAAAGAGTGTCGTCTCTAACTCTGTCCCCAGACAAAAAAACACAATGTCACAAGTTTAGAAAAATCATGAATGAAATATATATAACATAAGGAGCAACCATTACCTCATTTCTTTACACCCATTTGACTCGCAGATTGTTGATGGAGGAAAAGCCTAGAAAGAGTGGTAAAATCAATTTAAACTATGAAAAAAAAAATTCTAGGGAAGAGCGTGGGGGACATAACAAACTCATGGGGTTCAAAAAAAGGGCAACGGGATTAGTTAAAAGAGACTTGGGAATTCAAAAAATGATATGAAAGAACCGACCAATTGAAAAAAAAACAATATCTCCACAAAGCATAATTGAAAAACCACATGTTGGTTAAACTAATAACATGTAATTACTATCCCAATAGTTAGAACAGAAACAAGTCTACAACTATAAGCATCCAACGGTCACACAATCTCAAGTTCAAATGTTAACTCAGGTGGTCAAGAATTCAAGTCACTATTCAGCAAAAGAAATGGAAATTTTTGGGTAAAAAGCCAAAGAACCAACTCAAAATCAGACATCAATCTTGCAATTCTTGTAACTAAGGAGCGAAAACCTGAACTCATTTAACCCATCAAACGAACGCCTCAAGAACTAAATCAAATTACTACCCAACTAACCTTGGGATCAGAGGAATTGGGGGCACATTTAATCGAACCCGAAGTGGAAGACCCAGAAAAGGGAATAAGCTGCTGCTGCAAATTGGGAGGTCGAGTCATATGCATTGGATGGCTCATGGAGTCCAAATGAGGCGACCCAATCGGGCGATGGGGGAAAGTGACAACGGGGCGATGTGGGTAGCCTCCAGGGTTAGCCAGGGTGACGGCCTGATCGGCGGGAAGGGGACGAATGGTGCGAGGAACGAAGCCGCGGCCAGAGGAGGCGACAGGGTAAAGAATTCCCTGAGACGCATCCTGATGAAGCTTGGGCAATTGGGTGTTGGGAGTTCGAACGGGGATGGACTGAGGCTGGTAGAGGGGTTGAGAAGGGTAGTGGAGATGGTGGGTTTGAGGAATTGAAGAAATGGGTCTGGATGGTGCTTGATTCGCAAGCGGACGAGCAATGGCAGCAGTGGCAGCGGCGGCGGTAGTAGTGGTGGTGGCTGCAGCAGCTGTAGTTAGAGTGAAGGAAATCGGAGTGACGGTAGTGGTGGTAAGGGCGGAAGTGGCGGCGGAGGTGGTGTTGGTGGGGATGAGAGGGGAGTCGACGGGCATGGTGGCGGGGAATTTGGGAGTTTGTGGTTTGATTTGTTTGAATATCAAATTTGCCAAATAAAAACTTGAATTTCTGTGAATTGACAGCATTGGGGGTTTGGACTCGTGGGGGCCGTTGAACTTCGAAACGAATCGATTCTCTTTTTTTTTATTACTATTATTTTCTTTCATTTTTTCATTTCAACCTATTTTTATTTCCATCATTTCAAATATACTTTTTGGGTTTTGTACTTTATTATTGCTTTAATTCTCTTCTTTTGAAATTTGTGTTTTAGTTTATGTATATTGTGATTTTGTGTTTAGGAAAGACAAAGACTTTAAGATATTTTAATGCTTTATCTTTGTTGAGTTCATTTGTGATGGAATTTTTGTTAGTTGATAAGTATATATATAGGGTTTAATGGAAACCTCTATTTTAAACACTTTATTTGGTTTTTCTTTTTTTCCCAATTAAGGTATTACTTAATTTCTCATTATTTATGTCTTTCCATGCTTCAAGCCTACATACATAATTTTAGTTTTTCTTTACCTTTTATGAAAGCGAAACATGTTTGAAGAGTCATCCAAGGGGTTTAGAGATGGTAAAGTTTTGATTATTGATTTAAATTAGAAAATTGAAAATGATGAATGTTTTAAAACTTGATAGATTCATAATGAGAACATTTAACTAAATTTTTTATATGAATAATGGTTTTTCAATGTGTATTTAATGATTCAAGATAATACAGGGTAGGACAAGTCGAAGATTGATAATATGTACTAATTAGTTATGTTAGATGTAAAACAAGAAAGAGAAATCTAAAAGGCTAAGATAATGGAAATTAGGAAGGAGTGGATGGAAATTTAAGACATCATGGGTTGCTTACATAGATATTGGAAAAAAGAGATGTTTATTAATAATACTTTTTTGCTCTACGTGAATGACAAGAGATTCTTAGTTTATTTTTTGAATCCAAATAAATACAAAATTTTAAGAGGCAAGGTTGCATAATCAAATCGTAAAAATTAGAAGTTCGACATTGGTACAAGAGGGAAAGAGTCTGAAAACAATTAGAAGTTCTATGTAAAAGAAAAGTTAAGATGTAGATAATGAAATAATTTAATTTAGAACTTTAGACTTGGGATAAGGGAGAATCATGAAATAGTTGAAGGTAGAATAAACATTTAAATTGAGTCATATGATATTGAGATTAGATTATAATGTGAGCCTAACTCAAGAGTTAGAGATGTTTATATTTCCATCAAAAGATCATCACCACCACATATGGAGCAACGTCCTTGAAAATTAAAAGCCAAAAGTCTAATTTTAGAGTGCATTATCAAGTATCAAAGATATATTAACCAAGTAAAATAGGTTGATGGACTGATGTTCAAACAAAATGTGCTAATGACCCATTTAATGGAGCCCAAACGAAATTTGGCCCACTTTTTTTCATATAACCTTTGCTTGGGACATCACGAAGTGAAATTACAAAATTGAGTTATTGTATGCACGTGTTGATTTTTGGCTTTCACTCTTGTTACTCGTTATTGTTACTAGTTGAGTTTTTTTTTTCTTCTTACATTTCCAAGTTGCATTTCGTTTCGTTTATCTTGAATCATTAAATACACATTGAAAAACCATTATTTATATAAAAAAATTTAGTTAAAAAAGTTCTCATTATGAATCTATCAAGTTTTAAAACATTCATCGTTTTCAATTTTTTAATTTAAATCAATAATCAAAACTTTACTATCTCTAAACCCCTTAGATGACTCTTCAAACATGTTTCACTTTCATAAAAGGTAAAGAAAAACTAAAATTATGTATGTAGGCTTGAAGCATGGAAAGATGGAAAGACATAAATAATGAGAAATTAAGTAATACCTTAATTGGAAAAAAAAGAAAACCAAATGAAGTGTTTAAAATAGATGTTTCCATTAAAACCTATATATATACTTATCAACTAACAAAAATTCCATCACAAATGTACACAACAAAGATAAAGCATTAAAATATCTTCAAGTCTTTGTCTTTCCTAAACACAAAATCACAATAAATGTAGAACAATGATTAGGTATAGTCTTGGTATAATTATCTTCATATAGTCCCATTATATATAGCATGACAAGAAACTAATAATTTAACTTTTTTATTGTATGATAAGTTATAATTGCACAATTAATGAGCTAAGGTTTAAGAAGAAAAGGAAAGAGGAAAGTAAAAGTATGCTAATGAATGACAAAAGGATGAAAATGAAATTAAGAAAATAAGCAGTGAGTAAAGAGAATCAAAAGCAAAAGTTGTGTGTGTAGGAGGCCAATTTCATAATTTCCTCTTTCATAGTGATGTAAACAAAAGACTACTTACAAACGCACATATCAGATTTCATTTGGGTTTTAATGAAAAGACTCAACCATGTAGACTTTTGCAATTGATTGCATTGATGCCATTTTTTTTTGTGTTTTTTCTTTCTTTTAATAACGTATGAAAAGAAATCGAAATTCAAACGTGAACATTGATAGTACATTGAAAAAAAAAAAAAAAAAAAGGTAGATAGATGATATTAATATTATTATTAGTTAATTGTGTTTTTGAGTCATAATTTTATTAGTTAAAGTTTGGTTCTAAGGATGAAACTATAATTTTAATGCAAAATTTGGACAAATTCTTCTTGGTATGATATGGACATGAAATGAATAAAGAAAAGAAAAGAAAAACCCCATGAAAACCCATCTTTTTTTCCTCTCAAACAATTCATTACAAAATTTCCATTGATTGGTTCTTTCTCCTTGCAGAAATTTCTCCTTCTACTCTTCTTCCCTCTCCCCTTTGTTCTTCCTTCATCTATCATCTCCTCCAAGCTTCCATACCAGAACCATGATTTTCGTCGATGGAGCGCCCTTTACCCTCCAATCATCTTCATCAAATAAGGTATTTTTCCCGCCTTGAATATTTCCAATTTTTACTCGAAACCTCCATTTCAAACATTCTGATGAACCCCTCTGGCTTATCTTTAGAGTCTCCTCCCGTTTTTCCATCTCAATGTTCGGTTTTTGTGAAAAAAATTCAGAATTCCACCCACTTTCTTGTTTAACGATGTGGGTGTTTTTAATCTCCTCATTGGAACTTATTTTACCAATCCCATTAGCTAAAGAAAACGAGTTTGGATGGATTTTGTGTTGTGAAACAATAGAAGTTTATTATTGTCTTTTCCCTGATCAAGTCTCTGTACTCATTGTTTGACTGTCAGTAGATTGTTATGATTCATATGGTAATATTTGAATAGATCTGAAGGCAAATTCTTGAAACTTACAAGTTTGTTTGCTCTTGATCATTATGATTGTTCTTGATCTTTTGACCTTGTGAACGGCATTGTTTAGTGATTAATTTTTTGGACATGACTATATGAGTAGCTTAAAGTAGAAATATGTATGTGACACATATTAGCATTTGTTGGCAATTCTTTCTAATAATTAAATTAGATCACAAGTTTTTAGGTGTCTGATATCCCATGCTTGGAAAAAGCTATTTGTCTTTGTTTGATCATTCAGAAAGAAATGGTTTTTTTTTCTCTGAACAGGGCGCTGATGTCTTGTATGCTTTAATGGAGTGCCCTTATCTTGTTGATGCGACAAATTTATTCAAGGGTATTCCAGAGATAAGGTTCACAGTTTCTGAAGAGTCTGGTGTGGAGAGACCAACTATGAGTAAATGGGTTTATGTGTTTCAGAAAGAATATGCCACTGTTGATCCTGCATTAGTGGATGTAATTTTTCCCCTCTCCCTTTCTTTCTTTAGTTAAGCTGCTCACTTATGAATTTTAATGATGTCCTTTGCTAATTCTCTTACTGGATAAGTGATATGAATAGCAGCAGAGTGACCAAAATATCTTTCAACAGCTATACTGAAGTTAGCTATTGGATTAAAGAGCTCAAAGATTGAAAAATCTGTTTTCCTGCATTTTAATGCTTCAAAAAGTAGTTGTGTTTCCAAGACATTGTGGTGGCCAAACTCTAATTGCTCTTGTGTCACAACCACGACCTTGTTTTAACAAGATCAACTTTATAGGTTGTAAACTGTGTCCTTGAGTTCTAAATATATAATGCTTATGTGTCCCATGAGATGTCAATAATACTCTTAAAGGTTAAGTTTTTGAGATCATGGAAATCCTCTGAAAGATGCCAAAAGATTATGATATTTATCCTTAGGACTTCAACAAAGAACCAAAAGCAAGTTTTTGTCTTATTCAACCATAAGTATGTTACAGTTTCATTCTGAATAAAATTTTATGATTAGCAGAGTAAAAAGTTACTAGACCCTCGTGTATAAATGTACACTTTCTAATGAATCTATTAAAGTAAATAATCTGCTTCTCTAAGATGCAGATTGCTGTTCTTTTCTAACTTTGTGTCTTTATACCCCATAATGCATAACTAAAGTTTGTTGGCACTGATGAAGCAACAACTTGTGTGGGCATAGCTATTCGGAATCGAAAAAATGGAATGTAAGAATTAATTTTGAAAAGTTATGTATACTGTCTTCTGCAAATCTTGCCATTAGGTTACACTTATTGTCAACTTATGCATCCTGACCTCATTTCCTGGATTTCAGGACATCTGTTGCACATATGGATTTCCCAGACATCATCCAAATTGCTCTCTCACAGATGTTATCCCTAGTTGTTGATCCCACCGCTGATGCTGAGTTAGATGTAACTTCATCATGTCACTCTCCCTTATCTTACAAACTAATTGCTCTAAGCAAATGCTTGAGGACTGATTTTGAATCTGTTACCAATACAGGTTCATTTAGTTGGAGGTTTTGAAGATGTTCTACTCAAAGTCTGGCCCAGGACCCCTAACTTTGTGATTGCTTTCCAAGGATGCTATCCACAAAATCAGAATAGTTGAATTGAATAAATTGGGGTTTGATGCAGGAAAATAATAATATTACTCGGAAAGGAGATCGTAAAAAGATGGAGGGCTATTCGTTACCGCTGTGTAATAAAATTATAGGGAGTTTGTGGACCAGACCCGAGAAATTTCATCTTCAAACTCTTTGTATTCTTCAGCATAACACTCGGAGAGACTCTGAAGGAAATTCTTACCCTATCTTCAATGGATTCGCGGTCAGCCTTCACTTCATCCAGTTTCATGTTCTGTTTATTTCTGTTTCTCTTTTCAGGTTCAGTTATTATTATCGTCACAATTTACGAGCAGATTTACAAACTATACAATTAACATCAAACATGCCTAGAAAATCACCATTGTTTGAGCGTGTTTGGGAAAACAATTTTCTACCTTTAGAATATAAATTTAATCAAAATATGCTTGAGTAACCATTTTGAGTTTAATTTCTTTTATACTGTTTTACTGATTACTTTTCTTCGTTCCAAAATATTGGGATTGTGTGTAGTCATTTCAAGTCCTCTTTTGAGATAAAAACTGTACTCTTGTGGATATAATGCAGAAAGTGGATTTTTATCTTATCCTAGTGCTACATTTGATTTTGCATAATCTAGTTTTCTTTTTGCTAATTCAGGTGAAAACATCTGATGGATCTGTGTTCCCTGCTAGCTTTGATAGTACTTCAAGATGCCCAGATGAAATTGTTCGGAGAATTCGACTATCTTCATCGTATGAAGATCCAAGTTGGGAGGGCAGACTGTTGGAGACATACGAAACTCAAACTGATCAGTTCAGAATTGAACCATGCCGCTGGTAAGCTGTCAAACTTTAACGTGCAAATCCTCCCCATGATCTCTTTTTCCCTTTTCAAATTGCGAATATATTGTTACAATTTACTCCACTCGACAACAAATGATGTTCTTGTGATATAATACTAGGACGCCATGGAAACAACACATGGCTCTGTCTCTACAACGCCTTTCCGACTCTGAAATCCTCCAGTCATGTTCAACTTCCCCTTCTGTTGAAGGACCAGACTTCGTGGAGAATGCTAGAAGGTATCACATGTCAAATACACTCCGAATAAGATTATATTTACTCGCTAGCTATATCATCTGCAATCATCTGAATTTCAAAACGTTCTTCCAGCTAATGATTTGGTACCCTGTTCCTCAAGAGTGTTACGTACAACTCGATCTATTATATCCAAATGCGAGCCGTAACATATTGAATATTCTCTCCCTCTCTAACAGGCAGTGGGCTTATTTAGTGGAACACCCAGATTGGAGGGAGACCTTCCCAAAGAAGAAGCCAAGAATTTTTAGAAGGGCTGCTAATGGAAAATGGGAAAGGAGCAACTGACTTCTTCTGTCCTGGTATCTTTACTACTGGTGAATGTATTCCTATTCCTTGAACCATTTTAAACAATGAGATAATACATTGTTATCTTTACCCAATTAAACTTGGGTTTATGATTGGCTGTGTGTCTAATGAGCTTTTTAGCCAATTACTTTTATTGCCCTTAAAAGAATATAATTTTCTTTGATCTTAGATTTAAGGAAATAAAAATGCTAAAGGGAAGATGAGAAAGTATGACCAAACGACACGTCGAAATTATAAGGTCTGTGGTTTTCGTTTTCAGGCAATTTGTCCTCAACTACGAATCGAACAAAAGGGTCATCTTCAGCCACGTAAGCTTTCAAAGCTTTGAAGTTACGAATATATCCCGATTAAACATGCATAACCCAAGCCCATTTGAGTCGACCCAAAAGGGTAATAATCCTCAATTTCAAATGTTTTTATCATTATTTGAACTTTTGGTTCAGTAGTCCACTTTAAATTTTAAAGTAGTTATTTCTTTTAGGAAAAGTTTAAAATAGTAATTAAAAATTGACAAAGATAAAATGGAAATGTTGTAGCCACTTCATGCACCGTATCTATTATTAAATAAATGTGTCACATCAACCATTTCATAATGTAATATTAGTTTTTTTTTTAAGATATTGTATTAAGGTGGGGATGAAGATATCAACTCTAACTATGTCATTTGCACTACACTCTTCTTTTACATGTAATAGTTAGAAATTAATATTAGTTTTAGAGGACTAATAATTCAAAAAACTTCCAAAAGCAAATAAATTAAAATTGTTGAAAATAAGTTTTAGAAAATGGAAATTCAATTGCACGCTAATTCAATGTTTAAATACATAATAAAGAAAACCTTAAATGGTCTTCGATATCTAATTTAGAAGACGCTAAGTTTGATGAACATGGTTGACAACATCGTGAATTTGCATGAGGTGCCAATCTAGGCAGGTATTTTTGTTCACAATATTTGCATTGCTTTTTGTCTCTCGTGTCATCTTTCAAACTACACGATGTTTTCATGTCATCTCCATCCCATTCTTTTGATGCCTTGTAGTTCCCTTATAAATACATTTGGGCAGAAAAAAAAACATTATCTTCTTATGTATCGGTTAGCTTTTAAAAATGTAATGTGAAAGCTTACATCATGCAACAACTCTTTTGGAAATATGCAATTAGTCAATTGTTGAATTTACATAAGTAAATCCATTCTTGTCGTTGTTATATAAACCTTCTCAACTAACACCTTAATCAGATTGGTACTATTTAAGTAGACATTGATAAAATTAATAAATGTATAAGAATTATAATTAGAACAAATAAAATGAAAGTACATATACCAAAATATTGAAAACAACAAAGTTAAAATATTAATTCAATCCTTATACTTAATTCAATTTTATTTTAGTCTTCTGTCAAAATTTAGTCTTTATATTTTCAAAAGTTATAAATGGATGCTAAAAAATTAAAATAAAAAATGCTATTATTCTTAAAAAGAAAACAACCACAAACTAAACATTATAATTTGACCTATTAATTGGAGTGTTTATATGGATAACTTAAATCCAAACAATTACATTCTCCTTTCAACTATCTAGCCTAAAGGAAATTTACTAAATCCGACACCGATAAGAGATCTAAAAGAGTTACAAACAATAACCTTGTAATTATATTATCATATTGTTCAATTCAAGAAGTATCGACATTCATCTTCCATTCGTTCGGACTAGGGCTCGGTGTTGTGGATCCTTTCATAAACTAAAATCAAAATATATATGAATATTTGACTTAGCGTACAAAAGAGGGCAAAGAGTTGAAGATGTTAGAAGGTCGAGGAACTGAGATATAAATCAGCTGAGTTGTGCATTTGAATCAAACCAATGCCAATCTTCATCTCAATTGTTTGATTTTCAATTCCAATTTTCCAAAAATTTCATCACATTACTATGAAAGCTTCCATCATCTTCCGTGAAGATCAAAACCTTTGTTTCACAGCCAAAATCCCTCTTAATTTCTTCGGGTTACCCTTCCGTTCCGCCATCCATCTTCCAGATTCCGACAATCTCTCCTTCACCTTCGCCACTTTCTTCAGATCCGGCCCTTCCTTCAACCTCTCTTACCGTCCCAATCATGCTCTCAACCCCTTCTCTCTCGCCGTCAAGGCCGGAATCGGACTCTTTGGCTCACCCATTGACTCTCCCATGACTTTCGCCGCCGAATTCAACCTTCCAGGTAATCAACCCCCTCGCTTCTTCCTTCACTTCAGACCTCAACTCGGCGATTTTACTCTCCGTAGATCTGTCCAATCGGACATTGCGAATTTCAATTTGCCCTATCGAAACTTGATTTCGCAAGTCGATGATGATGTTTCTGCTTGGAGTAGAGGTAAATCCGTCGTTGGCCCCGAAACTCCTGACCTAGGGCTTGGAAATCCGGTCCTATCCAGTCAGAGAATCGATTTCTCTGAGGCATTCAATCGTGTCGATGATGTGCTCTCGACTATGGAGATTAATGCTAGATCGACGTTTAAGGTTGGAGACTCAACAGCGGTGAAATTCCGATGGAGCATGAGGTTTCCGACGTGCATGAAGAAGGATGAGTTCACGGCCAAGGCTCCACTCTCCAAAATGCCATATCTAGCATTGGGAAAGATCAAAATCGAACGCGCGGCTGCCAGTGAGAGCGAACGAGAAAGCAATAAGGCCGCAGGAGCAGGAGAGTTTGCAGGTTTGAAGAAGCATTTGGAGGATTTATGGAAAGAAAGCCGATGGTTGAAGAAGAATATAGAGCAACTTCAGTCGGAGATCGGTGACCAGAAGGCTGCACCGTCGACTCCGCCGGTTGAAACAAGGAAGAAGAAAGGAGGTTGAAAAAAGTGTAAACAGAGTCCATCTTTTCTGTGGGCTCAAAACGGAAGTCACATGATATGGCCCCAGGCCCGTGATTGTTGGCCCATTGGGCTTTCCAAGGGTGATAATGAGGCCTGTGACTTGTGAGGGACTGTTTTAAGCAATAATAGAAGTGGGCAAGGGTGGAGTTGCAAATTCCTATTTCTGGAAAATAAAAATAAATTATCATGTTTGCTTTTGTTTGTTTTATTAGACTCCAATTATTTAATTTTATTTAAAGTTCTAATCTTGAACTCTATTTGTAACTCTTTTTCCATGTAAAGAATCTTTGGAGGGGGAGTTATATAAAACTATATAAGCCAAAGTCCAAACAACTAAAATTAGTAATCAACATTATTAAGACTTGGTTGATTCAAGTTTATAAGTTTGTAACAATTTTTTTAAAAAAAGAAAAATAAAGTGATAACCTTGTACTAGCTGTACTTACTAGTTGTTTCTATAATCAAAAGACAAAAACTTTGTACTGAGAGGAAAAGAAACAATAAGAAAGAAGAATAAAATTTTAGAAATAGTACTTCATGACAACACTATGTCCTTACCATTACAAGAAAGTGGATCAAACAGCCTCAAACTTTCCTACATATAACATTTTAATCTGTTGCTTCTATTCATTCCTTCCTTCGTATGATTATGCTATGAAGTTGATGATGAATGAGTACAATGAGTTTTGTCCACTCTCCTATTTGGATTCCCCATTTCATGATTTTTATGTCTTTGAAGGATGTCAAACTTTTTCAGAGGTTGAGTCTTCATTTGCATCCTCCAACACTAATGATCATCACCACCACTTTCTTATCTCATCTTCTTTTCATTCACCAAATCCTCAAGAAGCTCAACATCAATCAAACTGTTCCCAAGAGTTTGATGGTGAGAACTGTTCTTGGTCATGTGAGGAGTTGATGCCAATTAACCGCAACAAAAAGGTCAGTTTATAAAAGTACTTAGCTTGTTCTTGAATTTCATTCCAAGAAGTTGTGTATTGATAAAATTGATCTTTTTTTTTTCCCTTTAGTTTAACTCCTACTTACTTTACTCTTGTAATTTTAGCTTTGATTGAAATATTACAACGAATGTAAAAATGAATGGACTAAAATAGTCACTTTAAAAGTAAAAAGTACAAGTAGAAGTTTTAATTCATTTTAATTTTTGTACTTTCAAGATATCAATTTTGGTTTACGTGCATTGAAAAGCAAAATTTAGAGGAAAGTAAGATGGAAATAAAAATAAATTGGCTAAAATGTGTTTCAAAAGTACAGAGAGACAGAAGTAAGGCCAGGGTAAGAGTACTAAAACCAACTAAAGTAGTATTTAAACAGTTTTTTTTTTTTTTTTTTTTGTTCTTGTTCTCGTGCAGTTAAAATCAAGTATCGTTTCTAAGACACGAATTAAATGGACAGAACAACTTCACCAAAAGTTCATCAATTGCGTCGATCAGCTCGGAGGCGCACAAAGTAAGTAACGTATATTGTAAACGATCAAAGATGTTATGGCCATCTGAGAATTAGTAACTCAGTGTTTGTTGCAAAAGTGCAGAAGCCACACCAAAGCAACTCTTTCACTTAATGAAAACTAAAGGATTGACTCTCATCCATATAAAAAGTCACTTACAGGTTTGCGTTTGCTATGCAGTAAAAGTTAATAACATTTCACTCTCGGTTTGTCATTCTTTTGATTTGGTTTTTGATCAAATCCTTTTTTCCTTTTCAGAAATATCGCATTTCCCAGCAGATTCAAGAACTTTCAAAAGGTGTATATTCTTGTTCTAATCCTAAACTCTATCAAACTAGAAATGTAAACTTAACTAAAACTCTCAACAAAACCAAACAAATACTGATGTGTTTGTGAAGCAGGAAAATCTGAGAGACAGATTAACAAGAAAAAACCGATGCAGGGTAGCCAAAACATGTAAGTTTGTGTATCTGGTTTGCATTTACATTAATCACAATAAGAAAATATTACAAACTTTGATTAATTTCCAAGCAGAGGGAAACAGTTGATGGAAGTAGTGAGACAACAACTCCATGCTCAGAGTAGTTTGAATGAACAATTGAAGGTTTGATAATTCCATCTTAGAAATTATTGATTGTAATGCTCTTTTTTCAGTGAAGTGTCTTGTTTTCTTAAATTCTTAAAAAAAATTAAAAAAAAATTGAGGCCATCATTTTTATCTATGTAAGAGGACATTTGAGGCAAGAAGTAGAGTTGTGAAACCAAGGAGTGTTTTGAAGTTTCAGTGAGTTATGAATACTTGAGACCTGCCGAAGAAACAGTTGCCAAGATATAAACTTGATATTACTTAGTCATGAGACTCATAAACACTACTCAAGCAATGAGTTCACGAACTCTTTGACCAACTTCTTGGATCAAATACCTCCTAAAGTTAATTGAGTTAATTTTAACTTCAAGGTGTATTAACCCACACAAATTTAGAAAGCTTGTAATTGTCATTTAGGGTTGTTTTGGTTTGTTAGGGGTTTAGATTAGATTGTGTGAAGAAATGAGTTTAGAGTTTTAGAAGCCAAGATTTATGTTTAGCTTATGTCTGGTTTATAGGTTTAAAATTCATAAAAGGTTGCTAAATAATTTAAGAGGTAGGTTCACATGTTAAAGTTTACAAAATATAAATTTCATGTTATGTATCCTAACCATGGTATTTTAGGAGACAAATCCTAATCCTACCATATGTAGTTATCGAGGAAACTATTTAGATATTAAATTCTATATATGGCCATTATAGTTAGAGAACTAATTTCACTCGATAGGTTTTATGAAATTGAAATTAACAAATTCATGAACTAGAATTAGCTATTTAAAACTCAAAGCAAAATAGAGTACAATGGTCTAAGGTGCTTGCAACATTCCTAATTCATGCCCTATTCCGTGAGTCTCGTTTTTTAAGGCGAGCCAGAGAACTTTTTAAAATATTGCGTAGGATAACTGAACTCGTACATTCAAAGATATTTGAAAGATTTAATTTCATCGGATTCGTCCTTTGACAAAAAAATAATATTGAGGTTTAGGATATACTGCCGTTGATTGTTGCTTTTTGGGTACAGGTTCAGAAGAAATTGATCTCAGCCATTGAAGAACAAATGAAGCAACTGAGAGGAAACCTATTGTATTTAAAAAAGACCAAGGGAGAATAAAATGGACTTCGCTTTGATCAGAAAAGTGTGTTCTGTTCCTGGCAATATCTCTTCAACCTGATTTTGCATCTCACAAATCTTAAGCAGAATCTATTTATATATCTATCCTTCCATTTTGCATATTAAACAAAAATAACTCACATTTAAACACACAATATAAAGGGGTATAACAGAGATTCAAACAGAAATTGATGATATGATCACACGGAGATGGTATACAAAAATGATTTCAAGTCTGATATTTGGTAAAAATGGCAACTTATTATATCATATTAGACCAGAAACAAGTAACAGATGCAGAGGTACCACCATGCAACTTGATCTAATAAACCACAACCAACCACAAATACACATATATATATTGGATTTAATGAAATATCCCTATCAGAATTACTCATCTTTCAAGCCGACCACAAATTTGTATCCTTTTTAGAAAATATCGCCACGAAACAAAGAACTCCATTCAAAGATCACGTTCAGCTCCTTACCAGGGCTGGAACTAGAAACCAGCCCATCCAGCAGGTTGTGAAGATATGTCATTGCTTTTTGGTTCAGCACCACCAGAACGTTCTGAACTATTCCTTTCACCCGTAAAACCAGATTTGTTGGAGCTTCCAGCAGACACAGCTGTGAAACTCTCGGCTCCAAATCCCCAGCTTTCAAAACCAGTGTTTTCTGGAGAAGCCTGCTTTCTCTGGACGCTTCTAGTTCTCATAGATTTGACACCCTTCTCAGGCGTAACAGGCTGCTGGTTGGGGGATTCTTCTGCAAAAGCCTGCCATGCCTTTGCATCAGGGCTAGGAGTAGTCACATCAGCCTTTTGTAGCTGAAAGAACCAAAATCATTTTACATTACATAATGGTGGTGGTTTTCCTTGTAAATATAATGCAGAAAACGAGTCCACAGGACCAAAAAGAAAGTGAGGGAATACCCGAGGCACGGCTGAAGGTTGAGCTTCTCGAGAATTATGATTCTTCATTTCAAGTTTGTTTGGTGATGGACTCCTAGCAGCAAGTGCTTGCTTGAGCTCCTGTATCTCTTGCCTTTGAGAACGGCAGATAGCTGACAACTTTTCGAATTTGGATGTGATTTCAGATTTCTCAACATTTGCTTGCTTCAGTTGCTCCTTCAACTTCTCCACCTCAGCCTCTAATGCTACTTCCTTTCCTGGTTTGTTGTTAGTGACATCAGAACTGAATTTGCCGGTATCAAACTCAGCAACAAAATTGTTAAAAGCTTTGTCCTGGAAATTCGCACTCTCAGTTTTTGACGCTTTTGATCCACTGGAGCCATGTTCCATTTCATTCTGGAAAAACGATAATTCGAAGTCTCTGAATGAACCACTATCTGTCACTGTCTTGTTTACCTTTTGGTTTACATCCCCAGGACTAGCATTCTTGTGTGCAGAATGGTTATTTGGACCATTCCGATCGTGTTTTGACGTACTACGCGAAGTTGATTCTTCATCAAACCTAATTCTATTTGTATCCTCATTGACTGTGTCACTGGCATGTTGAGTAGACCAGAAGGCACCCAGTGGTCCTCCACCTCCCCCTCCTGGCTTAGACATATGTGATGTTGCTTGTGACGAACTTTTAACCGATGGAGGTGGGGGTGGACTTCTACGAGGCATAGGAGACAACTTGTTCCCAGGGTTTGAAGTGCCTGGTAAGATATTACTCTTATCAACAAAATTCAACGGAAAATCATAATTTAAACCCCTGGCACGTGGACACTAGAGATGTAAAGTAAATGACTTTTTTTCCTCAACAAACTAAAAAGAAAAAATATATAACATGTAAATGCACCCAAAAGGTAAGATTTTATTTGTTTGATGCAATCATGTATCCTATCTGAGATATCCATTAAAAGGTTTTTTGGGGAAAGGGATCTAATCATACTGTGAACACTAAAGCTACCCTCAACCTCACCTTCATGTTTGTCTGTAGAGGGCATGTCAGGTGGCTGATCCGGTAATGACTTCTGTGATCCAACAGGTAGCAGGTTATTAGCACGAAACCAGACCTGTCACAGCACAAGTAAACCCCAAAGTTAGGAAAAAAATCATGAGAATCTTGACACCTACTATTGTCATGGACATGAGCAATCTAAACTAACCTAAATTCATGGAGATGAATGGCCAATCAAGCAAAGCGCTTGCCTGCGTGATGTCTGGTCTGTCATTTGGGGAAGCTTGGAGCATGTCTCTGATTAGGTCTATAACCGACGAGCTATATTTAGGCAACTCCGGAATCCGATAATTCCCATTTAAAATTTGAAGTTTTGACTCTCCATCAAAAGCACTTTTGAAGTAACATATGCGGAAAAGGAGACACCCAAGAGCCTGTGATGTAATGAAATTAAAATCTCAATTACGAAAGGAACGTCAAACATTTAAATGTGAATAGAATGTTTGGGATAGATTAATTATTCAAAATGTAGAAAAATTCTAATCTTGAGTGATTTGTTAGAACTTTCAGAGTAGATGTCTTTTGCAAAAATAGTATGCACTGTCTATCTCCTCACTTCAAGATAAATAGCTAACATGGTGAACCACCTTGTATCATGAAAAATCCAAGTTGACCTAATGCGTGAGGAGAGTGCTAAGAATTAATATAAGTGCAGACAAAACTCTATGTCACAATTTAAAAATATCAGAACTGCAAATTGATATTTTGAATAAAGAGGAAGATTTTACATACCCATATGTCAACTTTCTCATTTATAAGTTCTCTCCGGAATAGATCCCACATCTGTTCCATAATAGTAAATAGATAAAAATGACTGACATAATGACAACCAGATATCGCAACAGCAAATTGTTTCTAGGATATGGATTCTTTAATACCTCAGGAGCTCTATAGGCAGGAGTAGTGTACTTCCTGATGTTATCCTCTTCAATTCCCATTTCCTCAGGCTTCTCAAAACGCTTGTGATTTGTAGAAGTGCTTCCAAAATCACATAACTTCCAGTGGCCATCTGAGCCTAACAAAAGGTTTTCAGCTTTCAAATCTCTGCAATTTGCACAAGGGAAATTAATTAATTAATAACACTATAAAAGAACAACAATAATAAAAATAATAAAATAATAATTAAAAAAAAATCAAGATCTTAGTTGCGTAATTAGACTCATTAACAAAAAAAAAAACACACAGATCATGACATCATTAGACAAAATCCAGACACCAGTGACAACTGTTTCCAAACATGATTGAATTAGATAAACCAAAACATGACTTTAAGGCTATTGAATAAATATCCTTTTTTTTTCCTAATTACAGTGCTTCAAATTAACAACTAACCTACAAGCTGAGTAAATCATGCTGGTTCGTTAACTCTAGTAATGGAAAATGGCAATCAAGACTTTGAAAACTAATATAGCTTACAACACGATCATCATATTACTGGGATATAGATTAACTAGCTACTATTTTTACCTGTGAGCAATTGGTGGGGAATGACAATGCATTGCAAATACAGCATTACAAACGTCTCTGAAAATTAAGAGAACTTGACTTTCATCAAAGTATCCAGCTCCTCTACTCTCCAGGACATTGACCAAAGACTTCTCACAAAATTCCATCACAAGTAAAGCTTCCTTTGTGCGTCCCATATCTATGATAGTATGAGCATAAAGCGTAACAACATTGGGGTGGCCTCGGAGTGATTTCATAACAGAAACCTCCTTCATCACCAATTCAAGAGATTCCTCATCATTGCATATAATGTGCTTCAAAGCATACTGCTTTGAAATGTGTACAGCATCCTTGGCTAAGTACACACAAGAGAATCCTCCTTCAGCAATAACATTTCTTACATGAATCTTGAGGTTGCCAACATCAATTGAGCGACCCTCGAGACCAGATGGTTCTTTGTGCATGAACGGCTTGAACCTCCACATGGTTTATAAATATACAAATAAACTGAAAAGGAAACATACAAATGAAACCATTAAAAATATTAGAGAAATTGGAGCTAAATAACATAGGCAACCCTTCTGAAAGAATAACAAAAAAAAAAACCATTCACAATCGATTCCTCCATCACGCTGTAAACTAAACCCTAAGATCTCAATTCCAATCATTTCCAAGAAAAATAGCATTCACATTCACTCATATAAAGCAGATCCAATAGTAGTTAACGAATAGCAACGCCATTACTTTATGGATCTTAAGTTACAAAACAAAAATATGCAAAATAACAGACAATCCAATCCAATCCAAACACGCTAAAGATGACACAGGCAAATTCAATCCAAACAACCCAACAAAGCGCTGGGATCTGGGAGGGCAAGATGGTACCAATAACCACAGGGCCGGCAAATAAAAACTAAAACCGAATTCCAACCTCAAACGTCACTGAAACGGGAAAATAACAACAACCCAAATCGATTATATAAGAAAAACAGAATTACAAGGAAAGATAAGAATCCGAAATTACCGAAACTTGGAAACAAACAGGTGGGGATGGGGAAGGTTAGGTTACCTTGAAAATTGAAGATGGGAGTTGGGGGAGAAGAAGGAAGAGATGAGAATCCGATGGAATTTAAGAAGGTGGAAATGGGTGGCGATTGAGATCTGGGAGTTTGCTTGTGGATCCAGGAAAATGAAGAGATGAAATGTGAAGGTATACCTCACCACCTGACGCAGACAGAGGAAAATGAAAAAGAGTTGGTGAAAAAAAAGATGGAAAGCCCTTTCTCAAGATTGTTTAAATGTTTATATACAAATTATTAGTATTATTATTTTAGTTTCAATGATTTAAGGCCATATTTATTGTTTATTTCCCCCAACCCATCAATGCTAATCATAGCTTCGTTCGATTGATGGTTCCTTACCCTCCCAATCAATTTGATTGCATAGCTAAAAATGATTAATCCCATTACATTTTGAAAATTACATTTAATTTTTTTTCTATTACTTTTGAACGAGTTTTTTATTTCGATAAATAAGAATCATTAACGTGCTATTATCAAGTGATCCTTAAAAGTAAGAAAGAAAATGATACCAGAAAATCTAAAATAAAGAATTTCAATCATAATCAAATTATCTAAGTAAATGTTACTCTAAGTAAACCAATTATGTTTGCAATTGAAGCTCATATGAATTGATACATTAATAGAATCAAACACATTACAATTACACTAAATTTCTATTACGAATTGGAAAACATGTCTAAGTTACAAGTGAAGAAAATAGTTTTATGTTTTTTTTTTCTCGAATACAATAGGGTTAAAAATATTCAAACTACAAATCTCTTAGTAGTTGATAAATATGGTAAGTCATGTATGTTGATCTCATTTCGATGAATGCTTGTTAAATTAACCTAAACAAACATAATTAATGACTTGATACGTTTTAGAATAAAATATACTTTCAGCCGATAGAGTTTTGAAAGTTGCATATCTTATGTTAAATATTGAAATATGGTTATAAATAATTACAAAGTTAATTTGATGAAAGAAAATATTTATAACATTTTGATCAGGTGGCGTGTTATCAACTAAGTAGTTTTTTTAGTCGATGATGGAGACTAGAATCACCAACCTCAAACAAGAATGATGTCGCTAAGTTTACTTTGAAAAAAAATTGAGTGGTTTCCTTCAAATTCAATATATCACTAGATTATAAACTATTTTATTCAATGAATCTCACACAGTCTTAGATGCTTTCCTTTATGTCAAAAAAATATGAATTTGTAGTATGAAAATTAGTAATAGTATAAAACATTATGCTCAATTTAGCATGAAGTAAAAAATTTACTAATTTAATTTATATTTGAGCAATGCTTAAATGCATCCATTTCTATCTCACACTCTCATCACACACACAAAAAAAAAAAAAAAAAACAATTGAAATATGTGAAGAAGTTACTTTGTAGCAAACTATGATCAAACAATTTGATAGAGTTCATATATGAATATAGTCTAAAATATACTCTAACTTTTCATTTTAGGGTTAGTTGCATAAATGGCAAAAAAAAACCTAAAATAATAGCATATATAGCACAAGGTAAAATAATTGCATATATAGAATAATAAATAATAAAATACTAAAATACCCATGTTTAACCACCATTTTGGACGTTTCTTGCCAAATTTCTCAAATTAAAAACTATCGGTGATAACAACTATCACTGATAATTGTTATCAGTGATGAATGCTATCACTGATAGCTTTCAATTTGAGAAATGACAATTTCACACATTTTTCTTGATTTTTTCAAGCTGAAAGCTATCACTAATAGCTACAATTAGTGATATCACTGATAGCTATTAGTGATAACTTGTCACTATTACAAGTATTCTTTCATGGTTTTCTTAAACTGAAAACTATCATTGATAGCAATTGATAGTTGTTATACGTTGTTGTCACTAATAGATGTTATCGATGATAGCTTTTAATTTGAGAAATATTTTATCAGTTGATATAATTGATAATTGCTATCAGCGATATTTTTTAGCAATGATAGCTACTAAAGGTAGAATAACTTTTAATTTGAAAAATATGGTATTAGTTGCTATAATTAGCTGTTATCGCTGATAATTGCTATTGGTGGTAGCTTTCAATTTGAAAAATATAGTATCAGTTCATATCACTAATAACTTTTATCAACAAGGTTGCTATCAATTGATATCATTCCTGATAGGTACTATAAGTAATTTTTCTATATTGCTATCAACGTAAAATGATATCACTAACTTTATCTACCAATGATTGAATTATAGGGATATCGTCGATACTAACTGTAAGTGATATCATTATAATTATATTTTTTATAAGTGATGTCTCCTTGGTAAACATATCAATGGTATTCTTCTATTGTTATCACTGATTGATGCACTAATAATATCAATTAGTGATAGCAACTATAAGTAATATCCTTAGTAGACTGTTATATATCAATGATATTAAGATAATGCTACTATAAAGTGATATTATGATTGTTTGTTTTTAGTATTAATGGACAAAGAAAAGAGACCAAATTAGCATGTCATCAATAATAGTTTTGAATCACTAATAACATACTATCCATATGACAACTTCTATCACTAATATCGTATAAACAAAATTGATGTAGTTGCAACTTTTATTGAAATTTATTTATTTTAGGTTATGCTTTCAACATCTATATCATTTAAAAGTTCAAAGTTTAAGTTATCAGATAAATTTATGTAAAATATATTGACATATTAAGTATTATGCTATTCATAGAAGTCATCACCGATGACATAAGAAAAGGAAACTGAAGGGTAAAATTGACATTTTAAAAAATTGTCATATGACTAGTAAAAAATTGTCATTTTTACAAATATTATTATTATCTTGTACTATAAAATATATTTATTTTTTAATTTGTGCTCTTGGGTGCAATTTTCCCAAATTTTAGATTACCTTTTTAAACATTATATATGACTTTTGCTTTAGGTTGCATTTACTTTCTTCATCTTCTTCACTTTCTTCTTTCCTCTTTCTCTCTCCCATGCCACTTTTTTTCTTTCTAGAAAATTTATAATTTTAAGAAGAATAGTTATTTATAACGTAGAAATATCCATGAATATATATATATATATAAAATTTTGTTGACAATTTATAAGTATTTATAACATCTATCAATATCTATAAAAAATATAATTTTGTTATATTTATAAATATTTTGGTTCATTTTGCTAACTCAAATGAATTTTTTTGAATTTAAAAATCGATCAAATTGGAATTAGCATTTTCCGTTTCTATTCATCTCTACCTCAATCAACAACCAACGTCCTCTAAGAATGGAAGGTGTAACAAAGTCTCTATCCAAATATTCTACATTTTCTATCTGATATATTCAAATTTATAATTTACTTTTCAAATATTGTTTTCCTTTCCTATTCAAAATCCAATTTAAGTAGAACTTTCAAAACAAAATCTGTAGAGACGTGAGAGAATAATCCATACATCACAATAAGACTGAAAACATCCTTTAAACACTGCCCTGTTAAAAGAGGTTAGGATTTTTACATACAAGAAATAAACAACAATTAAAAATGAATTTTGTCTAGTTTTCAAATTTTAAAAATTCTGACCTCATGCTTAACATCACCATCAAGTTACTCTATAAAATTACTCTTACGTCAATATCTTTGTGTCACTCGATTGTTGCTTTAAATCTTAGCAGCTTCATTTCTCTACAAGATTGTTGATCACAAAGTTGAAATAATAAGAAAATTATTAGAATCTCAATCTTGTGAATAAATTATAGTTAAAAAATCAATTCTCGAATTACGAAAAATTTGGATCATGACAATGAATGAAAGCTTAGCTCGTTCACATATATGGACACTAGAAGAAAAAACAATAAATTGGTTTTTAATTGCTTATAGAATTACTAGAATTGTGTTTAACTTCTCCTAAAGATAATAATTATCACAGAGAGTTGATGAATAGGTGTTGAGTTCAATTCATGTTGTTTAGGGTTTAGGGACTTCTCAGTTTTTAATCAGGCTATTGAGTTCAATAGGTGTTGCCTAGACAAAGCTAGCGCTTGTGTAGAAATGAAAATAGTCTTTTGGGTAAGCTATAGTTATTAGGGTTTAAGGTTTGTGATTTCTAATTTCATAGAAGACCTAGATAAAAGATCCCTATTATTTTATACATTTCCTATCAACTACCAAAGCAAAATTCGCAGCCAGAAACAGTAAAAGATGCTCACGTGGTTTCATGGTCTTGTTGAAGAACTGGGCTATAGACACAAAACAGTAAACATTACGTGTGATATCCAAGGTGCGTTCATCTCACACTTCCAGCGAGAACAAAGCTACGGAGATAAAATGAACATAGCACAATCAATATTTTGTTGTATCCAATCTGTAAATTTGAACAATGCCTAAAAATTCTACCCAGACTAGTCGATTTTTAGGAGAAATTACCTTGATGAAGACGATCAAAGCCAAGGACCAATTTGATTTAAAGGTCGAGATTGTTGTCGAATTTGCTGGAGTTGTAACAAATTCTTATTGTACGGTGGTTTATATGTTCAAAATGCTGCAAAGCAACAAATCTTTTAACTAACTCTCATTTGAATGTTTTTCTGTGAATTATATGGAGTGGAGTATGAAACAATTCTGAAAAAGAAAGAAAGTGTTTTTCTCCATTGATTGAATTCGAGAGAATATTATAATCTTGGCCACCTTGTAGAGTTGATGTAAGTAAGAGTGGGAATGCTCAACGACTTATATACAGTGTGTAACATTCTCCCTTTTCTTCTATACGAAATTACTCTTAGCTCTGTGATGGCTTTCTTCTTCTGATTACTTTACATTATCGAGGTGTGCAAGAAGGACTCTGGAAGGTCAACTGTTCAAAAGAAAAGGAAAATACATATTAATTCTCGCGGAACGTGGTTTGTGGCTAGGTGCAGATTTATACACGTTTGGAATTTTTACAGATTGGATACAACAATATGAGTAAAATTGGCCGAAGTGGAAGGGGACACCATAGTGCAGCATTACGTCCTTAAATCTTTTTTCCAAGTTATTTATTGAATTTTATCTTTTTAATCTTTTCATGGGATCTCTAACTCCCCCCAATCGCTTTGACTTTATAAAAGTGACATTCGCTAGTTTCAGGTGTGCCAAAAGTTGCCAATTTTCAGAAAATTCCCCAAAGCTTACACAACAAATGATTCAGAGAAGTTTTTACATACATGGACCTTGTTAATTTCAAATGATCCTAACTCTAATGAACTCAACAAACAACAAAACGTTGTAGCGATAATTCTTTATCAATACAACAACATCGCCTCCTTCGCCAGTTGTATAACAATGTACACAGAAAACAAAACAAAACAAAAATAGAGATATATACACACAAGTTTATCGAATGCGATTGAGGTGAGCAAAGGGCTCTGTAACAGATGATTTTGGAGCAGGTTTAGCCACTTCTGGAGTCCCAAACACATTCCAGAATCTCAATGTTTCATCTGCTGCTGCTGAAGCCACAGTGCATCCATCTGGACTCTGCAGAAACGTCACAACAACACAAAGCAATCAGGAAAAGTTCTTCAAACTTAAGTGCTAACCTTAGAAATAATATGAAACTTAACGAGAAACTGTCATTATTATCAAGAGAACCCACATAAAATCTCATGCTCACGTTAAGGTTTAGTATTATAATGTTAGCATACGATAAAATCATAAAGTACCTGAGCCATAAAGAGGACCCTTGATGTATGGCCAGTGAGCTCTCCCATCTTCACCATTGAAGGGTATTTCCAAAGAGTGAGCTGGTTCTGGGAGAAACCATGAGAGCTAAGCAGCTCTCTCTCATTTTTATTCCACAGTAGAGCACAAACTTGAGAACCGGTGTCAACAGAATTCAAACATGCCCCAGTGTGGGTATTCCAAAACTTAATGGTGCGATCCCCAGCACCTCCTCCAGTTGCAAGCAAGTTGCCCTGGAATGGACACCATGCAAGGGCCTTGACTGCAGAAGTGTGATCCTCAAGTCTGTGAAGCCACTGGGTTGCTGAGTTCGAAGATGCCATTGATCTGTCCCAGATATGGAGGACATTGTCATTCCCTCCACTCGCTAATTGTTGCCCTGATAATGACCACTTTAGACCACAGACCTCTTGATCATGACCTCTGTAAGTTTCCACTATATGATCTCTAATTCTCACATCATTGTTTAGGATCTTCCCATCCATTCCTCCAGTGGTGAGAATATGATTGTTCCATGCCAGTGCACCAACTCGCATCCTATGCCCACCTTTCAGAGTTCTTAGCTGCATTGAATCATCGCCCGTAAGCAAGTCTTGTCCTATTGAATGAATATATAAATTTTAGTTTAAAAATGCAAGACTAATATACAAACCTGTCTATTTGCGGTCGAATCCCACAACTGTACTTCAGAATTGTTTAACCCAATAGCAATATGTCTACCATCAGGTGCCCAACTTACACTTGTTACGGGACCAACTTCATCGTCAACCGTAACAAGCTCTGAAGTAGAGCCATCAGTTGCATTCCACAAATACACGGTGTTGCCAAGAGCTATAGCAAGCACGTTGCCACTGCCCCAGTCCAACAAGTTTAAGTAGTAATCATCAACAAGATCAGGAGCATCCAATGTCCTTTCAGAGGTCTGCCATAAATAAAATTCAAACGTCAGAAGATTACCCAATTGATAGTTTCTTCACAAAGAGTCACTCATCTTCGCATTAAGGAAAATTATCAAACACCTAAACTGCAACTCACCTGGGGGATATGGCGGCGGGCCTTAACAGGTTTATCATGAGAAACAGAGGAGAAGAATTCCTTTGGGATCAACTCCACCGGCGCAGGAGGCTTGTTCTTGAACGCAAGAATCCGAGTTCGATTCATGTTGAATGTCTCAGCTAAACGCTTCTGATAAGCCTCTCTAGAAGGCGAACTAAAAGAAGGGTTTTCCTTACCTTTCCTTCCTTCAGTTACCATGTAGTGCGCATAATCAAAATCCATTGCCGATCGATTCGGAATAAATCTATCCAACTGCAATTACAAAGAAAAAGAAATCCAGTCAAAACCCTAATTCATCGATTCCTAACATAAAAACTAAATTCATTTTCAGATAGTTAATGGATTCCGGTTTCTACAATTGCAACCAAACACTTACATTTTCTCTGGATTGTTTTCTCTGGAGATGCTGTTCTTGCAGAGGACAGCGTGAGTGATTGGCATTAGAAGTACTCAAAGATCCTGCATCCATAGCGTTAATTTTCCAAAAACCAAAAAAGACGATAACAATACCAACAGAGAGATAAACAAATTGATAATGGTGCACAAAAATGAAAACCCTTGAGAGTCAATTCAAAAACGATTTTCTTAGATTAGAGAAATTCGAAAGATTCAGAAATATAGTATACCACCAGATAGCAAAATTCAAAAACTATATATCATAAAAAGAATAGTAACAACAATAATAAAAAAAACACTTGAGAGTCAATTGATGATTGTTGAGAGCGTTCGTTCGTTCCGGATAGATCAGAGAGAGAGAGAGAGATGAATCGTGATTGTGATCATTCGTAATCGTGAGATTATATAATTGCGATTGGGAGATAAAATAAAGCGAAAAGAAAGAGAAAAAAGAACATAAAATTCGCTGTATATGGAAACTAGTAACGACTATATGTGATTTAGCCGTTCAAATACACTCTGACTAATATACCCTTCCCTTCCATTTTCCTCAGGCTATTATAAATGGGGATAGAAATGCTAATCTCTTTTGAGCCTTCGTATTAGAAGAGAGCCGTTGAAAGCAATCTGGTGGATTCTTTAAATTTCAAGTTCTTCCTCATTAAATACCTCATTAAATCTATTTAATAAGTTTTTTAACAAAATTCAAAATTTTAAGAAATATAGAAGACTTTTTTTTTTCAAAGGAAAGAAACCTAGAATCTAGTATATTCATCAATTTGAATTTTTTTTGTAAAGATTTGATCATTATTTTTTTAAAAAAATTAAATTTATAAACACTTCTTCTACCTATGTTTATCTTTCGAGGATGTTTTCAAAAAATTAAGTCTAATTGAATTTATTGAATACTTCTTTTGTTTTTTTAATTTATCTAAGTTTTTTTTTAATTGCAATTTTAAATAGATCAATATAGACTACTCTTAAGATTGAGTCTCTTTACCAAGTATTTTGTCGGTTGCTTACGATGGTATTCATGTTTGACATATATATGCTATAATCGAGATTTTGTATTACAATTGGACATAAGAACTTTGGGACACCCTTGGGTGTGCATTCTACCCACGTAGCTTAATATTAGGTCTTCTACGACAAGAAAAGCATGTAGAAGTTGCCTTACTCACTTAGGGCTAAAATCATCTTAGAACACGTATTATTAGAAAACGATTTTTGTACCTTTTTAGTGAAGATTAGGATTATAAATTATTCGAAAACGTGATTTTAAGTTATTTGTTAAAAATACTACTCTTTTTTTTTTCATGTAAGTTGAAGCTTTCTTTCGACTGAGGTGACTAAGTTTATGAGCATACGATTCGAAACTGCCCTCATAACCGATTTCTTTAACTACTCGATACAAAAAGAGAGAAAAAGAATTTCATTTTGATGGGTCAGGAGAACCGAAGACTACCTAGAGGGATAACCATATATATATATATATATATGCTCACAAAGTGCTTTGACTGTAATTTTAAATTTTGGCAAATCTCATAAATCTTCTGGCCCATTAGTGCTCACTTCCTCCTTAAGCCCACGGCCCATGATTAGTATTCTCTCTTCTTTAATTTTTTAAAAACAATTACCACATTATTTGTCTTTTAAAATTAATAATTACAACATAGTTTTTTAACTTACATATCAATTCGACCGTATTATAAATATTAATATAAAATATGTTCATTATCTAGTAGTATCCACCACGTGTCAAATAAACATGGTCTCTTAGTGGCCATATTCACATTCTACTTGTCAAGTTGCCTATAAATAATGACATTTAGTGGAATTGTAAGAAGAACATAGAGCTAAATTCAAATCAATCGGAGAAAGGGAAGAAATTTAATAATTTGAAGACTTTCCTAAATTTTTTTATTTTTCTATTTTTCTATTTTTTTTTATTTGCTATATTATTATATTATATTTATTATCGTATTTTGATTAGGTCTCGTTTTCACAGCAGACAGACAACACACTGTAGGTAATTTTGGACGGAAAAAATAATTTCAATAAATAGGAGAGAAAGGAAGTCTAATCTAGGCTAACTATGGAAAGGTAGTTGCACATTTGGGCTAACCCACCCTTGTCCACCTAACTAACCCAACTAACATATGGATGGCTAGTCAGGTCTTCAGGTCAACTCATCCCTTGATTCATCCTTGCCCACTAAAGTTGAGACTGGATTTTTCCAACATGCTCCTATGTGACAATATCGCATATTAACTTACAATTTATATAGTAGTTTTTATAACTTGAATCTTACTCTCAAACATCCTAACTTTGACACTCTTTCACTCTCTAAATTAAACATTAGTGTATTTGGTATACTCCATATCGGTATGTACCTTTTTTTTATAGGCAACATTTTTCTTCCTACAAACAAATTCAATACTAATGTCATGTGAAGGTCGTGTGTGTTTCTCTTACCTAAATTTTAACATCAACACATATATAATTTGAATTAGTTGATAAAAAGATATTTAAATATGCAAGACGTCAAATAAATTGAAATATCAATTAATTAGTTTTCACATAAAAGCATTGTTATGATTCAATTATTATCAATTATGTTTTGAAATAATCTCTTTTTCCGTCACTATTTCAAAACATAATTAAGTAATAGAAATTTTCACAAAAAATAAAAACAATCTTTTAATTTAGATTGTGATGGTTAGACATTTGCCATACAGTATCTTCATTTTGGTGTTAAATTACTTGATTCTCAAGCTTTTTCAAAATGTCTATTTTAACATATAACTTTTATTTAAAACAACATTTTTAGATATTACCGTCAATACACTTGTAATGATTTAATAAATGAATAGTATGACTTTTGAATACGCGTGTTTAATCCGTAGATGTGAAAGTTTATTAAAGTCAATAATCGGCAAGCACAATTTATATGTGATTAAATAATGATTATTTTGAATAAAATTTTGATAGGATCATAAAATTCAAAAAGTTGAAACAAATTTGGAAGGAACAATAAAATGAAAAGGTAAAAAGAAACAAAAACTTTGGTGGATACTAAGCAGAGGTAAGACAAATGAGAAACCAACAAAAACAAATAGAAAACTCAATGCCCCTTTTTTTCTTTCTTTCTTTTCCTTTTTACCATTTTAAAGTGAACTTTGTTTTTATGACAAATCAAAGTTAAAAAGTCATTTTTATATTATAGTTTTTTTATGAAAAAAAAAAAGGTGAGAAATTGAGGCTGACTTGAGCAAAATAAATGCACATGGCAAAGGGGGACAATCCTCACATGATACAAACATGGTTTCTTCTCATTTGCTTCCCAAATTCATAGCATTTTCTGTTTGTTTCCTCACAAAAATTTCAACCTTTCTCATTTCTCATTGCCCCTTTTTTCCTATCCTCTCAAATCATACAATAATTTCATCACATTTATCAATAATTCATCGTAATTTCTATCCTTTATGAATCTATAAATTTTATTAGACTATGTTTGTACTATGTTTGTTCATTTTAATTGAATTAGTATATATCTTAGTAAGGATATAATTTTTAATTTTTTTATATATGTAAAAAAATAATAAGAAGAATATGATATGTGAATTATCAGTAGAATTATTGGTCATGTGTTTTTCTTCTAACGCTATCAGTCACTTTCGCTATAATATATCCATTTTTCACTTTTGGAGAATGAGAATAGTCGAATAGCATATATCTTTTGTTTGGATAATTGACCTCTCTTGCCCTTGCCCTTGAAGTTGGAGATGAATGAGTACAAAAATACATATAATTTTAATGGGAAAGAATTTGGGTTTGATGGTAATTTTAGCCCCAAAAGTTGTGCCCTTCATGTAACCAAAAGTGCCCAACAAAATTGACCCACAAAGCATGTTCTTTTTCTTTGCTTTCTTTTGCTATCACAGAAAATAGTCCAATACAGTTGTGGCTTATGATTTGCTATTAATTGAGCTACCTACAAACTATGCATGAAATAACTAAGCATTAAATTATTCTAGCCACAGAAAGGATAAATAAATAAATAATAAAAAATAAAAGGAATTTTATTGTTTGCCTACATTTTAGGATTCAAGTGGGGTTTCAATTAAAACACCCAAATTATGACATTTTGTATCATCCATTGTATATAGTTCAATGGATATGAATTAATTGGTACTATCGACCTTGACATTTAAGGTACAATACTTCACTTCTTATATTGTAAAAAAATGTAGTAATTAATTAATTAACTTTGATTGGATTATGAGTTCAATTTAATTAATTTCTCCATAGATTTGTTTCCTTAATTTTCTTATCTTAATTAGCAAACAAAAACTTTGGGCACAAAAATAACATAATAGTTTTATGACATGATTTAACCTATCATCCCTAATAAAAAAAAAAACCGACCTTTCAAAGCCAGCATATGAATCAAGTGTCTTTCTTAATTACCTTTAGACAACACACAATTATTAGTGCCTTTTTATAGTTGTGATCCATCCATTTATATTTTATTTGGTAATGTGCAACAAATTATACATTAACATGTAAGTTATTAGTTTTGGTAAATAATTGTGGTAATTGACCCGGTTTCCATTCTAGAAGTGATAAGTTTGAATCCCTTAATCTCTTGTTGTTGTAAAAAAAAATATTTGATATCGTCACAAAATTCTGTAAAAAAAAGACAATGAATTCATTGTCATGATGATAAAATCATAGAAAAATTTAAATTTAGAAAAAATTTTATTGAAAGGATAAACAACTTTAATGATTATTGACTATATTTTTTTAGATTAAACCTCTCACCTCTAGAATGAAGGGTCATATTAATTATTGTTGAATTAAGTTCAATTTAACTAAAATTATTGTGATTATTGAATATAATTAGTCGTGGTTATGTTGTGTATGTTTTCGTTTTTTGCTGTTGGTCTTGAATTCCTCGAACAAAACCGTACTAGCCTACCTAAAAGAGATGTTAGCAATAACATTTGGAAAACAAATGCAATGTTACTTAATAGTTACACGAGGAGCTAAAAAACAATAACAATTATAGCAAAAATTATATAAAACAAAAATTGTGTATCTCAAAAGCACTAATTGGAGGCTTTAGAAAACAATCATATATTTAACGAATGTCATGGCTGTATCTTTTTCAAATAAAATTATTATATAATAGACTTTATACACCCATCCTCTGTCATTTTCCTATATTAAACTCATTATGTGACAATTATATAAATTAACTTTTATTTTAAGTAATATAAAGGAGATTGTTCAAAAATATAACCAAACGATAACATATAACAATTTCAAAAACCGAAAAAATCTATAGACCTACAAAAATACCAAAAATGTTGTCGTGATTAGTTGGCATCTTACTTTTAGATTTGGCTACTCAATTTTTTTTTTTTATATTTGATCCTTTAAATTTGACTATTTTTAGTTTTATATTTGATATGATTGTTTATATTTTGTCGTTTAAATTTGGATAGCCCAAATCTAAATGGTTTTTTTTTTCAAGATTCTTTGGATACGTTTAGATTTGGTTCTACCTAATATCCGATCTTTTATATCTTGCCCGCGATCTTGAACAACCAAATAACAGTTTGAAAAAATAATAATAAAATATTTTATATTTGATATACAATCATAAATCAAATAACAGTTTGAAAAAAAAACACACAAAAAGAAAAATTGAAGAAGAAAGAAGATAAAAAGAAAATGCAAACCTAGAATATTAAAAAAAAATAGTCAATTTCATAAACTTTTTTATTTTATTACATAAACTATAAATATTTTGATATTTTGTTATATTTATAAAAATTAACCTTTGAAAATTCATCATTCTTCTCTCATTTGAATGAGAACATTACCCACGCAAATAAAATAAATAAACACACAACTTATAAAAAAAACAAATGATTTGGATCATCTCATCTACATATGACATTTAGAGAGATTGAGGATCACTCGTCTATAAATTAGAATGTTAATTTAGCAATTCTCTTGTCCCAGCTTTAGATTTATTAACATTTACAAACAAATACTTTTTTATAAGAAAATTTGCCTTTTATGTATACTAAAAAGAAATAATTGTTGAGGTGAGATTTTGGTCAAAAATTTATGCTAACTTTTTAGCGAGGCAAACTATTTAGAAGGTAATTGATCTAATCTATAAGACGATTACTCACACAAGTATAGTGCTATGTGCAACAACGCTCCAATACTTAAGTTAATGTTTAGATTGTAATATGTCAAGTTGAGCTAGGACGTAACATTAATTATCTCTTAAGTGACAACTGAGTCTCTTCCATGCATTATTTCATTATTCACTATTTCATTACCAAAGCGCACACACACGACTAACTTAGTAGTGGCATTGGTTGAACTTTTCATATGTGTTTGGTGCCTCTTCTCAACATGACTTTCGATGTTTTCATCATTGGACTTATCGTTTATTTGGCCTACGTCCATTAAAAGGTCAATAGACTCCCTACTTCACCCACAACAATATATTATCATATTAAATTTTACGAGTAACAAGAGTTCAAATGAATGATCTTATTCCAATTTCAACCCATAATTTCCATGTAGTTTTAGATATGGATGAACAAAAATGGCCTTGTAGACATCACGTGGGGATGACCCCCAAGCTCATCTCTTAATCTTCCTTTTGATAAATAATTTGTGGCTCAAAAGCACATAAGAACTTTGACATTATTATTGTTTTTTTTTTTCATTACTTCAAAATGGCTTTGCATGTGATGTGGACAAAAATTCAGGCTACATTTATAAGATCACATTTCAAATAATATAGGTTGAGTTTTCTTTTGCTACACACCAATTAATTAGGGTAAGGTTTAATTGGATAATGTGCATTATTATGAGGATTTGTAGTTTCTAATTAATCATTGAATCTTACAAACACAGCCATCATCTCAACAAACATCATTCATGCACAAGGGCCCTAATTCTCACACCCCATTATTTTTATATTATTGGTTTCATATTTTCTTTTTCTTCTTCTTCTTCTTTTTTTCAATTCTTTTGTCCATGCATTGTACTTCTATCCTTTGCTCCCTCTTCTCTTATTTTTTTTTTTTAGAGATAAGAATGGGAGAATGGTTTTAGAGTGAGAGAGAGAGGAAAAAAAAAGTATATATATATATATATCCATTAATTTGATTTATTTTCATTTATTTTTATTTTTGGTAAAATAACCAGTAAAGTTGTAAATTTGGCATAGACTAAGTAGTACGTATGTACGTGAGCTTTCAAATTTTCAAACTTGCTTTTTTACCATATATGAAGCGAATCATAGATAGTTCATAATTTATATCAATTCTTCCTTCATGTTTATTAGTGTTACACCACTATTTTTCTTTCTTTTTTTTTTTAAAAATAGTGTTTATATGACTTTTAATTTTTATTAAGATCGTTATATAAACATAATTAACTTGTAAGGTTTTGAACTATCACAATTAAATTGAATGTTAAACTTTTCTATCCAAGTTTAAAAAAGAAATGGTCTCTATGCATTCGTTCTTATTTTTATCTTCTCAATAATTGCTCTATGAAATGTGGGGTTTTTTTTTCATTCCTTACCCACAAGGTATTGTTCCCAAAAACCCTTTTTAATGATAAAATAATTGTCCCATTGAAATGTTCATTTAAGAAAAGAAAATCAGTGAGAAAGAGAGAAATTAAAAGTTACTTTTCTTTAAAAAAAACGTGGCTTAGAATTCTTATTCAACTCTAATTAAAATAAATGAAAATCATAACAAAAAAAATGAAAGAAAATGGACTTGCTTTTTTGTAGAGTAGAATCGGAGTTATGACTGATAATTTTTAAATTTAAAAAATTTGAAATAAAATAGATATAGATGATCAATTAATTAAGTTTTATATTTTTAATTAATGTAAAAAGAAAAAAAATATATATATCTTTAATTATTCTCAAATGAGATATAATTTCATATTTCCACTGTTCAATAAATTTTTGTCCAGCAACAACAATTACTTAAAATTAATGAATGTTACATCACCATAACCACAAAGAAATTAATTTCACTAAATCACAATCAATGGAGTTGTTAATTTGAATTTGTTGTGTTTTTCTTTCTTTAATCAAGCATGAGTGGTTCAACTGATTTTTTTTTCTCACTTTGATATGAACCATCCAACTACCATGCTGATTCCCCAAGAAACCAATAGGGTTATTATCATAACCCAATTTCCTATCTTAATTTTTTTTGTTTTCATTATAATTTAAAGGCATTGAAAATTTTAGAACAAATAATTACAACAAAAGAACAACAATCACATTGCCAAATGGTGGTTAATACTTAATTACATATATTATTCTTGTTTAACTTTAATTATTATTTATTAAAGTTAATGGATTAAATTGTTACTTATATGGAAGTTAATTAATCAAAAGTATTTTTTAAAAATATAGGATGAAAAGTTAAAATCTAAGACTTTTTTATATGGTAATTGGCGAATCTAACATGACACATATATATATATATAATTAGAGTTAATGCTTTGAATGATTTTAGGTAGGATTAAGAAGTTAGATGAAAATTGAAAAATGAAGAAACTATGGGTAAGAAATTTAAGTCCAAAACTTTAAATAGCTAACAAAAAGTGAATTAATTGGTTGTTCATGGAAAATGAAAAGATGAAAAAAGGGAACAAACATTATTCATAAGAAAAGAAAAATGAAAACAATGAATTGATATTAAAGAAAGAGGCAAAAGGAGAAGGCCAGCTATTGGGTTGAGTACACCAACCATTAATTAGGAGAAGCGCCAAATTTTTGTATTTATAACCATAGAGCTTAATTAAATTTGTATTTATTTATTTTAAAAAGTAAGTGGTTATAATAATATTCTCTTTTTTTGAAAAAAAAAAATTAAAGTGGTTATAATGTATTTGCAAAGTTTGGTAATATAAGTGGAACTATATCATTCCAACCAACCCAATAATAACTCAATAAAATCCCTTCCTAATTATTATTCAACTTTTGATTCATCACTAAATAATTGTTAACAAATTAATATTAAGAACCTTCTTTTATGGATCAATCATTACTCAATTTCATATCACTTCGAGAGACCCAACTTATAATTAGAAATCAAAAAATTAGTTTGTCTGATCAAATTCTAAAAGTATTTATAAATATAAAAAATAATTATCACTAGATCGCGATAAACCGTTTTTTTTTTCTATTTTGATATATTTTAAAATAACTCTTAAAAATTTATAGCCTCTTTAAAAAATATATATTAAAAATATAAAAATATTTATAAAATATAACAAAATTTTATATTATATTAATAGTAGATAACTTTCAACTATATGTAACGTTTATATAATATAAATTTTTTATTATATTTTGTAAATATTTGTAACACTATTCTCATTTACAATCATTTTCTACTGAAAAATAATGGTGGATGAAGAGAGGGACAATCCTATCATTAAAAGTTGAATCTTTAATTAGGCATTTTCTTTAAGGGTTTTGTTTTGTTCTTCACATAGAGATAATGTGGAAAAGAAAGGGTAAAAAAATAATGGAAATGGAATCAAACTTTGACCATTATTTTTCAACTATTTAATTATTACTCAAAATGATAAAACCATTAAGTTTGAAAAATACTTGTCTTATTAACAATGTCACATCAATTTAATTAGTTTCATTATTTCCCTAACTTTGTAATTTATTAAAATAATTATGTAATTATAATTAAGTTGCTAGTTAACAAATATATGATGATGAGATGGACGGCAAATTAAAAGTGAACAAATAAAAAGTCGATAGATTTGATTATTTAAATAATTGAAACTCTATATGTGTTAATGTATTGAAAATTAAAAGTATTAATTAAAACCATAAGGAATAATAATGTTTATAGCTCAAAACAAAATACAATCACATGATTTAATCTTGCTTTATATATTTAATTGCCTTTTGTAGGTTTCCAATGTTATACGTCATTTTAAAAATTATATATTTCAATTGGTGAAAGAGAGATTATATATTAGAAAAAAAACTATTTAATTTTTCGATTTTTCCATTTACTAATGGGTTGAGTTACTATGAATGTGTATATTTTATATTGTTAATATTATAAAACTAATGACGATCATAATAATTTTGCCCATTTCATTATATATTTATTTCTAAGGATAAGTTACAATTGATTATTTGCCTAATTAGTTTACAAATCATGTTCATATGTATTGAAAATGATTTTTAATACTCGCGATTCACAAAATCTCATACTTCTAAAATTTAATTCCCAATTATCATCGTAAATAGTTGATACAAATAATTCATTTTTTTTAAAAGAAAAAAAATCAATTTATATTTTAGAAATTTTTTATGATCAAACCTCTAAGACTAAATAACCGGTTGTTAATTAAAACATAAAATTTTGTAAATTTTAATTTTAAAATTAATGTAGTGTTCGATATATATATACACATGTATGAATTTGTATCATTGTATTTATTATCATCACGTAAATTAACGCTTATTGAGAGTTAATTTATAGAAGTTTGATCTAATTTATCAGTTCTTTTAATAAGATAATTCGGTAGAAAATGAAAAAAAAAAAAATCTTTCTACTTCTACTATATTTAAAATCTTATTTGATTTAAATTTTGAATTCAAAATTTTAACAATAAGTCATTTATGGTTGGCTTTAAAAAAAAACAAGTGCACCAAACTTTTCTTTTAAGAAGTAAATACAAAAAATGAAACCATTCTTCCAAGTAAAAAATATTCTGAAATTATTTATTGAATATGAACTAAGAAAATTATTTATAAAACATTAATATATAATTTAAACAAATGAAGAATAATTATATAACGACAAGTTAAAATTATCATTTTGAAGTGATGTATTAAAATTTATTTTTTTATGATTTGTCAAACATATTGTTTGTATGTTATAAGAGCATGTGAATGTAGTTCGATCCATTCTAGATGACTAAATCGAATAAAAAAAGAGTAGGTCTCTATCATTATTTTGTGTCATACCTATTATAAGTATTAAAAATATGAATAAACTTCTTTGGTATACTTTCACTTGTTTGGCATATGATTGGTATCAAGATGAATGATATTAATTTAATTTAAGCCTCCTTTCAATTATTATTATTATTTTTATTGAATTATATTTTGAGAAGAGCTAGCTATTGCAATATTAATAAATTAATGGGTAATGAAATAGTTGAGGAAGATCACCTAAATACCATTTTTGAATAATAATAAAAAAGAATGATTTAAATCTAATATAAGATGATGTCATGCATGTGTGATTTCTCTATTTAAAAAATTAGGAAAAAGATTAGAGGAAACTTCAAAAAGAAAAATCAACTAAATAATAATATGATAAATCAAAATGAAAAATACTCTTTTGGTAACATCTAATTTGAACTCCCTATGGTGCATCTAATTTTTTTTTTTTTGGTTATATTTGATAAATACTTTCATATTTTACTATCAAAGCAATTCTTTTAGCCAACATAAGTTTAGCTCAACTGGCACGTGTATGCACCTGTGAACAAGCTTGTAAATATTTACTATAGTTTGTAAATATTTTAATTTATTTTACTATTTTTAAAAATATGCCAGGAATGATGATAAATTAATAAAAAAAATAATTTTATTTAAATTGAACAATAGAAATTAACACTACTAACCGAATGGACATTAAATTGGTAACTTTTTTTTCAAATTAATTAATACATTCGAAATTAATAATTTACATATTTATTAAATACAGTAGTTAAATTTTTATTTAAATATAAAACACAAAAATAACTTTTTTTAAGTTATTTTTTTCAGTTTTAAAATTTTGACTTCATTTTTAAGTAGTTGGTAAAATGCCAATAACAAAGCAAAAAAGTTAAAGATAAAAGTAATATTTATTAGATTAACTTTAAAAAACTAAAATTAAAAACAAAATAATTACAAAGCGTACTTAAACATTTAAAACTTTTAAAATTGACAGATTTATTAAACACAAAATTAAAATTTTAAAATTTAATATCTAATAAAATAATAAATAATTTAAAATTTAAATTTATCAAAGGTTTATTAGATAGAAAATTGAAAATTCAATGAGGTATTAAAATATAAAAATAAAGGTTTAAGGATTTAAAAGATATTTTTTAAAGTTGAGGTACCAAATAGCAAATCTAGGCAAAGTTAGAAGTTAGGAACTTAAATTTGAAAGATGGAAAACTAAAATATTTTTCTTTTTTAAGAAATAGATGTTTTGTGTGTATATATATATATATAAAGAAAATGTAATAATTAGATGGATGAATGGAAGAAGCAAGCAATGAAGTCCACAAATGGCAACTATTTCAAATAGAACAACAACACATGGCTTCCAAATAGAAGAAAATTAGAAGTCCTTTTCAAAATAAAATCAATTTCTTCTATGGGTTTGGTTTAATGCTTCAAACTTTGGGAACTTTTATTTTGGACTTAGTCACCAATCAAATGAATTTTGCACTAACTAAAATATTATTTCCCATCACTTTCAAAACCCCTTCATAAATCATATATTATTATTTAATTAACAACTATTTTAAAATTATTATAGTATATTTGTAGCAGCCCCATTTGAACATATTATATATATATATATCATATATGTAGTTGAACTACATAGGAAAAAAAATTTGAAAGTAGAAAAAAACAGCTGAAAATATAGTTTTAAATGCAACAAAATATTGTAGTTCAACAATATTTATCGATGTCTATCAATAATAAATAATAGTAGTCTATCGACATCTATCAATAACAAATAATAACATTTTGCTATATTTAAAAATATTTTGGCTTGCTATATTTAAAACTAAATTTATAATAATTATAGTAATTTCTTTTGTTTTATTTTAATTTTTAATTTGGTTTAGTGTGGACCCAAGTCACCATTATATGAGGAATTGAAAGGAAGAGTGGAGGGGGAAATAGTGGGATTAGTTTTTATGGGGTGACCTATGAAAGTCTAACAAAGGAGTAAAATACAAGTTGAAGTGTTCGTTTTGATTAAGGGGTCAACGAACATCATTGATAGGTTCAGGAGAGGGGCTCCTTTTCCTCCAAGTGATTGTGGAGTTTGATTATAGTGAGGTCATCTTTGCTTGTCATAGTTAGAATTCTAATTTGTCCGAACTTACCAGTTTGTATATGAGGTTGTATCTTTGACTACTTTAACTCGTGTACTATATTTATTTTGAATTTAATCGTTATATTTGTAATTGTACTTATTGTTTTTGTCCATATATACTTTTTTGTAGAAAATTAATTACTTCAACTAATAATTCCAACACTAAAGATTTGTTGTCATAAATTTAAGACTCTTGCTGGGAAAGTAATGAAAAAAAAATACATACTTAATGTTTATATAGTACTATTTGCAAAAAGAGAATTATAGTTTTTAAAAAAATTATGTGTTCTGAGTCTCGAAAAAAAATGCTCTTATATTATTAGGTCTATTCTAGGCTTTCAAATAAAGTAATGTAACTATGAGTCAAGAAATAAGAAAAAAGACAATGATATGTTAGTGAGGTTTATTTTATTTTTGGATAAAATACACTTTTGATGTATAATTTTAAGTTTAGTTTTTATTTGGTTTTTAAATTGTTCTTAAAAATTGAGTTTTGAATTTGTTTTCATTTGAAAGTTTAAGAAATAACATGATTGATACTAAAAAATTTGAATTGTTCGAATAGATCGTCGAATTTTTAAATATTTAACAAAATAATTGCATATTAATAGTTTTACATATGCCAACATATATATTTTAAATAAATTTGAATTTTTATTTAATGTACCTAGTGTCAATTAGAATTATCTCTTTTTTTAAAATAAAAATTTTTACAATTGGACAAGTATTTTTTTTTCATTGAAACAGAAAAATGTAGTAGAAAAAGATTTGGGGCAATGGAATGGAATAATAGAAGGGAAAAGCCAAACACATCACAAGTTTTAGAGTTTTGGCAAAGCAAACAGCTGGAGCCTTGTAGGCTCAAAGGGACCCCAGAGGATTGGGTTGGAAATTGTCAATCATTCATATCATATTTGACTTTACCCCCATCCATCTCTTTCAATTATTAGTCTTCTATCTTACTTAATTTCCCTCAATATTTTCCCTTCTCCTTAATTCACTATTATTTCATAACAAAATAATCAACTCAATTCATTTCCTTTCATGTATTAAGCATTGGTTTGTATACATTATCATTCTTCTTTTTTTTTTTTTATTGAATTCATACCATCCATCCTCAACTAATTTTATCATCCACCCTTTAGATTGTTTTGAAATACCAATACAAAAAGAAAACTATGATAAATATCAACCTTAGTTATAAATCATTTTTCATTAATTTTTATTTTCAATGACAATTAACATTCATTTATGCGTCTGTGTCTTGTATTTAATTTATTTTGTTATAGTAAATGCATTGAATTGCAAGAATAAAAAAAAACACAAGGATAGGACTAAATAAACTAACAAAAACTTATCTATCAAAACTGCAAAAATAAACTCAATAGAATATATTCTAATGGGTGAAATGTGCATAAATCCTCTTAATAGAAACACAAAGTCAAGTAGAAGAACAAAAGAATGAATACTAAACCTAACAATCTCAAATACCAAACAAAGATTAGTTTTTAGCATGTGAAGGAAACTTAACTACTCATTTCAACATTTGTTATTAGTGTGTGTATAGATATAATAAAAAGAGAGCAGAGGATACTGTTGCTTGTAGGCAAGTACAAAAAGCTTATAATTTTTGAATATTTTGTCCCATCCTTGTGTTCTAAAGTAAAACTTTTATTTAATTATTCATTGATATTTGTTCAATTAATCATTTTTTAAATACACAAGTCATATAACCACTTTAAAGAAGAAGAAAAAAGGCCTTGCCTTGTTTTTCATTTTCGAAATTATTGTTCTGTACATGTTAATCAATAATTCATTTTTTTTTTTAAAATCATAACTGAATTAATAGATCATTCTTTTCTTTTGCTTTTCTTTTTTGGTGGGAAAAGATTATTCATTCATTTAAACATTACAAACAAAAAAAAGAAAAGTTGAAAAGAAAAGTAAGCTAGTAATATAAGGTGAATGATATTTTGATTTTATATTGAAAGGTTTTGGTGGAAAATGGGGGGAGGGTTGCTGCGGTGTAGACCTCGTACCTGATGGTGATGGATAGACGTGGCAAGAGAATGCCAGGATGGAGAGGAAATGGAAGCCAGCTGGCATGGGGGAAATGAAAATTGAAGAGCGGAAAAATATGATTGGATGAGAGTGGCATATTAGGACAGGGAAACAACAGCCTGTCTGGGAATGGCGGCAGCATAATCACATGCTCCTTTCTTTTCTTTTCTTTTTTTCTTTTTTGCTTTTTTCACCCCTTTCTTTTTTCTTTTCCTTTTTGTATATAATAAATATAATAAATATACCAAATTTATTTTTTCAAAAAAAAAAAGAATGAGTTGACAGCTGGCTAAATACGCAACACGACACGCAACCATTCTGACGGAGTTAGACATTTCATTTTCGTTTTTCTAATTTTCTTTACTTCTTTATATCTTCCCCCTTTTATTGTTCCATTGGAATCTCCCTCTCTTTCAAAATAATTTCATTTTTCCTAACTTTATAAAAACAATATTATTAGGTTTCTGTATGGCTTCCAAAGTGTTAAACCATTAAGTAGCTTCTATGTTTAGAACAATATTAGATTTTTCTTTAAATAAATATCTATTTTCTCGAATCGCTCCAAAACAGATTATGAAAGTTTTAATTATCATTTTATATGTTTAAAATATTATTTTTTGACAGAAGTTACTAGAAATTAAATTAAATAGCTAAAAAGGTTCTTGGAAAATTCACATAAATTGTGGTACTCAACATAACTATATACAACAAAATAATGTTTCATAGCTATTAAGACATGTTTAAAAACGTGAGGAGTGGTTAGGTTAGCTTTTAACAAATGTTTAATAGCTATTAAAATTTTCATATGTTTAAACGTTTTTAAAATGTTTTAAAATGCACAAAGAAATCTTTTTTGACAAAATATTAAAAAATCGTACCAAAAGTAAAATCTTAAGAAACAATAATTTTTTTTTTTTAAAAAAAGATAAGTATAGTTCAATTGATAGGTTATATTGACTTTGATTTCATACATTTTCTTACAAATGAATGATCTTGTTGGTGTAGCAATGTGAATATACACCTAGTAACATTGAAATTCTTTAAAAACCATTAATTTGCACTTATTTGTACAATAATGTTGCATTTAAATAATAAACCTACAATCATGATTTAGTATTTGACTTTTTTTAAATAAAAAAAACTATAGTCGTATAAATTTTAAATTAAAATGCATGCAACATGACTAAAAATGTTGAGATTTAAGCACATATATATATACTCACACATAAATATTATATATATATTATTCAACTAATGGAGATACTAGTAAATCTTAAAAAGCTTTTTATATCTGAGTCCTTATCTGTTTGTTTGAACTAAATTAAAAAAAGAAGAAAAAGAGAGAGAGAGAGAGAGAGAGAGAGAATATTTGAACAAGTTATTAAAAATGTAATGTCTCAATAATCTTTACTAGGTAGTACGTATATATATGTCACACTTGTAATTTTACTTTTACAAGTAAAGGAGTCTAGAGTATTTATCACTTTTAATTTATACACGTAGGCAAAATTTTCATCTTAGTCAACAGCTTTTCTTATACCAAACACAATTTAATATTTTTAACCAAGCATATATATAGTTGAGCATGATGAACTGTCCCCCAATTCAATTGATTGAAAGTTTTTTTTTTTTTTTTTTTTAAATTGAGCTTTTAAAAGTCAAATTTTATAGATTAAAAATAATTATTTTATTTATCTATATTATCGATAATTTTTTTGGTACTACAAGTAGTTAAGGTTTATTAAATTAAACTATAAAATAACAACTTAAGAATAACATCACTTCCAACTTGAATACCAAAGTTTAATTAAACTATATATTTACGTCTTATCAATATTTTCAATATGCTATATAGTTTAATATTGTATAATTTTGTAGCTAAATATGAAAACATGCTATAATCTTTAAAAACAAAGATGATAATAATAATAACATATAATTGTTATTATACTATTTTCAAAAGTTAAAAAGTCTTTTAAGTGTTTTATTATCTTTATACTAAGAGACATATTATTGTCCACTGTGTCAAGATTAAATTTATGAAAATAATATTTGATGAAAATGTCATATCATATATAAAAAATTGAAATAGAGTAAAATGAACAATAACGTAGGTTGATAAGTTAGATCGTTATATCGGTAAATATAGCTATTTTTGTTTAAATAATTTTTTTTAAAATAAAAAAAAATGAAAACTTGGGGGGTAAGAAAATAAAACAGGTGAATATATTTAAGAAAATGGAGAATAAACGGAAGATAATTAAAAATGGAGAGATTTGAATTTTGAAGTTGATAGGGTACCCTTAAATAGTTACCGAAGCTAAAGGAAAAGTTTGAAGCAATAAATAGTCATAATTGTTGTTTCAGAATTCACACGTCTCAAAATATATATACATATATATAACAATATCCTCATAAATTTTATAGATTTATTATAGGTTCAAGTAATTTTATTTAAAAGAAAAATAAATAAAACTTAAGGGGGCATAGTTGTAATTGCCCACACGTAAATGGGTGATTACAATATTTAATTTTAATTAATGAGTGATTAAAAGACAATATAAATTAGCTTCAGCTTCCTTTCAAAGGCGAAGTTCATCCTTGAAATCTCCCGTTCTAACACGGCCACTTTTGGTCAGCAACGCGTAATTATATTCACGAAAATTCCTTCTCTTCTTCCCGCCGCTCCATTTTTTCTTTTCTTTCTCTCTAATGAGATCGAGATTCCTAAATCTGAAACACCAAGTGGGTTACTGAAAAACCTTGCTCTCTGCTTTTGTCCATGGCGAAGAAGAACAGTAATTCCAAGAAGCAAGCTTACATTTCGGTTCCATCTCAAATCATTAACTCTTTATCTTCGTCTTCGCTTCAATCCCTTCTCGATTCGCCTAAGAAATCTTCTAAAAACTACAATAAATTTTTTAGTCTTTCCACTTACAGAAGCTCCAATAAGCTATGGCTTCTTACTATTTTTCTCTTTGGTCTTTTCGGGATGCTGAAGCTTACTTTTAATCCCAACCCTTTAATCCCTTATGTGTCCTACCCTTGTTTCACGTCTCAATGGCAATCGCAGGGTTTAGTCTCAAATGGGGTTTTGAAATCTGGTTTAATCGATAGAGATAGAGAAAATGCTTTGAAGGATGAGGTTACGAGTGATTCTTTCCAATCGCTACGCCCGATTTCAACTGGGGTTTTGAAATCGGATGAGGGAAACGAACAGGGGTTGTTCTGGAAACAACCTGATGGATTGGGGTATAAACCATGTTTAGATTTCAGCGAAGAATATAAAAAATCAACCACTGGAATCGTTAGTGAGAGGACTAAGTATTTGATGGTGGTGGTTTCTGGTGGGATGAATCAACAGAGAAATCAGATCGTTGATGCTGTTGTGATTGCTAGAATTCTTGGGGCTGCTTTGGTTGTTCCAATCTTACAAGTGAACGTTATCTGGGGGGATGAAAGGTATAAGAACAGTAGAAATCCATTTTTTTTTCTATTTGATTGACGAAGTCTCTGATTTATAAGAACTTAACTATACTCTGTGTTTTCTTATGTATCAGTTGCTAAGTCTGTTTTTCTATGTTTTGTTTGATGGTTGCAGTGAGTTTTCTGATATATTTGATTTGGAGCATTTCAAGAATGTTCTGGCGGATGACGTTCATATAGTGTCATCTTTGCCATCTACGCATCTGATGACTCGGCCAGTGGAGGAAAAATCGCCTCCCCATCACGTCTCGCCGAGTTGGATTCGGTCGCGTTACCTCAGGAAGGTGAGGATAATCAAACGAATATTGTTGTTTGTTCTTTAAGCTGCCATGGCTTCTCTTTAAAGCTTACTTCTGAAAAAAATGGTTGGCTTCTTGATTGATAGGAAAGGAATCTGTTGATAACTGCCATGCTAGTTTTCATTATATCATTACCATATAATTTACTCTTGCTTGCTCAGCACAAAGCATCTTTGAAGATTGATTTTGAATGTGTCATACAACACATTTGAACTAAATAATAGAACATTTTTATGTTTGTACTTTGTAGAAAAGAATGAGACTGTTCACGTTGCCATAATGCATAGATGAATATTGATTGAAAAAACTTAAATTTTCGGTTAAAATTTATTTACTCTTTCTACGTGTGGGTTCAGATGTTAATTTGATTGACAAAGCGGACACGCTAACTATTAATGTAGAGTGGAGGAGATAACATTTAACTACTATACTCGAAAACTATAAACTTTTAGGTTAGTGGTAATTTTATGATGAATATTTGCTAGAGCAGTTGGTTCATTGATACGTTGAACTATAAATGTAAGCTTGTCTGTTAAGGTTCATACATATATGGCCTGTCTGTTAAGGTTGACCAAACAGCTACGTATTACCAACTAAAAAGCTTTTGTGGCATTTTGCTGTCGTTCTGTTTTTTGACACATTTTTTATGTTCTTCCCCACACAAAATGTTTCGGTTTGTACCTTTACAATAACGAGTATGTGTTGAATTTTGCAGCTTAGAAGAGAAGGGGTGCTCCTGCTGCGTGGCTTGGACTCGAGGCTTTCTAAGGATCTTCCTTCTGACCTTCAAAAGCTCAGATGCAAGGTATTATAAGTTTTTTCTTCTTGTTATAACTCTATTTGATTTCTTAATCCATTTGCCATTATTAATTCTTATGAAATGGTTGGATATCAGTGTTAATTGTTGTTCTTTTTCCTCTTTGGGATTTAGGTTGCTTTTCATGCTTTGAGGTTTGCTCCACCAATTGTGGAACTTGGTAACAAGCTCACTGAGAGAATGGGGAGCAAAGGACCGTACCTTGCTCTTCATTTACGAATGGAGAAGGACGTATGGGTGAGAACTGGTTGTCTACCTGGGTTGAGCCCTGAATATGATGAGATGATAAACAACGAAAGAATTCGAAGACCTGAACTCTTAACTGCTAGATCAAACATGAGCTACCACGATAGAAAACTGGCAGGCCTTTGTCCCCTAAATGCCTATGAGGTTATGAGGTATAAATATCTTAACCATGTGTTTATTATTGTTCATCATTTACATTTACAATTCTGCTCGACTAAATTTTTGAACTTGCTCAGGTTACTGAAAGCTCTCGGAGCTCCAAGGGACACAAGAATATACTGGGCTGGAGGACAACCACTAGGAGGAAAAGAAGCCCTGCAACCATTAACAGGGGAGTTCCCAAATTTCTATAACAAGGAAGATCTTGCTTTACCAAGTGAACTCAAGCCTTTTGCCAAAAAAGCTTCCATTATGGCTGCTATTGACTATATTGTTTGTGAGAGTAGTGATGTTTTCATGCCTTCTCATGGAGGAAATATGGGTCATGCCATTCAGGTACGGATTCTCCTTCAGTTTGTGAATCTAGCCGATTCTCGTCATCATGTAAAAACTTTTGCTTTTTGAGTCCGATCATAAGATCATAACAAGTCGATTATTCGTTTTATACAGGGACATAGGGCTTATGCTGGACATAAGAAGTACATAACACCAAACAAACGGCACATGCTTCCCCTTTTCTTGGATTCCTCACTTCCTGAAGCAGAGTTCAACAAGATCATCAGGGAGCTGCATCAGGACTCCCTCGGGCAGCCTGAACTTCGAACCAGCAAAGTCGGACGAGACGTTACCAAGTACCCTATTCCTGAATGCATGTGCAACAACAGCTCCGATGCTCATACCATATAATGAGTCGAACAACTTACCAGTGGTGCCAACATAGCAAAAAGTCTCAATGAACCAAAAGTCTAAATTGATAAAACTTTGGAGATCCCAACTTGATCATTGAAGTCGAGCCTCTTTAGAACCAAGAGTTGGCGTTGTCTTGGGACAACGAAGTTCTGCGGGAAGAACATTCCAAAAGAGTTACTGCAGGCAGCAATAAAATCAAATATGCAGTGGTAATCTGAAGAAATGCAGCCTAGGTAATGTGTAAATGAGTGAGAAAGATGCCTTTATAAATATAATTTATATTATAAGAGAAATAAAAGGAACAGCACAACATTGTATAATTCTTTGATTCTTTACAGAATAAGTTCTTGTAGTTAAATATTTTATTGTAAAGACCAATTTTTTTTTTTTTTGTAAGAAAAATGAAAAGATTCATTCATGTAAAGATTTCTTTCATCTACAAATATTCCTTTCTCTTGATGCAATTCAGCTTTGGTTGACTTAAATGCAAGATGCTCTGTTTGGTTTGGTTGGACTTTTCTGATATCCATTAATGCTTCAATTCATTATAATGTGGACAGAAATAATAGTAATAATAACAATAGATATATAATTCTTTTTATGTAAAAATAAGAGCTCAAGCATTAAATTTGTAGAATTTAAAATTTTAAAATAAATAAACCCAAGTTTTTAGAGGTATTTTTATGAGTTAACTAATTTATAAATATAGAAAAATTTATACCTACAAATATTTTTAATAATTTTATCATTTAAAATGTATTTTTTTTTAATGTGGGATATGAGTTCGAACCACATAACTCAAAGTTGATAGTATAAATTTGTGTCAATTGAATCATCGAACATCCATATTGTCCACAAACTCAAAGTTGATAGTATAAATTTGTATCAATTGAACCATCGAACACCCATATTGTCCACAAACTCAAAGTTGATAGTATAAATTTGTGTCAATTGAACCATCGAACACCCATATTGTCCACAAACTCAAAGTTTAGATTAAAAGTTAAAATTTCACATCCTAATTGATAGTATATATGTCCATTTTTTAATTTTCATTTATGTTCAATTAGTCCCTAAATCTAAATTTTAAAAAATATTTAATGAGTTCTTAAATTTTTGTTTTAATAGAAAATTGACATTTTTAATATATTTTTGGGTATTTTTAAAAATATCAAAATAAATTAAAATATTTACAAATTATAGCAAAATTTTGAATTCTATCACTGATAGTCTTCTATCTATTTAGCATATCAATGATTATCAGTAATAGAATTTGTTATAGGTTGTAAATATTTTGTAAAATTTGCTAATTTTGAAAATTTCTCAATATTTTTTGTGATAGAAAATTAATAATTTTATTATACATAATCTTTAATTTTATATATAATAAGATATTAAACTTTTGATTTTATTTGTGTTCAAAACATCTTAAAATTGAGAAGTAATAACTTCATGTACATAAAATATGAAAGTTTAAGGTAAAATTGAACTAAACCAAGTAAATTAATGAAGGCCTTGATGATTGAATTCTTTGTCATTATAAAAACAAAAACAAACTTTTAAAAGCTATTTTTTATTGATAAAAAGTAGTTAAGAAACAAAAAAGTTAGAAATGAGAATAATGTTTATAAACTTAAATTAAAAAAATAAACAAAATAGCTACCAAACGAAATTAAAGTTGTATAACTTATGTCATATTTCATAACAATTTGATTTTTGGTATTTGAATTTTGAAACTTAGGATTAAAACAATGTTTCCACACAAACTTCTATGTTTTGTTATTAAATTTCTAGTAATGTTTTTAAAAAACAAAGTAAGTTTCGAAAACTAATATATATATAAAAGAAGTTCTTGTGTTTTAGAATGTGATCAGGAATTAATGCTTTGAGGTAAATTTATAAGAAATTCCTAAAGAATTAAAAAAAAATGATTTTGAAATCCAAAGTTATTTTATGAATTATTTTAACTTAGAACAACTTTCTTGACTGAAACAGTGATTTCAAAGAATTTGGAAGCAAAGTATTTGTGTGAAAATATTTATAAATATAACAAAATTTCTTTATCTATTAATGATAGCTATTGATGTCTATCAACATCTGTTAGTGATAAATGATAGTAGTTTATCAACATCTATCAATAGTATTTTAATATATTTTAAAAGATTTTGGTTCATTTTAGTGAATTTGAAAATAACTCTCGATATATTTTCTTTTTTAATTACCCAAATTTTATATATAATTATTGAATGAGAAATTTCAGTCAGTTAAATTCTACATCATCACAACCTAAACCGAGCTTATCATGAAAATCTTAAACAGGTAAAATCGAGTAATTAAAATGGCTATGTCTAACCCATTTTAAGATCAGATGGAAATTTGGGCCAAGTAAGACATTGGGCCCAAATTCAAGTTCATCAGGTGACTGGGCTCAAGCCCATCTAAATTTAAAGTCCATGAGAATTCTCTCTAACTAGAGGTCTTGTGCTTTCATTTGGGGGAGAGAGAAGCAGAAGAGAAGAATCGAAGACCAAAAGCACCCTGTGAAGATCTGAAGTTTAGAAGATTAATCCTCTTAAACCTTAAAAATTAAAGTACTGCATATTTGCAAAATATATAACTTCAAGTTCTAAAGCTCTTAAATTTCAAAGATTATTGAAGCACCTAATATTTTAATGCTCTTTAAGCTCTGAAACTTTCGAATTTCAAAGATTATTGAAGCCCCTAAGATTATAACTCTCCTGAAACTCTGAAACTCCTAAATTATGAAGATTGAGACTCTAAAAGCTCTTGAAATCTAAAGTTCATGTAGTTAAAGCTCTGAAGATCTAAAAAATAGTTGGAAGATAGATCAAAGTAGATCATCAAGCCTAAAGACTGATTATTCAAAAAGGATCAATGAGCCCAAGAGTTGATTCTCCAGAGATCAACAAGTCAAAGGTCAATCATCAAACTCAAATGTTGATCATCCAAGAGGATTAGCAAGCTCAAAATATGATAATCTAGATCATCTAGGAAGATCATCAAGCTCAAACGTCAATTATCCAAGAAGATCAACAAGTTTAAAAATTGAAGTTTATTTTACGAGAGAAAGTGTCAAAGGATCATGTTTTAGAGATTGTAGTCACTGTATTGAAACTAATACAAATAAAAAGTTCCACAAATTAAATTTCTTCGAAAATCTCTAATGGACAACAATAATTTCAAATATTTTCTGCTCCAAACAATAAATTTAATTTAAAATTCTTTGTCGAATTTCTAATCAATATATTTAAAGGAAAATTGTTATGAAGAGTACAAAAATTGAAATTATTTACAAAATTAGCAAAAACTTTAAATGGACTATAAAGAATTGGATGAATTTTGCTATATTTTGATACTATTTAGAATGTTACATATTTAAAATCATTTTTAATAAAAGAAAAAGAGAGTATTTATTAAAAACATGAGTGGAAATTCGATAAATAACGAGAAGGTGAGAAAGATAGAAACCCACGTGACCGTTAGTAATTCAAAGAAAGGGCACATTCGTAATTTCAAGATAAAGTCAATGTTTATTGCAAATTCATATTATGGGTCAATCACATCATTTTCCCCCGGCCATTTCACTTTCGTCCATTGACTGGTGATTCTTGCAGATCTGAGTAGAACAAGAATGCCGGTGAACGTAGTGGACGCCATCGTCTCAGATCTCAATCCTGACAAACTCCAAAACAATAAACCTAATTTCATCCTCTTCTTGGCTGCCACATCTCTCCGCTTCTGTCCTCGTATGTTCAATTACTCTGTCTTTTCCCCCCTGCTTTTCCAGTTACTTTCTGAAGAAAATTTCTACCAAGTTCTGAGAAACATTTAGTTTTATTTATTTATTTATTGATTCATGAAATAATTTAGGTTGGAGGATAAATTCTGCAAATTCATGAACTTTGAGCTTTACATGTATGATGAATTGTCCAGATGTAAACATCTCCATGGTTTTATTTGGTCCATTGTGAGTTTACTTTATCTACAAACTAACCGTCTTCTACTTTTTTGCTTCATCAAGAAAAAACGAACATCAGTTCTGTCCTTGGAACCAGAAAAGGCACGATCCATTCATCGCTATTTCGAGCTTCTACTTGCCTTGTATTTCTGGCAGTGTTCTTCGTTTCAGCCTACTCTATTTCTGACCCTGAAGAGCTTCGTCTTGTTGTCTCTAAACCCACCACTAAACAACTATCTCGTGGCTTGCCTGTGAAAAATTCTCCAGGTTCCATACCTGAAACTTTGATGGTTTGTGAAAGAGTATACATCCAAGGATTGCCCAGGTTTCAAAATCTTAGGAAGGTTGCACACACAGTGAAAGTGACAGTTTCAATGAGAAATTCAAGTTCTAGGATACCAAAAGTTGAGGTTTGTTTTCACAGTAAGATGTCGGTTGGGTTAGGAATGTGTCCAGAAAATCAGTGGGAGAAAATTTTCGAAGGTTCTTGGGCTCGATCCATGTCACCATTTGATGACAATATTTTAGATATTAGAACATCTGGGTTATCCTTAGAAAGTTTTGAAGTATCACTTGAAGAAGAATTTTCTCAATATCGCATAATCTATTTAATCATGGGTGTGTTGTTGATGAGTTCAGCCTCCACAATGAGCAAGTCGTTGGTATTCTACTACGGCAGTTCTACGGTAATTGGAATTCTCCTTGTAGTGTTAATGATCCTTTTTCAGGGGATGAGGCTTCTTCCTTCTGCTCGAAAGAACTCGCTAGGATTTTTTCTATTCACATATGCAGTTTGTTTGGTATCGTTTTACTTCCATTATATGTTTGGTTTATTGGATCACATACTTTTGGAAATGGGTATAAGTAAGGACATGCTGAATCCTCTAGCACTAAAAACGTTCCTGTTGGCTTTTATTTTTTTGATTGGAACATGGTTGGGCTTTTGGGTAGTTCACAAATATGTCCATCATGACGACGGATTAGTTGATTCAACTGTATCACTTTTTGTCTCATGGTCCATTAGACTTCTGGCTACTTTTCTTATTCTTCAGTGTTCCTTGGATCCCTTGCTGGCAACTGGAGTTCTAATATGTGGAATACTGACTTCATCAATGTTGAGGAAAATCTTTAAGTTTCGATTCCGTCGTCGTCTATACAAAATTAAAATGTTCATATCTCCAAGTAAAACACACAAAATATCCCATATGTTAGATATGGCATGTTTGGATGCTCACGAGGACGAACCAAGGATCAATAGATCTCAAAGCAACAACTTGTTGCTTCAGTCCTGCAGTTCTTTTGAACTTGATGATGATGTATATCCTTCAATGTTCCATTTCACACCTAAACAGAGAAAATTTTCAAAAGATGAGTGGAAAAAGTTCACCAAGGACTCAACTAAAAAGGCTTTAGAAGGACTAGTTTCTTCACCGGATTTTAGCAGGTGGCTTGCTGATAATGTAGATAGAATCAACACAACTCCCCCAAAGTAGTAGAATTTAGAAGCCTGTGCCTCTGTTGGTTTTGATCCCTTCTAGATAGTAGGTCGATGACAATGTTGTAAGATTATTTGAGTAAAACATGTGGGAACCTTTATATTAATTTATATGATGTTATGCCAATTCTTTCCTAAAAAGTTCATCACGAGGCTTGCGTCAAATCATAGGAAATACATTCTAGTTCTAAACCATAGGAAATTAACTACTTTCTCTGAACTCATGTGGACTAAATTTGTTATTGAATAAATAATATTAACAATCGAATTATTTTAATTAGGTTGCATCTAATACAGATAAAAATAGATGATTTTAGGTAAAGTCGTGTACCCGTCCACGACTTCAATGTACTTGACCCCACATCTCCTACTTTTTACTTTATTTATTTATATATATATATATATTACATTGACTTTACACTATCTTATTTCTTCATTATTTATATACATTATGCTAAGGCTCACACATTCTACTTTTTCTCATTATTTATATATACATACCCACATATATTTATATATACTTTTTCACACAGACATATATTAAACATTTAAATTCTAAAAATATCTTTCTTTATTAAATTAATTTATTATTTTTCATTTTTTCTTTTTATATATTTAAACATCTCAATTTTCAATTTTCAATTTTTCTAATTTAATTTAATTACTTCTTAATCAAAATTATACGTATATTTTTTTTTTAATTTCCAATTTTTTTTTGAAAAACTCATATATTAACCAAATATGTTACTAAAAAATGTATTAAACAAATAAGAAAAAGAATAATAATAATTGAGAGAAGTTGAAGTTACTCCAAAAAAAAAATAATTAAATTAAATTATAAACGATGAATTTAATAAGCAAAGTTGAAGATGGAAGATTGAGATATTTAATATATATATATAAATAAATAAAAAAGAGAAAAAAAATATTGATTTAGTTAAGTTTTTTAAATTTAATTTGTAATAGAATTGATTCTTGTTTTTTTTTCCTTTTGCAAAACTCAAGATCGAGGGATTTCAAATCCTACTTTAATCCAAAAAAATAAAATAGTTAGATCTTGCAACACTTTATATAAATTTTGAAAATTAAAATTATAAATGTAACATTTTTTAAAATAGCAAAATAAACTAAAATATTAACAAAATTTTGCATTATATCAATGATAGACACATATAGACTTCTATCACTGCTTATCGATATGACTGATAAAAATATATCAATGTCTATCATTGATAGAATCTGAATTTTTACTATATTTTGTAATTTTTTATCAAAATTTTCCATTTTTGGTAATTCCCCATTATACATACCATATTTCACATTTGAACTTCTTTTTATCTTCTAATTGAAATTTTACTCATGTTTTTGAAACAAAACCAAATTTGAAGAAACTTCGAGAAAAAAAAATATTCTAGAAATAACACCTTAATTTACCTATATGATCCTCAAGACGTTGTAGAAGTTGTGTAATACAAGATAGTTAGTTCTTTAATGAGTTATTACTTGTGAATCTCTTAAATCTTAGTAAATGATATTTTTCATCAGGCTTATAGTTTTTCAGATGTAGGTATGATTACACTGAACTGGATGTGATTTACCAACTTGTTTGTGTTTTGTCTTTTCTAACTGTTTCTTACATTATCAATATACGTTATCAATCGCATCCGTGCAAACAAAATCCTCCCGATTAACACTATGTTTTTTCATCTTTTGTAAAGAGAACAAAATTCTTGAGGCCCAAGCCATTTGTGAGGGGCTCGCTAAGGCACTCACGTCCAAGTTGCAACCCATCCAAATCGAAATTAATTGTATGGAAGTAAAATGAATGAGTTTGATTTAACTTAACTACTTTTTTTTTAATCAAAGAAGCTAAAGATCTCGTGCTAGTTTCGAGGGATGTTTCTTTTTTCTACATTGAACTATCTCATCTGACCGTGCTTTGACTAACAATCTAGCAAAGGTATAAAATATTGATGGCAACCGAAATATCGAGATCTTAATTTACTGAATTAATAAATAGACATTTTATGACTTTTAAACATGTTAACTTGTCTATTATTTATATTATATATACATAAATGAAAAAAATTATAAAAAACAAAAAATGAGTTTAATTTAAATTAGTAAATAAACATATTCATGGCTTTTAAACAAGTTAGCATATTTATATTGGATAAAATGCACTTTGGGTTTATTGTGTGAAATTTCAAAATAGAACTTTGATCTCCAAGTTTACAATACTTCTAAATGGTCTTTGAATTACTTTTAACTTAATGAATGCTTACTAAATGTAAAGTACGAACGTGGACTTTTAGTTATGTTTGATGATATGTAAATTATATTGAATTAGTTGAAAAATAAATCAAATAAAAGTTTTAAAAGTTTAAATCGGATACCAATAAACTTAAAAAAAACACAATCAATGAAAATTCTTAATCCTTGTTTTTGGTTTCAACCCAACAAAAGTAATCATCCAACGCTAAAAGGAAAAATTACACACAAACTCAAAGATCAAATAAGCATCAAAAGTGCATTTTACCCATTATTATTTATATTATCTTTACATTAGCGACATTTTTTTTTCTTTTGTATGTTTCATGAATTTTTTTGAATGTAATAGAAATATCTTATGTCATATCAGGTCGAACTGATGAAAACATGAAAATGCTTAAATATCTATATGAGAAGGGATGTAGAAACAAGTTAAATGATTTTCTTTGCTTATATCTAGAGGTTGTTTTGCAGTTTCTACTTTCAAACTTTCAAACTTTCAAACTTTCTTGTTCTAATTTGTTTCAGAAGAAAAAGAGAAAGGGCACATCCGTAATTTCAGTAAGGGGTCAATCCTATAATTTCCCCCGCCATTTAACCTCCGTCCATTGACCGGTCACTGTTGGAGATCTGAGCAGAAAAGCATGGCGCTGAAGGTAGTGGACGCCACCGTCTCCCACGTCAATACTAACCAATTCCGATCACAACTCCCATACAAGAAATCTAATTTCATCTTCTTCTTGGCCGACAAAGACCATTCTGCTTCTCTCAGCTTGTGTCCCGGTATCTTCAATTTCTTTTTTCCCCTCACTTCTGAAGCAATTTCCACCCACTTATGAGCAACATTTACTTTCGTTATTTGATTGATCAAATACTTTAAGTCTTCGAGAGTATGATCTTCTTGTAGTTTGGATTTTCTTTGACCGTCCCTAGTTCATACTTTGAGCTTTACATGTATAATGAAATGTCTAGATGGAAAAGTCACCGTAGTATTTGGTACATTGTGAGTTTTGGATTTTATAATGCTTATTTTGTAGATAAATCAAATTACTAACAGTCCTACTTTTCTGCTTCGTCAAGACGAAAAGAGCTTCGGCTCTGTCCTTCGATCCAGAAAAAGCATAACGCTGTTTCGAGCTTCTACTTGCCTTGTATTTCTTGAACTGTTCTTCGCTTCAGCCTACTCCACTCCTGACCCTGCAGAGCTTCGTCTTCTTGTCTCTGAACCCACCACAACTTTACAACTATCTCGTGGCTTGCCTGTGAAAACTTCTTCAGGTTCCAGACCTGGAGCTATGATGGTTTGTGAAAGAGTATACATCCAAGGATTGCAGAGGTTGCACACACCGTGACAGTGAAGGTTTCAATGAGAAACTCAAGGTTTAGGATACCAATTTTTGAGGTTTGTTTTCACAGGAATATGTCACTTGGGATAGGAATGTGTTCTCAAAGTGAGTGGGAGAAAGTTTCAAAGGTTCTTGGGCTCAATTCATATCACTATTTGACCACAAGATTTTAGATATTAGATCATCTGGGTTATCCTTGGAAAGTTTTGAAGTATCAATTGAAGAAGAATTCTTTTTGTATCGCATAATCTTTTTAATTATGGGTGTGGTGTTGATGAGTTCAGCCTCCATACTGAGCAAGTCGTTGGTATTCTATTTGGGAAGTGGTACCCTAATTAGATATCTCCTTCTACTGTTGATGATCCTTTTTCAGGGGATGAAGCTTCTGCACAGTGGTCGGATTCGGAACAACTCACTTGGAATTTTTCTATACGCATACGTAGCTGGTTTGGGACCTTTTTTCCTTCGTTACGTACTTGGATTATTGGATCAAATACTTTCGGAAATGAGTAAGGACGTGTTTAATCCTCTAGCACTAGTAATATTTCTGTTGGCTTCTGTTTGTCTGATTGGAACATGGTTGGGCATTTGGGTAGACCACAAGTTTCTCCATTATGAAGATGAAATAGTTGATAAAAGTATATCATTTTTTATCACATGGTCCATTTGAATTTTGGCTACTTTTCTTATTCTTCATTGTTCTTTGGATCCCTTGTTGGCAATAGGAGTTCTGATATGTGGAATCATAGCTTCATCAAAGTTGATAAAAATCTTGAAGTTCATGTCCAATTTATTCAAATCTTCAAAGAAAATGATTAAGACTAATATGCCTCATTTGAATGCTTATGAAGACCCCGGGTTCAATAGATTTGAAAGTAGAAACTTCTTGCTTCAATCCTGCAGTTCTTTTATACCTGGTGATGTATATCCTTCAACTTTCTATTCCATATCTGAACGGATAAAATTTTCAAAGGATGAGTGTAAAAAGTTCTCCAAGGATTCAACTAAAAAAACTTTGGAAGGACTAGTTTCTACATCGGATTTTACTGGGTGGCTTGTTGATAATGTAGATAGAATCAAGATAACTCCCCATGCAATAGAGTTGAGAAGCATAAAAAAGTGACCCTCTTGGTTCTCATCAATTGTCTTATTCAGCTACAAACTGGGTTTAACCCAGTGTTATTGACATGAACCGATAAAAGTATCATGTAAAGTTGAAGGTTAAAAAAAAGCTTAAGGACATTGGCATATCTTTCCAAACAACATGACTCCTCAAGCAATTATATTGGCATGGCCTCTTTTCTTTTAAGTCGAAGGTTCAATTATCCACCCACAATTGTTGTACTATAAAAATACTATCTTTCTCTACATTGTATTGACTAAATTTACAATTTAACCAAACAATGATATATAATAAGGTGAAGTTGCACCTCCAATCTTTGAATTTCAAAGTATCTACTTAGTACCTATTAATTAGCTTTAAAATTTAAAATTTTGTGTCTAATTTCACTTATTTATTTAGTAGATATGTGGTTTTTTCTTTAAGAAAAAGTTAAAAGGATTCAGAGATTAATTATGTAATATTTAAAGTTAAAAGGATGAAGTAAACATAAACCTGAAAAAAAAGATTAATTTTCTTTTGGGCGGTTGAATCAAACCATGAACCTCAAAGTTTTCACTACGTTTTGAATTGAAATTTTTCAAAAATTAATAAGTAAATAAATAAATCGAAATTTCAAATGTTACTTTCTGTAATATACACATCAATTCTTACCTATGTCTCATTCAACACTAAATTGATGTAAATACCTCTAAGAAAATCGATTTAAATAAATATTAAATATACAAGTTAATTTTTTATATCTTTTTTATGTTAAATTGGATAAATATTGCACTTAAATTCAAAATATTAGTATATATAACAACATTTTTAAAAATTACAAATATACCAACATCTATTAAAGTCTATTAATGATAGAGTGATAGACGTAAATATTGGTGTATCATTGACGGACCTCAAAAGTCTATCATCATTGTTAGAATGATATATTTGTGATTTTTAAAAAATGTTACTAGGTATTTAATTATTATTTTTAAAATTGTTATCAACTATAATTATCCTTAAAATTATTTAATAAGGTTCGAAAATAATTTCGTATTCAATAGATATGTGATGTTTTTAATTTTTTTAAAAAATAATAACTATTTTATTAGACATAAAAGTTTAATAGTGTGTTTGATAAAGCATTGAAATTTTAGTTTTATATCTAATAGCTTAGGTCACATTTAATAGCCATTTGAGATTTTTAAAACTTTTTTTTAGGGTAATTATAATTGATGACCATTTTAAGAATAATAATTAAGAATATAGTAACATTTTAAAAATTACAAATATAACAAAACTATCGCTCGTATGGTTTATTGGCGATAGACTTCTATCAATAATAGAATTTAACAAATTTTGTTATATTTTCAAATTTTTTAAAATGTTGTTATATATTTAATTATTTTTTAATTTAATTGCTAAATTTGCATATGTTCCTTTTTTTAACCATTTTATTATACAAACTTTTATATTTTTGTAGGATAAAATTAAACTTTCAAGGGCAATGGGACCGTCATAATGTAGTAGATTTGTAATATAATAATCCAAAATTTACGTTTTGATGTTTGATTTGCAAAACTAAACTCATTTAATTTCTACCTTTTCAATCCAACTTTGTTTTTTTTTTTTTTCTTTTTTTATGGTTTTTACACTTTATGAATTCATTTCTATGGCAACAGTCCGATGTAATTTGTAGGTGCAATTGGATCAAGCAACAAGAATTCACCAATTAGTTTGTATCTCTTCATTACACGTTTCGAGCTAGGTCTCATATGTTACATACATATGGCAAATAAACAATACCAAAAAGTTATCAAATGGAATCTATTTCTTACATTACCATTGATTTATGAGCTTCTTGCATGTCTGACGAAACAAGTTTAAAAAATTAGACTCATACAATAGACTTATTTACTTACGCAAAAATGGTAAAAACCACGTGATGGATTTGATTTATACATGATATACACATGATGCACTTTGATATATACCATACTTAGTACACCATCAACACACTACTAATATACTTGATACACTGCGATTTATACTTAATATCCTTGATACCTTTGTAATAGGAACTTGATACACATTTGATATACATTAATTTGATACACACTAAATACGCATGTGATATATGTGATATGTAACGTACAATTAATAATATACTTGATACACATTTGATATACATTTGATACACTTGATCATGTGATATGTAATGTACTCTTGGTATACATTTGATATGCACTGACTCTTGATATACACTTCGTACATATCACTTGAATAGAACTGATAGTAAATGGTGGCTAAGTCTTTTAGTAAAATATTAAATATTGGTTAAATAGAAAATTTAAGAAAGGGCCACATCCGTTATTTTAATAAAGAAGTCAATGTTTCGTTTATCAACTTTTTTATGAAAGTAGAGTGAACCGTATAATTTCCCCCCGCCATTCACTTCTGTCCGAAGTTGACTACTGATTGTTGCAGATATGAGAAGAAGAAGAAATGGAGTTGAAAGTCTCCAACTGCAATGCTGGTATCTTCAATTTCTTTCTTTCTTTTTTCTCCAGCTTTTCCTTTCTTTTAAATGAATTTTCTTTACCAACATTTAGTTTTGTTATAATTCATGAAATAATTTTGGTCTGCGAGCTAGAGTATGATTTTTTGTAGTTCGAATTTTTTTAGATTATTCCTAGTTCTTACTTTGAGCTTTACATATTTGATGAAATGTCAAGATGAAAAATCACCATAGTATTTGGTACAATGCATGTGAGTTTTGGATTTAAGAATGCTTATTTTGTAGATAAATCAAATGACTAACTGTTCTACTTTTCTGCTTCGTCAAGACAAAAAGGGCTTTGGTTCTATCCTTCGATCTAGAGAAAGCATGATCCATTCAACGTTGTTTCGAGTTTCTACTTGCCTTGTATTTCTTTCATTGTTCTTCTCTTCAGCCTACTCCATTCCTGATCCTGAAGAGCTTCGTCTTCTTGTCTCTGAACCCACGATTATACAACTATTTCGTTACTTGCCCGTGGAAAATTCTTCAAGTTCCAGGCTTGGAACTGTGACGCTTTATGAAAGAGTACACATCCAAGGATTGCGGAGGTTTCTAAATCTTACGAAGGTTGCACACACAGTGACAGTGAAGGTTTCAATGAAAAGTTCAAGTTCTAGGACATCAATGTTTATGTTTGTTTTCACAAGAATACATCACTTGGGATAGGAATGTGTCCTCAAAGTCAATGGGAGAAAGCTTTCAAAGGTTCTTGGGCTCAATTCATGTCACCATTTGACCACAGGATTTTGTATATTAGAACATCTGGGTCACCTTTAGAAACTTTTGAAGTATCAATTGAAGAAGAATTCTCTCGATATCGCATTATCTTTTTAATCCTGGGTGTAGTGTTGATGAGTTCAGCCTCCATACTTAGCAAGTTGTTGGTATTCTATTTGGGCGGTGGTTGGCTGATTAGATTTCTCCTTCTACTGTTAATGATCCTTTCTCAAAGAATGAAGCTTCTTTCTCGTCGTGGGAAGAACTCACTTCGAATATTTCTATATGCGTACGCATCTGTAGGTTGTTTGGGATCTTTTTTCCTTCATTACATTCTTGATCTATTGAATCAAATTGTTTTGGAAATGTGTATAACTATTAAGTCAGGACATGTTTGATCCTCTAGCACTTGCAACATTCCTGATTGCTATTATTTTACCAATTGGAACGTGGTTGGGCTTTTGGGTAGCCCACAAATTTGTCGATCGTGAAAATGGATTAATTGATAAAAACATATCACATTTTGTCGTATCCACGTCCATTCAAATTTTGGCTACTTTTCTTATTCTTAAGTGTTCCTTGGATCCCATCTTGGCAACAGGAGGTCTAATATGTGGGATAATGGCTTCAATAATGACGAGCAATATCTTTAAGTTTCAATTGAATTTATTACAATCTCCAAATGAAACGCCCAACCATTTGGTTGAATACAAGTTGAGGACTGATTTGCTTCAGCCCTGCAGTTCATTTACACATGATGATGATGTATATCCTTCAATGTTCCATTCGACACATGAACGGAGAGAGCTTTCAAAGGACGAGTGGGAAAGGCTCACCAAGGACTCAACTAAAAAGGCTTTGGAAGAACTAGTTTCTTCGTCGGATTTTACTAGATGACTTCTTGATAACGAAGGTAGAATCAACATACCTCCTCTCCAAGGAGTAGAGTTGGGAAGTGTCGAAAATGACTCTGTTGGATTTGATTAGTTGTCAAAGTGAGTTTTACTTAATAGTTTTGACGTGACAATGCTTAAAGTCAATCCATCACCTTCAAGTTGTTGTATTAGAAAAAAAAAATTGTATCTTATTCCAAACTATATTGACTAAATTTTTAATTTAACAGAATAAGAACAATAATGAAGTTAAACTTAAACGTTCAATACTTGAATTTGGAGGTTTATATCTATTTAGTACTTGTTAATAGGTCCACATTTTTATATTGTCTAGTATATTTAGTAGATCTTTGCATTTTTTTTTAAATTAAGTGTTCACATATTAAATTTGTAATTTTTATGTTTAATAGCTTGTTTAGTCTAAAAATTATTTTCATCTTTTTAAAAATCAAATCAAGTTTAAAAAATAGTTTTCTATAAGTAGTTTTTGTTTTAAATTTTTGATTAAAAATTCAAGTGTCACTGGAAAGAAAATCATTATTAAAAAAATTAAGAGAAAACCATAGCCTAAATTAAAAAAAAAAAAGTGTTAGCAACAAAAAGGACAAGATGAAGAGTGATTTAAAATTTTGTTTAACAAAAAAGAAAAACAAAATTTTGGAACTTAATGGTTAGATCTAGCAACAATGATTGAGAGGTAAATTAATACTCATTTTAACTATTTTTATCCTTTTCTCTACTTTTGGATTTTCATTTAAATACATTTATTTCAAGACTCTCTTCAATTTTAAGTCACAAAGTTTAAAATCATTGGTAAAGGAAAAGGAAAAGGAAAAAGAAAAAGAAGTCAAATTATCAAATGCAAACTAAAGAAAAAAAAAAGTATGGTAAGGAAAATAGATAATTTAAATATTTACAAAATAGGAATATTTTTCAAATAAAACAAAATGAAATAAAATTTTATAAAATATAAATAAAATTTAAATTTATTGTTATCCACGTTCATAAATGATATTGATAGATAGGAAGACATTCATAAAAATCTAGGAGTGTTTGTCTCTTATAGAAATTGAAATTTTGTTATATTTTGTAAATATTTTCAATAATTTTAATATTTACAATAATTTTTCTACCAATTATAAACTTTTGTATTTTATTACGATAGAAAGACTTATATCAATATAGTGATAGATACTAATTATAAATGTCTATGAGTGACAGTATCTCGTGTGTGGTTAGATTTTGGTTTATCGTGGGATATTTGAATTTTCTCATAAGATTTATTTATTAATTTGGAGAAACCCTAGAAAGTCATTTCATTGGGGATTTCGCTCAAATTCCCACAAAATTCAAACTCTTCTATTTCACTTTCGTCCGCAACCTGAGAAGAAAGAAAATGCCGCTGAAGGTAGTGGACGCCACCGTCTCCGACTTCAGTGCTGTATTCGACAAATTCCGATCAGAACTCCCAAACAATAAAGCTAATTTCATCCTCTTTTTAGCCGACAAAGATCCTTCCACCTCTCGCAGCTGGTGTCCTGGTATGCTGGTGTTTTTTCCCCTCGCTTTTCCTTTTACTTCTGAAGAATTTTTGTGGATTCTGTGATTACCCATCTCGTGGGGAAAATTAAAATCGTAAATCTTACGTTATTGCTGTTTTTTGTTCTAATTCTGATTTTGTCACTTCTCCTCGATTGTGATTGCTCACGTTTTGCCTTTCTTCATATGCGAGTTTCCCTTTTAATATAAAGTAATTTGTTGTAAAATTTGTTTGAAGTCTTCAAATTTTTCCAATTGATTGGAGGGGGATAATGTTGTATATGCATATACGCACACACCATATGCTAAACGAGAGACAAGTTGTGACCATATGCTCAATGTTCTATCTATGAAATTATATCTTTTTTACCATGCAATGAAAAACATTTGAAGAAATTATTTAGAGAAATGAGTTCTGTGTTTGACTTGTTAGAATTTTTTATCATGGCCTGATACTGAGAATCAAAATTTGAAGGTCTCTAGTGACTCTGCATTCGTCAGTAAGCTAGGAAGATCTTTTTCAACTGTGCTTACATAGATTTCTAGTTCCCACTTTGAGCTTTACATGTATGATGCAATGTCTAGATGGAAACATCATAATAGGATTTGGTACATTGCGAGTATGGATTTAAGAATGCTTATTTTGTACAATTGGTATTAAGTGGCATGTACAAACTAACTGTCCTACTTTGCTGCTTCGTCAAGAAAAAGGGAGCTTCTGTTCTATCCTTCGAACCAGAAAAGGCATGGTCCATTCAACGTTGTTTCAAGCTTCTACTTGCCTTCTATTTCTCGCAGTGTTCTTTGCTTCAGTCTACTGTACTTCTGACCCTGAAGACCGTCGTCTTATTGTCTCTGAATCAACTACTATACAATTATCTGGTGGCTTGCCTGTGAAAAATTCTCCAGGTTCCAGACCTGGAACTGTGGTGGCTTGTGAAAGAGTATACATCCAAGGATTACCGAGGTTTAAAAATCTTAAGAAGGTTGCACACACAGTGAAAGTAAAGGTTTCATTGAGAAATTCAAGTTTTGGGATGTCAAATGTTGAGGTTTGTTTTCACAGGAATATGTCTCTTGGGATAGGAATGTGTCCTCAGAGTCAGTGGGAGAAAGTTGGCAGAGGTTCTTGGGTCCAATCCATGTCACCGTTTGACCACAAGCTTTTAGATATTAGAACATGTGGGTTATCTTTGGAAAGTTTTGAAGTATCAACTGAAGAAGAATTCTTTTTGTATCGCATAATCTTTTTAATCCTGGGTGTGCTGTTGATGAGTTCAGCCTCTATTCTGAGCAAGTCGTTGGTATTTTATTATGGCAGCGGTATGGCAATTGGAATTCTCCTTATAGTGTTAATGATCCTTTTTCAGGGGATGAAGCTTCTTCCCACTGGTCGGAAGAGCTCACTTGTAATTTTTCTATACGCATCTGCTGTTGGTCTTGGATCTTTTTTCCTCCGTTACATATCTGGATTATTGTATCAAATACTTTTGGAAATGGGTATAAGTGAGGACATGTATAATCCTCTAGCAGCATTTCTGCTGGCTTTTATTTTTCTGATTGGAGCGTGGTTGGGCTTTTGGGTAGTCCACAAATTCGTCCTTGACGAGGATGGATCAATCAATACAAGTACATCACTTTTTGTCACATGGTCCATTCGAATTTTGGCCAGTCTTCTTATTCTTCAGTGTTCCTTGGATCCCTTGCTGGCAACAGGAGTTTTAATATGTGGCATAGTGGCTTCATCAATGTTGAGAAAAATCTTTAAGTTCAGATTTCTTCGTCGCCTATTCAAGAATTTATTCAAATCTCCAAAGAAAATACCCAAGAGATCTCATATCTCTGATATGCCACATTTGGATGATTCTGATGATGAATGCACGTTGAAGACTACCCCGCTTTACAAAGAACCCAGGTTCTTTGGATCCCAAAATAAAAAATTCTTACTTCAGCCCTGCCATTCTTCTAAACATGGTGATGTATATCCTTCAACGTTCCATTCCACTTCTGAACGTAGAAAATTTTCAAAGGATGAGTGGGAAAAGTTCACCAAGGACTCAACTAAAAAGGCTTTGGAAGGACTAGTTTCTTCACCAGATTTTAGCAGTTGGCTTGTTGATAGAGCAGATAGAATCAGCATAACTCCCCAAAGCATTAGAGCTGAGAAGCGTCGAAAGTGGCTCCGTTGGTTCTGATCGGTTCTAGGTCGATTACAATGCTGTAAGATTATGTGACTAAAACATGCGGCTGTCTGCATAATTAACATGACTTTTCTGGAAAATATTAGGAAGTGTTTAGACAAATGGATCACACCCACTAACTTGTATTTCCGTTGTATGTTAGATCATTATTCATTACCTAGGTTTAGGGTACTTAGAGACTTGTAAGTTGTGTGATTTGCACGTTTTTAGCCATTTAATGGAAGAAGCATGTTAGCAATTCAAAAAGAGGCATTTACAAACTGGCTGGAGCTTAAGGATGTTGTTTCACAGCATTTATGTGGTCATTCTCTCCATTTTCTTTATGCAGTAGCCTATGTACTTGAGTATACTGCAAGAAAGGCTATTTGTTTAATATCTTGTAATTTAAAGGCTGTGCCATGATTCTGTGATATTCCCCACCCTCAATACCACGCGCCATGTGAAAACGTTGTTGCATTATTTAACACAGTATCATTTAACTACCAATCATGGATCACAGAAATCAATGAAACTTATGATTAAACTTTTATGTTTGTGTCTAATAGGTCTCTTAAGTTTTCAATTTTATTTCAAATAGTTTTCATTTTTCAAATTTCAACATGAACTTGAAAGTTTGGAGACTAAATGTGTACTTTAACCTTACAAGAAGGAACTAAATGTGTAATTTAACCTTCCTTCTCAAAGACAAGTATAATATTTTGTGTACCTTGGCCATTGTAGAAAAAATATTTGATGAGTGCGCTTAAATGTAGCTATCATTTCTCATATTTAGGTGTAGTCAACAATACTACGTTGTTTCTCACATTGTTCTACCTGCCACCCCAATCTTGCTAGAAACTATGGATATAAAGAAGTAATATACATTTTCCATTACATCGTCTTCTCCCTGATGTCTACTAAATGCTGGACTTAGATATTCCTTCTACAATTTGAGTCTACTTACATCCTAGTCAATTAAGAATTTTCGTATTGTATTAGTGGTAGTAAGTACAGAATGCAATCATCAATTCTCTAAAAAGATAGATGTTTGGATTTTGTCTCAGACTGTGTGAGAGCTGAACCAGTGATCTACAAAAAACTGGAAGCAGCATCAGATGATATTGCACTTTTGAGAGCCTATGTTGGAGATAGACCAACATGGAGGAATCCCCAGCATCCATGGAGAGTGGATCCTACGTTCAAGCTTACTGGAGTTCCAACACTGGTTCGATGGGAGGAGAATGATAAGATCAGTGGTCGCCTTGAAGATCATGAAGCTCATGTGGAAAACAAAATTGATGCCCTTATTGCAGGTAAATAATTGTTAGCGTCTCTTCAATAAAGACATGGGATGTACCTTTCCTAACTTAATATCATCATCGTTTTCTGTTCTTGAGGAACTTTTGTGTGATCTCTGATAGATTGGTTGACGATTATATGGTTCTCATGAATAAAACAACCAGAGAGTTTCAATCACCATTACAAATTTTAGGGGTAAACACTATAACCGATTGAACTAAATCGAATTGAAAGAAAATCCAGTTTTTACCAAGGGTTCTGTTTACACAAACAAACTTTTTAGTTCCGTTCAGTTTTGGATTTGAAAACTAAATTCATAACTGAACTGAATCGTTTACATTGTATTATATTAGATTATATATATTATATTAAAACTGTATCGAATATTTTTGGTTTGGTTTGGTATATGTTCAAAACTGAAATTTTGGTTTAGGGAAAACAGTAAAAAGGTAAAGATTTTTATTTTTTTAATATGAAACATCCTACCATTCTTCCCTTATGAACTCGTCTCTCCTAGTTGTAATAAAAGTGTTATGGTGGAAAAGTATTATTTCTGGATATTTTCCATAAGTTTCTAATAATAATGTGGTTTTTTGTAGCTTTATATAGCCCCTCAATTTTTCGAAAACAGTGTCGTTAAATTATCAAGTTTCATTTGAACTCTTTAATTTCCATAAATGGTGTCATTATTACCATTCTTTTCAACTCAAAAAGGCTATAGTTGACACCATTTTAAACTTCGGTCTCGAAATCAATTCTTACAAAATTTCAATGTTGTAAATGATGTTATGTCTAAGTCTTACACAATATCAAAATGTTATACAATTTTCATATGATATTAAATATCTGCCGTGAAAAAATTTAACGTATTGGGAGATGTTAGAGTCTAATTTGGTGAGATGGAAGGTTTAAAGTTTTTTGGATTTTTTTTATAATTCATTTTGGTTCAATTTTTAAAATGTATATTTTATTATCTAAACTTTCAAAGAAATTATAATCATTAACCCATTTATAACTTTTACACTTTAAATCTAGTTTGGGAAATGTCTCTAACCTACTCAACTTGAATCATGTCATATCTCCAAAACCCTAAACTAGATCACATCCTCAGAGCTACAATGTCAATTTGTTAAAATCAAAATCAAATTAACAACCACAATGATTATCTTTTTAAAGGTTCATAAACTGACACGTACAAGAACTAACCCAACCAACATTTAAATATACTAGTAACTTTGAATTATGTGAAAGAAAAAATGTTCATAAGCTGACAATCGATAACTATTTAACTTGATAAATAAAAATATAGTTTTTAAGAAACTTATCCTTTTTCGTTGGATGAGAATTCAAGCGGTAATAAAACACTAAAAAAACACAAATGTAAAAAATAATAAGGGAAAACCCAATTTAATGAATATTTTTTTTACCCAAATCGGTTACATTTTTTATTGATAAAAAAATATACAAAACCTAAATAATTAAGCAGAGAGATGTATATGTGTAATTTAATTTAGGCTTCATTGATGAAATATTGTGTTCGAAGTAGACTGTACCTCTTTTAAGGTATTACTATGGACCAAAAATAAGGCCCAAGAACATTCAAGGCCTGTTTTTTTATTAAGAGAAAGAAAGCCCAATGAGTTTAGAATATATATGAAACCCTAGAAATCTTTCGGCAAAGCAGAGAAGAGACGAGTCACGAGGCAGCCAAATTCTCAGAAATTCATCAATGGCGCCGAAGACAGCAAGAGTTAGCCGAAACCCCGATCTCATTCGAGGGGTTGGCAAATACTCGAGGGCCAAGATGTACCACAAGCGAGGTCTCTGGGCAATCAAGGCCAAAAATGGAGGTGTCTTCCCTCGCCACGATGCCAAGCCTAAGCCCGAAGCTCCAGCTGAAAAGCCCCCGAAATTTTACCCTGCCGACGATGTTAAGAAACCCCTTGTCAACAAACGCAAAGCTAAGCCCACCAAACTTAGGTAGATATTTCGCAATGTTCTTTCTTTACATCTTATTTAGAGTTCCCTGTTTTCGAACCTATATTGTATGCTATGGTTGGGAAACTGGGGAATTGGTGTTAACTGTGGAATGAATTAAGTAAAATCTTTTGTGTATTTTTTTTTTTTTTTTCTGGATTAGGATTATTTTTTTTATTAATCGAGGAAAATTTGAGTTCATGCTGTAGCTGCTAATAAAGGAGGAATTTTTACACATAGGTGACTGCCATAATAGATGAATTTCTTTCACACTTGATTTGAGTTTTCGGTTTTGAATTACGTGAAGTGAAGTAATGTTGCTCATTTTCCGAATAATAAACATTGGGTCCAGTTCGATTAATTATTCTGCTTGCAGGTCTAGTATTACTCCTGGAACTGTGCTTATCATTCTTACTGGAAGATTCAAGGGAAAGAGAGTTGTGTTCTTGAAGCAACTTCCATCTGGGTTGCTTTTAGTGACTGGTGAGTTTTCAGCATTTTCTGTAATTGCCTGTCTTCATCATTTTTTATGTAGTATCACATCGTGTTGGAGTTTGGGAGTTTTTATTATTTGTACATGGGGATTAGGTTTTCTTTTCTTTACATTCATTGTGTACTTTGGGTTAGATTTGCATTTGGCAGGTCATTTTTGATAGCTTAGCATCTTAGCAATTGTTAGCCTAAGCTTTTACATATTGATATTATCTTAATGTGTTGCCGGCATATTGTTTATCATTGAGAAATTAGAAGTAGGATTCTTTGGGATTTAAATTTTGGTAGTATTAATAGCTTAACCTCGGAACCAATTAATATTGAAATATCTCGTGCCTTGCATTCTGATTCCTGGCCATATCACTTGCTAATGGTCTTTACATACTACTGAAAATGTTCATGCCTCCAATTTGGCCCCTGAGAGGAGCATCAACGTTATGATTGGTGAGTTCCTATTGCGTCTGGTCTTTTGTGAGAAAGGTTGCTTCTTGTGGTTGGCGAGTGTGTACTCTCACATGGAATCTTTGTGGGTAAAGAAACAATCTAGTGTTTGGTGGGCTGGATAAAGGAGTCTAGTGATGTTTGGGCCCTTTTTAGGTTTTCCCTTTAGACTTCAAATTTGATTTATTTGTTTATCTATAGTTATTCTATATGCACTATTTTGATCAATTGGGCATTGTTTCGTATTTTGTGCTTGATCTTTTTGTATTTCCTTGTATGCTTCCATTTTTTTCCTCAATGTAAGTGGTTTCTTGATCAAAGACATGTCTTAATTCCCTAAGCTTCATGTGCAATATCTGGGAGGGTTTGGCTTGATGATGCGGGTTGTATTGTATGTTTGGGATAAGGGATGCATATAAACTAATGATTAGATGTGGTCTGGGAGTTTAGATCCGAAATTCTTGAACCTGCTGATTATCTGAATTTAACGGTTGTCGTTTTAGGTCCATTCAAAGTCAATGGCGTTCCTTTGAGACGTGTGAATCAGTCATACGTGATTGCAACCTCCACCAAGGTGGACATTATAGGGGTCAATGTGGAGAAGTTTGATGACAAATATTTCTCCAAGGAAGTTCAAAAGAAGGAAAAGAAGGGAGAAGGAGAATTTTTTGAGTCAGAGAAGGAGGTTCGTAGATGTTTTTTCATTTTTTTCCACTGTTCAAATATTTCAAGTTTTATCATTTCTTTACCCTAATTTTTGGTCTCCGTTGTTACAATATAGGAAAAAAGTGCACTTCCACAGGACAAAAAAGATGACCAGAAGACCGTGGACTCAGCTCTGCTGAAGTCCATCGAGGCAGTCTCAGAATTAAAGACCTACTTAGCTGCAAGGTTTTCTCTAAAGGCAGGCATGAAACCACATGAACTTGTTTTCTAAATATTTCTCTCTTGGGTGCTGAAACTTCTCTTGTGGAAGTTGATCCCTACGATCTTCTTGTTCATGTTCTGTTACAAGGATTCTAGATTTGATGTTATGTGTCTCGACGAATTTTTGCAGTGAACTTTCATCAATTTTTGCGTTATGTAGCTTCCTTTGACTACTGATAGTGATAAGATATGTACTTTTTCTTCAATTGTATCATTGTTTTCTAGATGAAATACTTGAGAGAATCATTTGAAAAGAAGCCATGGTGCATAGCCAAATTGAGTTAGGCTATTTCTTCAATTGTATGCTTGAGTCTAAAAATATTCGTGGTTTCTTTTTCCATTTGGTAAATGATTTTTTTAGGGGGTATCAAACAACAAAATGTCAATCACGTTAAAATAATTAACACGTCAAAATAGCCTAGGTCAACATACCTTGAGGTCACCCACATGTAAAAAAATTGATAGAATGTAATTAAGTTATTGTCATATGGTTATCATTATAGATAGAAAGGTGACCTAGTACTTTGCTGATCATAACAATATTAATGATGAAATTGAAAGATAAGACCAAATTGGACGAATTCTTTGATGCTAAATTCTGATTGTATGTTTAGCCAAACGAGTTAAATTCATAATATTATTGCAAATTTTTGTTCTTTATGATTTATAACCATGCTCATACAGGAGCAAGCAAGACCTTCGATTTTGTGCCCTATTGTTATGACAAAAGAAATAAGTTAATTGAAGGAAAATACATCAGACTTTAATTGTGACACAATTGGCATTGTAACTCATAGCAAACTGTCTGTTTGGGGAGGCAATCTTTTGAAAAAATTGCCAGGTACTGATGGTAGCTTGGTGCGGAACTTCGGATGCCTTAAACAATACAAACCTGCAACCAAAGCCACCACTCTGAAAGGGGTAGCATATAACACAGCAGCAGTGCAAAGACAAAATACTATGAAAAGACTGGTGGCTCTAGGGTCCCTCCAACTGAGTAGAGACTGAACTCTCTCTCCTTGTGTTGCTATGTCCCCTACGACCGTCTGGATCCTCCCTGCAACACTTCTTAACCTGTCATACCTTAGTCGAACTAAGTCGTTCGGTTTGGAAGTTGGGAACGTGTCAAATTCCTCATCAAGCTCGTCTGGGTTCACTGCTTCAGCCCAGGAGAGCTTGGTGTCCATGTGGGGTGGGTGCCTTGGCCTAAACCTGTAGTTCCATAGGCCAATGAGGAACATGTATAGAAACACAGTGGGAAGTATTAGTTCCGGATACCAAATCAAGATAAGGAACAAAATGTGCACAAGCACAGATGTGATGGGGTTCCTCCAATTGCAAACTTCACGAAACCATCGAGTAACCGAAATCATTCCTGAAAGCAGTGACATAATTCGGAAGAAGTTAGCTTTGCTTCTTCTCATGCTCCATACATGTGAATCGACATCTAACATGTACTCGATGACTTCTTTTCTTAGAGGCGGCTCAGCTCGACTGAGCCTTGTTGCTACTATGTTCATAGCTTGATACCTTAAATTTTCTATTTGGTTCACTGTGAAAGGTTGAAGGTAATGCATCTTTGGCAGCAATGGATTTCCATAGATGTATATCATATTTGCCAAAGATAGAGTGGTGAAGCGAACCGCAAGTTGAAGCTCCCCCATCTTCTTTACTCCATTGGGGTGTAGAACCAAAAGGGGATAAGAATGAGTGTAGAGTTTGTGAGCTTCAAGTGTCGATAGTCGAATTCGAACCTTTCCAATCCTTGAATCTTTTGCTCCATTGCTTCCATTGTGTTTTTCACCACCCCCTAAATGGCAGTTGTCGAAAACTCCCAAAGTAATGACTGTACATGGATCATAGACTTCCCATGTGTATTGTTCATTCCATTTGGGACTGAAAGTATTGAGAATTGTTCTAGTACGAACCCATTTTTGGCCGTACTTTGCAATACAATAGGCATCTGTGCTTCCTCTCCCATCCTTCATCTTCATTGGAAGTAGTCCTTGAGCACTTAATATTCCTACCTCCAATATTCCCACTGGTGGTTTCCACAGCTGTTTTGCAGTTGGTCGTTGGTCACTGATGTATAAAGTTGATTCATCTAGTACATGATATCCACCTTCAAGAGAAGCTCTCAAGTGAATCCTGCTTGAAAATTTGAGTTCCTTCCGCCTATCCGCTTCTAGGACTCCAAAACCGTACTTCTCAAGATTGAACCAGCGTGAATGGACTGGTCTATAATCTAGCCGCTTATCAAACGTGTCAAGAGGGAGACTGATCTGCCCTAAGACATCTTCTTTTGAAGGGTGTACTCTGTCCTCAATAGTGATTACCAATTGTTCTTCAAAAGGCTCTGCTACCACAAATACCAAATCTTCATTCCAGACTGGATTAGTAGTGCTTGTTGAACTGATCTTTGTTCTTAGGACCTGATTTCCAACTTGAACTTTGACAAAAAAATCTGGAAGGCAGTTTCTGTCGTTGGGGATTACATCTTGAGCTTCAATCACATTTAACCTTAGGTACCATAGTTTTGGAGAGACATAAACCTTTGATCTTACATTATGAACACCTTCCCCAAAGACCGAGGCTGCATCGGAATGCCATGCCTCTGGGAAGGCTTCATCAGCTTGTGTTCCCATCCAAACTGCAACCATGATTTCTCCCCTTACCTTGCCCGTTCCTCGCCGGTCCTCCAATCTGTACCATTGAGGAGCCAATGGACTATCCGGAGGAACTCGAGTAGGAACCTCGTTTAAGTCGAACACCACTCGGCCCAGGTAATCATCTCTTCCGAGCATTTCTTTGTCCTTGACAAAAACTTCAAGTGCAGAAGACTGTATGCGTTCTTTTGAGAAAGCAAATACCTGATTCCATTCTGGGTTTTGCTTCTTGTCAAAATGCTTTGTTCTCCCCTTATAGTTTCCGAGCTTCACTTCCACATAAGGATCACAACCTCCAGTGATAGAACTGGAAGGTAGATCCCTTGCTTTCATTACACGAACATATAGATAGAACATTTGCTCGACAAGGTCATAAGTGCTTGCGTGTCGCTCACCACTCAGCCAACCTCTTCCACCATACCCTCCTCCATTCGGCCATTGCTCCCCGAGTTGAGGATTAGTGTCCCTGATCTCATAGTCATCCTGATTGCTGGAATTAGCTTCTGAATTCCTTGTGTTCATTGTTGGTGGAATGCTTCTGTTCATCGAAGATGAAGCGCCTTGTGGTCGTCTCTGTACTACTATTCGAGGCCGCTGCATTGTTTGCTGCTTGTGTAGTTGTGTTGTCTCTCGTCTTGCTTCAATCGGTTCTTCGATCTCTTTCTTTGGCTCTTTAGCAGGATCTTCAATAGGAAACTCAGCTACAGGAAGATTTGAGTTAGAATCTTTAGATGGTGAGATTTTTAAAACATCTTTCTTTGGTTCTTCTTGAATATCACTAACAGGAACACCGTCTGCTTTAGTTACTGCAGCTAATGCTGAAGTAATAGGAGGATTTGAAACCACTCTGGTTGGAGGAGGATTAGAATTTGGGGGTTCTTGTGGATTTATTGGAGATTTTTTTGGTGGTGAAATATAGATTTTCAAGCCAATCTCACCTTTGACAGCCAAAAGAAGCCACTTGTTTTCTAAATGGAATCTCTGATAAGTTTCTTCACCTTCCTTGGCAATGTTAGAGCAAGAAATTCTAACTCTTCCAAGAAAGCTTCTGCCTTCAATCAATCTCTTTTCATGATAAACTGAGATATCGATGGTTTGGTACTGATGGTTTTGGATTTCGTCGAAACCGAAAGATAGTTTTTGATTCCAAATGGGATCGAGACTCTTTGGAACTGTTTTTGTTCGACTTATATGGTTTTGAAAATCAACCTCTACAAATGGATTTGCAGATCCTTCACCATCTTTGGGCATAAGATCATGAGCATCTATTACTTCCACCACCAGCTGCTTCATAATCCTTCTATTTCTTCTTCAGCTGCTGCAAAAAAATACAAGGTAATCACTGACCACAAGCAAGCTGGAAACTCCATCCAGAAGCAAAGAAGTTCCACTTTAGAAGGCATAATAAACTAAAGATGAAAGAGTTGTAAGCTCTCTCACTTCCTAGTAACTGTTTTCTGTCATGATACTTGTGAAGAAAGGAATGGTTTCATGAAGAAGCTGAAGTGAGCTTTGTGAAAAACCAAATTTGGAAGGAAAGCAAAATCTTTTTCTAGCAGCATAAAGGCCTAATTGCCCAAGAACCCAACAGTACTTGTTTCTCAAGTTTGTCAACAGACTCTAAAAAGATAAATCTGATTTTTTTTTATCTGGATAAAAGATTTGAATATCTAATCTCTTGGTAAAAAATGATGTTTTAATGAAATAAGCTATGTTCATGTCAACAAAAAGATGAATACGTCAACAAAAAAAAAATGAATACGACTAATAACAAAAATATTGAGTTAGCTAAATATCAAACCAACTTTTACTTTTCAATTGATACAATGAAAATGACCTCCCTTATTTCTAATACAGTTATATTGTCACATATCAAACTTTAAGAAGAAAAAAAGATGCAATAGGTAAACTAACTCGAAGATACCAATATTCTATTAAATATGCTACAAAAAGAAGTAATTATGCTATACTTTTTCAATTAAATTTTTTTATTAAGATATATCTTTCCTTTTTTTAATATATATAGTTTTGTTGTATAATCATAATAAAATTTAATTTTAGTTCATTCAATTTTAACTTATATAACTTAAATTCTACAATATTAGTCTTCTTACTTTCAATAAATCTTAAATATAGTTTTTTTTTTTTTGTTTTTTTTCAAAAAAAAAAAACTTGTATTTAACATTTACACTAAAAATTGTGAAATTTTTTCTTGAAATCTTACACTAAAATTATTAAAAATATAGAAACTAGAATTGAACAAACTACCCAATAGAATTTAACCAACTCTTTTTTAGGAGAAACTTCCTTCTAGAGCATCCTAGCTGAGATCTGAATTTTTCAAATCTTATACATTTATTTATTAACCTTTTTTTCTCTCAACCTTCTTTGTTTTAATATTGATTGTAAGATATACTATTTTCTGTTAGAATAAACTCCCTATCTCTCATTTAATGATATGTTTAAAATTCCAGATTAAAAGAACATGTTTGAATTCTAAATCAAATTTTAAAATTGCTTTAATAGATGCTTAAACGTACATTAAATCTAATTTACAAAATAAAAGATAAAAAATAAGATAGCCCTAATTACTATTTTTCATGGTAGGTATTATTATTTTTAAAAAATTATAGAAAATGGCAAAATTTGTAAACGTTTATATAGCAAAATTTTAGATTTTATAGGTACACTGGTAGACATGGGTAGATCAATAGTCATTGATCGAAGTTTAGCTATTAGTTTCGTTTTCTAAAATTCTACCATATTTTATAAATGATGTAGTTAGATTATGCTACATTTAAAAATGTTTTTATATTAAATTACAAGGTAAGAAACAAACTAAACAAGCTTAATAATACAATAAAATTTAGCATGCAAAAACTAAAAGGACAATCACTTAAGGGTTGTCCCTTTCTTGGGAAGGCAGCAAAGTCAATGTGTCATAAAGCCAAATTTTGATCTAAAACATAACAAAAATATGTAAATAAAATAGCTTAAGGGCTTGCAATCTACCTTTACCAATGGTCACTTTATTCCTTGCTTGTTTTGCCTCTCGCCAATTTACTTAACTATTCATCATCTCTTCCAAAGTTAAAAGTTTTATGAAACTTCATCCTTTAGAAGTGCTCAACGTCTTTGAAAGTTATCATTTTGTTTGGCATAAAACTTGAACATCTTCCTTAGGTTTTCCTTTAGGATGTTACCCTTAAGATTAAACTATCAGAATTTTCAAATTTGTTTCTTTTGTTTTCTTGAGAGTGTCGATTAGAATTTTAAATGTTTAGTTTTGTGTTTAGTAACTAAATGTTTAAGTGATATAGCACTTTATAAAAAATTGATGATTGGTCTATTAGATGTAAGATTGAATTTGATGTTTACTCCGTTCTAAAATTTTAATTTTATGTGGTTAGATAGAAGAATTTATATCTAAAAAGTAACAAATGTGGAAGAATATTCTCATAACCATTTTACATTGTATTTTAATTTTTTAAATATAGACTAATCTTACCCTTTAACTTTAATAACTATTTATTAATATCCTATTTTCTCTCTTATTCCTTTTTAATTTGTTTATCATAACTCTCTCTCTCTCTCCCTCTTTTTTAATATTATAATTATATTTTTAGTAATATATTAATATAGTTAATTATATTGAGAATGAGTTTGGCTGAGTGTATTGAAATCATTTTCATCTGTATGAGATTCAATCTCACGGCTCATAGTTGATACACTTGAAGAATAATAATTAACTATGGTGTCAAATAGATCAAAGCCCTACTGTATATAAATTTTCTAAAAAAAACTAAAGCTGTATTGGACATTAAATAAAAAATTTAAGATTTATTAAGCCAAAATTTGAAATTCTAAAGTTTAGTAAACATAAAATGGACCGTTTCAAGATCAATTAGTCGTTTTCTAGAATCAAGATACATGTTGTAACAAAATTGAAAATTGAAAATTTATCGAATATTTTTTAAAGATGTGAGACTAGCTAGACACGAAAAAATTAAGTTTAACCTATACTTGAGGGATATAGTATCAACAAAATTCTCTTCTAGAGTTGTGAACTTCTTGTTTGACGTACAATTTAAGTGTATATTAAATTTATGTTCACCATTATTTATGTTATTTTATAAATACAATATCATAATCAACACTCTTGATATTAATGGTTAAAGTCCTTTACCATAAGTTCATACAATTATTTATCAAACTTTTTACCGTGCAACTTAAACCGACCATGATATAATCAAACTCATTGTTGACGTCTAGAACATATAGAATCCATATGGTCGATATAATCAAATTTATTGTTGCTGTATAGAACATATAGAACCCATGTTCAAATTGGAAAAAGTAGTAGGTATTATTATAATGCTAGAATTGTAGCTGGGATCTTCAACAAACCTTAGTCATTCCTTGGGTGCTTGAGCCACCTTTCCAACGATGTTATGAAGAAAAGGAAAAGAGAGGCAACGATAATTGCTTTGGTGCCGGGGGTATGTTTTGTTCTTGATTTAGTTGTAAAGAATCCCACTTTAGCAATTCATACCAACAGTAGACTCCAACTAATCTAACAAACGCAGTGTCAGAACTCTGATAGTATTTCCTAGGAAAAATGGCTAGCAAAAATTTTCTTTGTAAATGATATCTTTTATGTAAGCTTCACTCCTGATGACAGTTTGTGTATGATAGTTACTAAATGTTATTCTTAATTATAATTTTGATTAGATGCACAAACATGAATTTAAACCAGAAATTGCTCAAATAATACACACAAATGTTTGTGTATTTAATGCTCAATATCGAGAGAGAGAAAGTATGCGAGACAAAAGTGAGACGTATGAAAATTGACGATGAAGATCATATTTCGTTACACACCGTACAAATGAACGCAGGTGTTCTACATTAACCTGATTTCTGAGTTGACTTGGAAACAAAAACAAAAAAAATAAAAATGTGCTCAAAATCCCCTCTTGAACGACTCTAATTATTGAGAAAGGATTGAAAAAAATGGAATGCCTATAACTTCACTGGCACATCTAAACAAATATTTTTAGCAGCCAATTGCTACAACTAAGCTCAACTCTTTTCTAAAATGGACTCAGAAGTGTCATAATTAGCCAATTAGAGAGTTGCCTCCCTCTATTCCAAATAAATTATTTATCATCAGGCTAACTTAACAAAAAAAATTCCACGAATCAAACTGCTGCTTTTGATTTTGGTTTTTGTTTCTTTGCATCCAAAGACGCTAAGCCAGAGCCTAATCCGACTGGGGCTTGTTCTTGTTTTCCATCAACTAGGGTGTTGTTAGAAGGGTTGGTGTTAACTTCTTTCTTCTCACCATCTGTTTCACTATTATCCACTGCTTCCGATGTCATGCCAGAATTGATGATATTGAGCAGCTGGGTAAGTGGAGGCATAGCTTGAACTGGTACACCAGGCTGACGTATCAAGAGGCCTCTAGCTGCAGCTTTCTTTCTAACTTCAGCTGCAGCACGAGCAGCTCTCTCGTCTACACCCCTACCACGAGGAAGATTTTCACCAATAATGGCAGCGTTCAGGGATTTGTTCATGGGAGCTCCAGAACTGCCAGATCCACCACCAGCTACTGCAGCAGCTTGGAATGCTTGTATTAAGTCAGGATGAGACTGCAAGGTGAATACCATTGAAAGCCATTAAACTTAGGATTGAAAGAGACACAAAAATGTGCGATAAGATTCCGCTTGCAACGTCATTTAGGAGTTCCAATTCCAAGTTTAGTGCAAGTGAAATATTCTTGTACTTTACTCAATTCATTATTCGCCCTCTCTAACTGGGGTGTCTTCAAGTAGTATTCTTATTACTGTCTTCTTCTCTTGTAAATTTCATTAGTTAATAAAATTGAGCCTCTTAAAAGAATACCTTGAGAAGATCAATTGCCTTCTGAGCTGAGGCAGCATTCAAAGCTTGGCCCTTCTGTTTCTGAGCATTCATCTGTCGAAATACAATCCACGTTAAACAAAAGAGGAATTTTTGGTAGCTCTAACCTTCATATTTTCTTTGCCATCTTTTACTTACCTGTACCTCACGCATCTTAAATGTCTTCATCCAATTTTCGGAATCTCGCGTCCGCGAATCTTCTTCACCCAATTGTTTCACCAGTATATCATAGGTTTTCTTTTCATGCTGCCGTGAGAGACAAATCTTAGTCATACATTACAACGAATGTCAAACATTATTAAACGCTTCTGTTCAAGGAATTACCTGGTGGGACAATTTAAAGGCACCCATACAATTGAATGCAATAGCAAGAGCATGGTAACAAACAGCAGTCTGAATATGTTCCTCGCCTAGAAGTCTTTCATTTTTCTTCAATGCTTCTTGCAAATAACGAAGAGCAGTATTCATCTTCCCAATATCCTGGTACATCATTGCAACATTTATGAAAGTTGCAGCAACATCAGGATGGTCAGGACCAGACGATAAACTTAGCAGCAGCAATGCTCGGGACATGTGGCGCAGTGCCAGTTCTGTTTGGTTAAGTCCATGGTAGAAAAGAGCCATATTCCCGTAGCTACAGAAGCAAACAAAATTCATATCAGGAAACAGATACGCTAACAAATTTATACGACAACATACATGCGTGGATACAAGATCGAAGCAAGCACCGCATAATCATTATCATTGGACTAATTTGTTGAACATTATATCTCATTCATTTAATTTTCATTTAGGTATATAATTTATAACAGATGAACCCCATAAAATAATCTCATGTACACATTCTATGCTTTATGCAGCACACATCTTTTAAGTGAAAGGAAAGTAAATGAAAACAGTGATAAACATACACTCTTGCCAACACATTTCACCAGCCAGCTACTCACAGTAGCACATGCATAACCTATAGTAATTTTAAAACCAGTAATTATAAACATAACTTCCAGCGTGGATGTTCATGAAATTGCTTCCTGCGAAGTCATATTATAAGTAGCCCCAAGAGTTGGGTTTAATTTGTGACTACCAAACGTTGTGTAAAGCAGCAATCACATTTACAAATGAGAAAAATATGGACATTCACTCAAGGTTTGGAGGATTTCCAGGTTTTTATTATTTTTCTCAAGTTCAACAAAATTAGAATCCTTGATTCAATTAGTAAATCAAAATTAAGTATGGATGTGGAAATGCCTGTGGGCTGTGTCAGGATGATCCAAACCCAAACAACGCTCATTTATAATCAGTTCCTTGTGCTGTTGGACTATGGCTCCAGCCATGTCTCCTGCATGATACAAAACCATAGCTAGGTACCTAAAATTTCAAAAAGGAAAAGATCAGTCTCCATTCCATATTATGTGCTTGTTAATGAAAACTAGCACGCAAATTACAGCCAAATATTCATGCCCCTATAACAAGAAGCATAATCATAAAATGTATGGACAAAATTTGGGAGCTTGCAAAGTCCTGATGTCTACCGGCAACAATTGGCAACCTCTCGATGCATTGGACCAGTAACCTGAGACAAATAAGTATTCCAGTGATGAGATTGTCTTCTAACAGGATTCTTTCAGCAGGCAATGCTAAAGAATGGACTACCATTACCTGCTGAAGTATCGAGACAGCTTCTGAAAATAGTGCATAGGCTTCACTAAGCATCCCCTGAAAAACAAAATAATCAATCAAGTTTCTTAAAGCCAAACATTAATAATTCAGGTCCATCTGCAAATACACATTGATTAGCTATTTTTCCTGTTTAGTTCTTAAAACTCCGTCAAGCAGTACATGACAAGTAAGCTCCTTAACCATTCAAATTTTCAGAAGCTGTTTATGCCAATGCTATTCAGCTTATAACAAGTTTCACTTAAGCCACTAGATAATGATCCTATGAAACTGCCACTGTTATTATTCTGGCAATGAAAATTCAAGCAAACAAAAATAATTCATTAAAAGCAACAACATTACACCCCACCTCTGCCAACTTCAGCTTTCCTGTTTCGACAAGATCCTTCGCTTCCGAACATACTGGAACTGAATGCTTAATAACAGGTTGGAGATTCAAGATATCTGATGTCTGGAAGGGTGCAGCAGAACTTAAATCATATTTCCTAGCAGCAACTGTGATTCCAACCTGTCAAGAATTTTATGGTTGAGCAAATCATTAACCCAATAGAAAGCTAGAAAGTCTGTAAACTGAAATCTGGTAAAGAAAAACTAATATTTAGCGTGGTATAGAGATTTTTGTTGTGCTTGTACATTACATGCTTTTAGAGTTATAATTATGCAATAGGGTGAATTGTATTAAAACTTCATATTAATATAAATTAGTGTATTTTTCATCTATAAGTTAAAGGAGTAACAACAAAAACTTCCACCACAACTCAAGGGAGATAGGTAGCGAACAAGTAAACATCCCCACTATTCAATCTATACAGCACACACATATTAAGGAGGTTCTGCCAGGACTATACACACCAATCATAGTGCATAGCAACCAAATTAAAAATTGAAATATATTTAAGGTGTACTTTGGAATTAAATAATTGAATGGATAATTACCTTATGGCAAAGGTTCCGTACAACAGACACTTTCTTCACACACGACTGGGCATCATCCGGCAAGTCAAACTGCATTGAATGTATTTCATTATAAGAAATTACATAAATGCCTAATTTATTTTAAAATAAACAAATAAATAATATATTAAAAGAGAGAAATACTTATAGCCACGCATGGTTTTAAATTTTAACAAGTCAGTGAAGAGCGTAATTTGCATTAAATATAATAGAAAAAGTGAAATAATAGGAATGAAAAGACATCTGTTCATTTCATCAATTGCAGGTAAGACTTAAGAGGCGGAGATAGCTAACCCAAATGGAAGCTTTGTTTATCTTTATGTCTTTGAGATAATATCATAAGGAGAAGGATGTGGGAGTCTTTTCATGTAAAGTACATAGTGAGGAATGGATTGCACAAGGGATTGACACTTGATAGTAAGTACAAGTTGTAGCATAGGTGCTAGGTAGGGTGTCAAATTGGAAGTCCAATACTCTAGCTTTTCTCTTAAAGAAGGTTGGGCCCTCCAAAAAAAACCGGTAGTTTATTTTTCTTCTCCGCTCTTGTTCAATATAAAAGACTAGGATACCTTAGAGTTTGGATAGCATGATAAAGAGGGAACAATCCATACAACAAAGTAAAGAGCATATCCTTAATACAAATGTTTGGTACGTGACAAGAAAATAAATCTGAACATCATTAAGGAGCCATTCAAGATAGGTTGAAGATCACCTGATACTTGAGCTTTGCAAAACCTCGAATGTCAGCCCAAAGAGAATCTGAGTTAACACTCATATATGAGGATTGTCTCTTCTTTGCATGTGTTCTGCCTTTCCATCTGGCTTGTCCCCTTGAAATTTTTCCTGAAGAATGATGGTGGCCCATTTGATCCTGTAATATAAACATACTACATGAGAAATCAACTTAAGCTAATTGAAGCTCATTAAGCAGTAGTTGTAGTAGAGTGCCGAGAGAGTTGTTTATCAGCCGCAATGTGTACCTCTTGTCGCACACAACCTTTTAATTTTACCCTTCATCTTTCTCAAGGAGTAATTAAATTTAATCTTTATCAGCGATAATAAGGTACCTCTTGGCATGTGCAGAAAGGGTTCTTTAGGCTTTACATCCCTTTTTTCACTTTACACAAGTCAAAAAACAATTGCATGTTTTTTTTATAAGAAACAAATTTCATTGATGTATGAAATTAAAACAATTGCATGTTTGAAGTAAATGCTAAAACAATAAATTAAAATATTTCATCAATTTCTTTCTAGTTGTATACTAATAGCCTCACACATTAACAGCTAAACGTACAGTGTCCAATTAAAATTTAAAAGTTTAGAGAACAATATTAGTTAATTTATTTATTTTAAAAGGAAACAAGACATTCCATTGTCAATGAAAAGAGTCCAATGCTCAAAACATAATAGTATAGAAACTAAAGTAAGTGTTCGATTAAAAGATATAAACTAAAACAAGCTGAGAATATGAAAGCATTCCAATCCAAACAAACGTCTAGAATAGAAAAATTAGAGAAAGCCTTTGAATGAGAACACCATGAGAATGCAAGTAGACGAGCTGAATTCACGTGAAAAAAAGTTTATTTTAGTATTAGTAGGGAATACGGGTAGTCAACAATAGTAATCACTAATCCACATGAGAAGAATATTTAATAATAGTTCAGGGAATGGATGTAGTCAACAATAATATAATTTTATCCAGACTAATATCTGCTTTGAACAAACCTTCTTTGGGGTTCTGGACTGTGTATTACTAGCAGCTTTTGTAGCAAGCACCTGACAACTTCCAAAGAAACAATTGAAAAAATGGGCAAGTGCCATCCCTAAGTCATGATCTTCGGTATCTCTCAAAACATCCTGTACAACAAGCAATACTAGTATGAAATACCAATTAAAAGGTCATGAAATGATTTGTTCATTCAGAAAATATGAGAGAAAGAAAGTATGAGCCGGGTGGGGGTAAGTTCTTCCACTTTATCAGATTGTCTCACATCAGCAGCATTGTTTCCAACTCAAGAGTATTTATATTACCATACAGAAGGTTCACTCGCTCTTCCTATGAACATGTGTTATAATACTAAATCGTTATCCATCATTCAATAACAGAAAAATGAAGTGTAGACCAAAATGAATATCATCATTCAATTACCTATATAACATGAATGTTGACTCCGTTAAGATGCAAAATGCCACTATGCAAAAGAACAGCAATATAGATGTCCCTTTAGTTAAGGAATGAAAAAAAGGCTACCCAAAAATGATTTTTATCTGTGTTTATCATGATCATGCACGAGTTCTGAAAGGATATGACAGCATTGAGTATTACAACCAGAACATGAGAAACACATCGTTTTAAATTCCACAAACAGCCAGACTGAATTATCAAACATGGAGAATCCATAAAATTTTACATATCAGAACTGCTTTGAGAAAGTGCATAACGCACTCCGTAGTAAGAAATACCATAGTAAGAAAAGCAGGAATAAGTTCAATTTAGCACCTTGAGGATGTGCTTTGCAGATCTAACTGCAATCTCATTGGAACAAAGGTCCCATAGATGGGGTAAATGTCTAGTGCCCTCAGCAACCTGTTGAAAATAGTTGCACAGAAAATCTTTATGTAAGGGCATACCACCAATACAAGGACATCAAAATGTTAGTGTCATTTGTTATGAATATAGATGCTCACTTTTCCAATATACCGAATATTAATTCCATGAGCATGGAGCGCCTCAGTCAATGTCTGGCCATCCATGGGTGAGACTTCCAGTGTGCAGAGATCTTGAATAAATTTTGGCAGCACAACATTTGTGAGGAACTTACTGCCTCCCCTCACATTATCTTCGTCTGCTTCAATCTCCTGGTGAATGCAAGATTAAAAGAACTGAGAACAGGGGCCTTCAAAAAGCTGCTAAGGTACGGAAGTTCAGATCTAACCTCTGGACTACCGGCCAACTTAAATTCAGTTAAGACATTAGGATTAAAAAAGATATCATTTTGTGATAGGGAGCTCTCTTTCAGATCCTCGGTCTTTTCGTCCTTGCTAGTATCCTGAAAGAAACATAACTCGGATCTCTCAAATATTTAACAAGATCCAATCACTTGGATTTTCATCCATTGATACAATGAAGGATCCCAAGAAATCATAAAACTGACATTAACATAATCCTGGAAAGTTAATCAACGATAATACATTTCCATCACTGGCTAAAGGCAATACTTCGTTAAGTTGAAGACAAGTAATGTAAATAAAATAACAGAAACTAATACATACATTTCCATCACTAGCTACAGCCGAGACTTCCTCTTGTTTTCCAGCATCAGCCACTTCAGGAGAATCAACTACGCTAGTGGTTCCTTCAGACTCAACCTTGGATTTTAACTGATCTGCAGCTTGGGCCTTCTCACAAGAAAGAAACTTTATATATAAATAACATTAAAACAAAAAGACATAATTTTTCCACCAGTTCTTTTCAACATACCTGGCAAAAAGCAGTAATTAGCTCTGGTCTTAGAATACAAAATCGAGATCCTGGCCCAGTATAGTTCGCATCACGAGGAGTTACTCTCATCAAGTCAAGAAGATAATGCCTAAAAATAGATTATTGTCAGACAAGAAAAAAGCTAACATCTTCATGTAGCTGAAAACAAAAGGCCAGGAAAGATGAAGCCTGAAGATACAGCTAATAAAAAATGCTTCACCTGCCATCACTGCCTACAATGCCCTTACATTCCACCGGTGCAGCTAACTTGAAAACATTCCCAGATGCATCGAGGACTGAGTGTTCCTTTAAATGCAAACGTTTGGCAGCTTCCAGCACCTATACATAAACATTGTTTGGCACTTATAGTAAGGTGCTATATATATACATAAATATTTAGAAAACAAAAATTTTATTGATGAGGTGAAATTATAAAAAGAAATCCTATCCTATGGCTTACAAAAACTTCTCCAATTGGTCATAAAATTAAACCAAAAAAGACACTAGATAATCAACAAATATTAAGAACAACAAAGTAACTACAATGGAAGCAATATTCCTAAAAATGACAATATATTGTTTAAATATTAATGAATGAAAAATTTCCTGTAGTAAACAATATAAAGTAACGTAACTTTAATGAAAAATAATCATTGAAATGATTTAAGTGCAAACCAGACCATGACTACTCCCTCACCTTGGCATGGAAGTCTTCATTCCAGTTGATTTTCTTACCGTTATCAACAGAACCATACAGAAGAGAGTCGGATTTGTCCCCTTGAAGAATGCCAGGAAGAACACTCTGCAGCATAAAAGTGGATTATAGCTAATCAAAAACCATGCTGAAACGAGCAAAGCATAAAAATTCAGAAAACTATTAGAATATTGTAAAATAAAATGCAAAAGGGATACAGAGAGTCAGAGACAGTAATACCATTGTCCCTAAACTCAATTAACCATTTATATTTTTATCAACAACAAAAAAAGAACCATTTATGTTAACAGGCATGCTTAGCTTACCTCCTAGAAATGTTGTGAAGTTAAAGAAAGACAGCTAGGAAGACTGATAAACCAAAAGGAAATAAAAATTTTGAGAGACATTAGAGAGAGAAACCAGGGACCATTATTAAAATTGTCCCAGAAGAGTGAGCAAACAAACAAACCCAAAAGACATTATCCAAGTCTTCTGACAACCTCTTCAAAGAATGTACCACAAAAGCAAAATACCTCAAAACGTGATCCATGGTATTCACCTGCCAACCAAAGAGTTTAACCTTTTTTGGAATTTTAAATTTCCAAATCGAAGAGAAATGACGCCAAAGGAAGAGGGATCACATTGAAGAAGGAAACAAGAACAACAAGAGAAGCCTAGAGGGTCAGAAGACCCCAGATACAATAATTCCCACCACTGTGGGCAAGCACAAACTGAATAAAGAAAAAAAAACCACTACATCTATTCTTTTCCTATTGAACAAAGAAACAACAGAATCCCAAAGAAGCGGAAGAAGCACTAAGAGGAAGGAATAAGAGAGTGATAAGATTCAGCTTTTTGGAGGGCAAATGATAAAGACGGGGAAATCTAGAAAGGGAAAAAACATCACCAAACCAGTGTCTTCCAAAAATAGGTCCTAAAATATTTTCCCACAAGGCATTTCACAAACGGAGAACATGAGGGAATCCCAAAAGAGATTGCTTTCCAAGGGGTCCTGAAAGTGCCACCATCCCCTTAGTTGAGGTCCACTCAGATGGATGGGCCCATACTTGCTCATAAAAACGCAATAGATAGTTGGTCCTTAGAGGGAAATGCCACAACCATTTAGCTGACAGGGCATCATTCTTAAGCCTTTCTTAGATCAAAAGGTTCTAGCCACAACATCTGAGACCACTAAATGAGACCTTTTTTATCTACTAGTGATAGAAGTTAAAAATGTGGGTGAGGGAGAGGAAGCTCTGTATGAGATACAATATCCAACCTATATGTAAAAGGCGTTATGACGGGAGGATCTTTGTCACCCCATTTAGCCCATATTTCTTTAATAAATTTCTATGACTCCTTTCTAGATGTGACATAACTCTTCAATGGTGGTTTTCAGTTGAGTCAAATAGTTATATTTGATACCAAAAGATTCCGATTGTTCTGGTGGAGATGGTTACATACCAAATCAGTTCATTCTTTCACTTATGGAGTGAGATTCGTGTATGATAATAATGAGTAAATAAAATTTATTTGTCAACAATCTTACAAAATAATTTAATACAATCCAAGTTTAGAGAAAAGAAAAACTTTAGAGAGAAAATCTTTGAAGGTAAAATAAATTTAAAAATAAAAAATCTAGTTGAACAAATAAGAATTGAGTTTTTTAATTCCTTTAAAAATTTACGTAAAATTATGAAAGAATAGTTTAGAAAATGCTAACACAAAAAATAAATACGAAAAATATATATTTTGAAGACAAAAAAGTTATTTTCAAATATAAAAAAAGGACAAGAGTTTGAAAAAGAAAATTTTAGAGAGGGAAAACAAATATAGAAAGAGGAAGAAAGATTTTTGAGAGAAAAATAGAGAAAAGTAGGGTTGATTAAAAAATAGTTAGCAAGAGGGAAGAATAAGATAAGATTGTATTGTGTTTTTTGTTGACATCAATTCTTATTTACATTCCACATTGATTGGGGTACAATTATAAGAGGCTTATACGCTAACATAAATAATTCAATTTGTGAGTCCATTTTGTTTTGCTTATAACATTGTAGGGTTAAAAATAAAAGATTTGTATATGCTACATCTTATATCTGCATTGGAGTTTCTTCTCTAGACAATTAAATGCTATTTTAATACTTTATCTTAAGATTTTCATATTTCATATGTTCATTGCTAGCAATACTGAAAAGGTGAGATTTTGAAAAACAGAAAATTTTAAAAACTTCCTTTTTGGGATTTTACAATTTAATTCATAATTCCTTTTCTTAAATTTAAAAGTCTAAGCCAAAAGAGTTGTCAATGAAAAACTAAAAATAGAGATCAAAATAGTTATCAAACAAGACGTAAACATTTTTACTTTAAAAATAAAATTTAAACAAATTTTTAATTTTTAATTTTTTTTTTAAAAAAAAGGATAAAACAAAAGAACAAACTACAACACAAAGATTATCCATTTAGAGATGAGTTATCACAAAGAAACCCATTACACCCTACATCAGAACGGGAACAAAGGAACAAACATTATCATCCTTCATACTCAATCCCATTCCCATGGAATTCAATTTTGACTTCCATTCACATTCTAACAAACAGATAGTAATCCTCTCCATTTTAGTCTGTGTTAAAAAATAAGAGGTAAGCACAAACATAGTATTCCAAGGAGATTGAACCCTTGGATGCAGGAGTGGCTAAGGAAGCAGAAATTGACAAAAGCATATGATAAGCTTACCTGAGCTACCACTCTATGTCCCCTGTAATCAATGATTGCCATAGCAAGATTGTAAAGCCCAGGGACATCTGCTTCCTGATATGCTTTTGTGCCTTTCAAATCATTATTTGCAGAAGCGTATGTAGCCTGCTCACTTTCAGTTAACTGCGTCTCAGTTGAACCATCAGGTGAAGATTCAGTTATACCATTAACTTCCGAAGTACTAGATGAATTGCATCTTTCACCATTAGAAAGTCTGATGTCAACATGCAATGAATTATCTATAGCCCTCTCCGACAGACCATGTAATGAGCTTGTGCCCTGAACTTTAGAATTACCATCAGATGCAGATCTCTTGGATATGTGTTCAAGGTCCACATCCACAGCAAAGCTGAAGAAAATATTATTGTGTACGTACCTAAATTTCAATCAAGGTAAAGCCCAATATCAATTCAACGATTTTTGAAATTGATAACAAACCAAATGATTGGTTATAAATTCAACATTCAGATTAACGAGCCAGCCAATCATGACATGCAAACAGTAACTGTACGTGCAATATATTTACTGCCTACGTAATGTATAAATAAAGAATCTAATAGAAAATGCAGCATGAAGCATGAAGCATTTATTTTGCACTATGATGTGGAATTAAAAAATTGAGCTTCCTGCAGTTGATTAACACCTTAAGCAATAAAGAGAAGTGTTCCAAATATTGTTAAATTTAAATAACAATATAAAACAAAATGAACATTTCCGGATGTGTCACATTCTGCAAGAATTTTTTTTCTAACAACTAACATGTGAAAACATTCTGGATCAGTTGGATTTATTGGTGGTATGCATCTGCTGATGACTCCAATAGCACCACTGATAGCTGCATCGACAAAGTCTGAAGTTACTTTGTAGAGAGCCCTATCACGCAAAATCCTGCATCATATAGCTTTATTAAGAATTGATCACAGGAACATATTGTCAATTGAAAGAAAGAGGTAAAGAGCAGGCCTCTTAGCAAATAGGTAATAATACCTTTCCTGTGGGGTCGTATGAGGAAACTCCCGACAAGACTGCAACTCCTCATTCCAATCCCTTTGCATGCCAATCAGCTCACTACCAAAGGAAAGGGTTAGTGCATCTTCTGCCCTGGCTGCATCACGCTTGTGATCTACAAAAATAAATCTCAAATGGAATTAATTATATCAAACTAATGAAACAGTGACAAGAAGCAAAGCAGACTATTTCAAAAAGAAATAACGGCAAATTGCAGAAAGTACAGTGTCTTTTTCCACATAAATCAACTCAGAGGTTTGAAACTATCTTTCTCTCCTTATCCATCTCACATATCATGTAACTACTACATTGTCAACAAATGAGCTACTTCAAACTAAATTACTAATCATAGCATAATCCAGTTATGTACATATTGTATAGCAGAGGCTAAATAATAATGCCAATTCAAAGTTATCAACACTAATCAACGATTATAACCAGAAAACGATCAGCTATATCAAGCTTTAAGATCCTAAATAACAGGATGCTGGATTCAAGCGAAGAAGTAACTCACCAGGCACAGGATAGGCTCCAAGCCATGAATTTGGGGGCAGCAAAGATTGAACATTTTCAAAAGGATGTGCAGAGGCTTTCTGTTCCAGAACTTCACGGAAAGCTTTAGACAAGAGGAAAAGAATGTTGGTTTAAATATCAAACAGAATGGAAAAGTTTTCACCAATTGGATGATTCAAGTGAGCAGCGATTAATTGTAGCTCTACCTTTCTTAAACTTAGAGCTGATCTTCTGCAGCAGCCCAACCAGGGTACTAGCTTCATATGCAGTTTTATATGGCTTTGGATCAAGTACATTTCCCGTGCTCGAGTTGACGTAAAAATGTTTTGCAGTTCCCGTTATACAGAACTTATTGCCTTCCAATGTAATAACATCCAAGTATATCAAATCTCCAGTGAGCCTGGAAGTAACAAAAGATGTGTTGTTCATGAGCATCCAATGGACCAACAAAAGCAACTATCTTCATATGAGCATATAAAATAGATTGTTTAGTTTACCTTCTATAGCTTGGAGGAGGATTGAAGGATGAAAACACAATGCTCTCTACACATCTTACCTCTTTCGAGGATGATGATAGAAAACTGCCCAGTGAACCAGAAACGTCTTCCATGAAACCAAGGCTGTCAAGCTCTGGGACCTCTGTTTTCGCAGTATCTGGATCAAATTAGAACCCAAAAGCCTCCTCACAATGAAATTCCCGGAACAATATAAAATCTTAAAAATGCATAAAAAGTCAATAAAGGAAACAAGCTCGGGGAACTGAACAATCCAAACCTCCTGTAGTTGCTGCTGCACTTTTTTGAGCCAGTTCATAGTGTACTGCAAGAGATGTTGACAGTGAAGCATGAAGAGTGGAAAGGGACAGCATGTCTCTTGTACGATGAACATGGGCCCTTATTGATCTATCATCATATAATGCTGTGAAAACAAACACATGAGAGACCAGAAATAAAATCGTCTATCAATTAAAATAAAATAGAAATTCCCATACCAGGTACCATCTCTAACGAGCAACCACCAATTGTAATATCAGCTACTTCTGAAACTTCATTATAATCTTCTAGTTGGTGAACTGAACCATCCTTTGTGTGCAACAACAAGTCATAACATGTGAAATAGCAAGTCTCCGGAGCATCAAGAAGGAACTGTCTAATGTCCATAACAGAGTCCCCTGGATTGAGCTGCAACACTCATTGAGGAAACAAGTATTGTGAATTTCATTATGCAACAGGTTGCTGAGACATCTTGCCAAAAAGAACAGGCTACTGAAGATGAAGAATTGAATTTCTAAAGGTGCCAAATGGGTGGTTGGACCAATGACTTGAACAATAAATTGCAAGCACAGAAGAAAATTCATAACAGCCAATTCGTTGATGTAAAATTTCACAAATATGAAATATGATCAGACGATTACAATATCAACAAAAACTCTTGATCTTAGTTCTATTTAACCTCCTCGGTCCTCACAAGCTGCAAGTAAAAATCAAGGACAAAACTATCTAACGCTTGATCTTCTACACTTCAGTTGGAGGTTAATTTTAAAAGGGTCTCGAGAGAAATAAATATTCCTTTTTTGTAGGTAAGAAACCAAGTTTTCATTGAGAAAAAAGGGACACTAAAAACAAGCTTGGAGGAAAGGAGCCAAAATAAACTACTAAAAAGGTACTTCAATAAGAAAAAAACAAAAAAAGACCAAAATCACAATTTAAAAAGAAAAAGATTTAGTAACCAAGTCTCAAAGGAAGAGGGAATTTACCTAAAAACCTCCCGAAACCTATTCACTCAATCTCACCTCTCTAAAAATTGTGCAATTCATTTCAAACCAATATCCCAGAAAATAGCAAAGAAGCTTGTTTACCCCAAGACTTTGCCCCTTTTTCCTCAGAAGGGAGGTTCAAAATAGCATCCCTACCCCAAGCACCACACACATCAAACAAAGTTCTTCAACAATTTCAAGAAACCTAAACCAGCAATCCCACGACAAATGATTGAGATCCTTCTGCAAATAATACATCACTGAAGAAACAAAAACAAAGAACGAATGTCCTTGCACAAAATCTAAGTAATTCACTCTCCCATGAACTTGCCATGCAAAAACCTTAAAACTTCTATTGGAATTTTAATTTGCCAAAGAGAGAAGAAAATAGAGAAAACAGAGGAGGAAGGGACAAATAAAACATGAAAGAATGAATGGCACAAGAACCCTGGTCCCTAAAGAAGGATTAGGAGATTGAAAACAACATTCCTTCTCCTTGGCACACTGGGAGGTTATCAAAACTGGAAGTCTAAGGAAAGCACACAAGATGGCACTGAACCTCACCAACCCAACAAACCTCATCACCCAATCTTTCCACCGCTCTGAAATTCCTTTCGCTTCTCTTAAGGGAAACAAACTAGTGTGCCGCAAAGATATTACAATTCTCACAAAAAGGCAGGCTCAAGAGCACCTCCTCAATAACAACATAAGCATCTCAATTCCAAGCCAAATACAAATTGGAGTCTCCAACTAATTCCTTAATGAAAATATTTGTTTCTTGTTATATGTGGGAAAAAAGAACACTCCAACAAATGGTGCTAAAGACTTCGAACAAACTGACAAACCGACTACGAATGATGTTAAGCCTCAACTTGACATCAACAAAGAATGCATCACTGTATGAATAAAACAAGGGAAATTTGTTTTAAATCCCATCCAGAGTGTTAAGTCTCCATGTGAACTCTGCCACACGAGATATTGTACCGACAAAAAAAGGCAATTTGTGATAGAGAAGGGACAGACAACAAGAAAAAAAAAGTTGCAAGAGGAACTTATAGAAGAAATGAAGAATTGAGGATCCCGTGCCTAGAATCTATACTCCCCAATTATGAAGGATAGCCAGCAAATCCACAACATTTAACGCCTCTTTATCAGAAAGATGGTGCTTGAAGCCCAATAACAAGGACGATGAAGAATCAAAAGCCTATATAATAAAAGCCACAAAATGTAACTTCTTGTCCGAAAGATGATATAAGTGAGGGAACAACTCACAAAGAGATTTATCTCCCACCCACCGATCCTCCTGAAAATAGCCACTTGTGCCCTCCCCAACAGAATAAAAATAAAAAAAGCAATTGTATTCCAGAAGTTTTTAAAGGCAATCAAGCTGAGCCCTTGCTTTTAACTTTTTGTAACCAAGCTGATATGACCAAGAGATCTTTTGCTCCCCCATAATTGGGCGCCCACGCTTGCTCCAAGGCCAAAACCTAGAAGACATCAAGGGTTTTTGGTATTAAGCTCACCTGAAGGTTCAAAACTGGGACCTCTCAGCTGATATGACCAAGAGATCTCAAGCCCTACCCAACAAGGCAGCCCTTGCTTCCTAATCAAGTACATGCCTTTCTTTTACCTTTTAGCTAATGAAACTAGTGCCTTGAAGATAGAGACATCTAGTTTCTCTTTTTTATATATATAAAATGACAAAACTTTTAATTAAATAAATGGGAAAAGAAACTAATGATCAAAATTTTGAACTCCTTTTTTCCTATTTTATAACCTACAGTCATCATATCACCATTGCTCTTGGCATCTTGCAACCATGTTGTTCCATGCTCTGTTGAATGTTCAACTTTGATAAGTACAATCCTTTGTGTAAGATACTTGTAACATTTCACATCTCCATGGCCAGAAAAGCTTAGACTTTTGTACACTTATGTTGTTGTAGCTATTTGCTATGCAAACTTGATTTTAAAACTCTTAATGATATATAGAATACTCGGTCTTAGATTTAGATTGCTTTGAACTTCAAGATGAAATTTACCAGCTGCAGATTTTTAATTAATTTTTCTTCAAATTAATGTCCGTTGAAGACCCTTTATTTTATATCCCATTGCTTATGAAGGTAGAACATCCACTGGGGAACGTATTTTTCTCCTTGTTGTTGAATGGAATGTTTCCTATTTACACAAACATCTTTTCCACTGAACCAAACAATGTAAAGAAGTCCATCATGGTGCTTAGAAACATTTCTTTTTTTAAAATGATTAATACTTTTAACTCATACAAAAATAGGCATCCTAGAGAGATGTAACAAGTATTAGGTATATTTTCTTCTTTAGTTCCATTGAAAGCAATAGATAGGACAGCTTTGGAATCAATTAGTTGCATGTAAAATTATAAATTATATGAAGAATATGAAAGCCTATATTAACATGTTCAAATCAACTTACTTGTAATTCAAGCTTTTCTCCACTTTGTGTTTTGACACATATGGGATAAAGATGAAGTTCACCTGCAAATTGGTTGGTGCGAATGAGATACAATACAACATCAAAGTTAGTGATCAACCCCAACATTGCATTCCAATTTGAAAGGATGTCATCACTACCAAAAGTAGGGTGGTTGACAATAAACCACCAACACTCCTATCAGTTAGTATCAATGTCGACAACGACTTGCTCTCAACAAGCAAAAAAGCTTCTCTTGTTATCTTATTTTTTATTTTCCAACACGCTAGGGCACACAAAGATAGGTGGGTTCAGAGTCCAGACATGTGAAGGACACTGCTGAAACATAAAATAAAACTAAACAAAAATAAGGGTTTCGTCATCTCATTTAAGCCCATTAAGGTCCAGCCCATTTTTTTAATCCCAAGGTTTTCAGCACTCACCCACTGAGTTATCAATCCTCAAATGTTCAAGTCTCAGATATTCTTTCCTTACTCTCTGTTTTGCCAGAACTCAACAGCAAGACCACCGGTGATCAAACCATCTAGCACCTTCATCCTTTTTTTCTCAGTGGTTTTTCTTCTTTTTTTTCACAATATGCCAAAATAAGCACAAATATAGTATTATAGTGTTCTGTTCTACTTTTTCAGACATTGACTTGTCATGGGTCTGTGTCAATGCTTCTTAGAAGGTTAAGTCAAATACAAACGTACGAAATAGTGACCAAAAGCACCATGGAGGACATGGAATAGAAAATTGGGAAGAAACAGAAGTTTTTGTGAACTCATTGTCAATTTGTGCACAAGATCTGAAGTCTGAAAACCAGATGGTGAAGATACTTTCCCCCATAGGTGATGATGTTCAAATCCAACAAGAACCACATTACTGGGGCACAGTGGTGTGGTGGAGCATACTTTTAAACCTTCCTTGTTATGTGACAAGAAAGCTGTTCATTAAAATCAAGCTCCAAATCTTTCCAAAATAAAACTCCAAGTACGGAAAGTTTGAGTTTTTTGACAAAAACTATATCACGTATCAAGTATGCTTTGTGCTCCACTACAACTTATTTTCATTTCATATGTTTTTCGCTCTTTTTTAGAAAGAATATCAGCAACTAGGGTCTCAACTAAGGTAAATTCCACATTCATGAGGGTTCTCCGTAATGTAGGACTCCTTAGACTAATCATGCAAATAACTACCTTGCTTTGGTTGACTTTCTGGAGTGGCTGTTTCAGATTCTTTGATGTCTGCTTTAATATCAGATGATTCCTCAGCTGATTCAACTAGTTCGGCTTTTGACTCCAAAGCAGTATTAACATCTTTTGAAGCACCAGAACCAACTACTACCTCGGAAGAATTTGGAGCATGGTGTGCCCCTTTCCTATTCTTCAATTTATTTGATTTTCCCGCCATTTGCACTACCTGGCATTTCAGTAATACCAAACATCATAAGAATTGACAGACAGCCTAGAAGTTAAGAAGCTATATACGCCAAAACCTATGGCATAAACTTACTTAAACAGCTTATCGAATTGCCATGTGAAAGAAAAAACGAATGCTCCAAAATAAACAATAAAATCAATGTGCCTGTCTGCTCCTACGAAATTTTAATATTTCAATTGGAATTGGAGAATTAACTACTCATTTCTAGTTTTCTGATAAGGAGGGGAAAACAGCCTTCAGTCAACTATGCTTTTATAAGAAACAAACGTACTGATGAAGAGTTGAAATCTTAAAATAAGAAGAAAAGAAAGGGTTGATTCCTAGCACAGGCTAATAAAGTGACATATAATTTTATTTAAACAGGCAGCTCTCTGATGAACCAACAGGAAGGATAAAAAAAAACTCTACAGGAAATCCAAAGAAAACACGATTCCCACCAATAAGTTCATATAATTCTTTTAGCTTGCTCTATTTCAGCAATTTTTTTAATAAAAACAACAAGTTTCACTTGAGAAAAATTGAAAGAATAAAAAAGAGCCAAAAAGCACAGACAAATTTCCTGCCCAGCTGTTGAAAACATTTTTTATCCAACTCTCCAAAAAAAACATCAGAAATCACCAAGTAATTTCTGCTTTGTTTTCTACTCTTTTTACTTGTTTGGGTGGAGTGAGGATATACATTAGATTCTACATTTTCAATAAATAAAATAAAAATAGACACATCTCCCCATGGAACATGTAGACACCAAGCATTCATCGTGAAATTACTAACTGAAACTCACTATTCTTTTTTATAATGACCCAAAGAAAGTTAGTGTTAGAGGCGAACCACCACCTTCCCCCACCCCAAAAATAATTTTGAGAAATGTAAGTGCTTTAACTTCATTAGAATATAAAATTAATAAAGAAAACCCAAAAGGGAACTCAACAACCTAAACATATAACAGAGAGCATGTGGAAAACACCATACACAACGACAGAGTATATAAAAAAGGAAACGACCCATTTAGCTACAACAGAAAAGGTAATCAACATAAACAAAACAGAACAACAAAGAAAGAAAGAAAGCCAAGTAAAACCCAAGCAAACAAATAGAAGATGGAAACAAAGAAGACCATGAAATAGATGGTTTTCAAGTTCTCATCTCGACTACCAAAAGCTGAAATATCTAAAAATTTACAGGTTTCAAAGGTGTGCCTCGAAGCTGTTGAAGTTAACAATCAAAGGAGAGGCTCAAGTGGGAAACGAGGAAGGAGAGAAATGGAGAGAAAATCCGGCTGAGGTTTAAGGGAGGGAGGGAGGGCGGGCGAGTGAATAGATGAAGTGGCTGAGACAGAGAGGCGGCTAAATTTCGCCCTTTCTCAAAAAGCAAAACTGGAGCCTCTGATTACTCTCCAACCCAATTAATTGGGCCTTTCCTTAGGTTTCTTTTGTTGTTATGTCTTCTTCTGCAAGAAGCTACCTCTTGATTTTGGTAAATAACTAACCTAATCTGTATTTTATTTTTGTTTTTACTTTTACTTTTACTTTTAATTTTGTTTTTATTTTCTTTTTTTTTTTCATGAAATTCTAATGGATTAAATGTTTTGGCTGCAAGTGTGATTGAATAACTAGTAAAGTAAATTAAATAGTTGTTGGATGTCGATTCGATACAGTCAATTCTAGTGTGTGAATTTTATTGATTTTAATTTAAAATACAGTTTTCCGGTCAATAAAATTGATAGTGTGTATTCAACTTTTTGTCGTGTCCTAATTAAACAATTTGAATGTGTCACCCAATACATCAACCGAGTGTATTAGTTAAGTATATCATTATCAAGTCTGTCAATTAAATGTATCAAACTTATTAGTAGTGTAAAAGAGTAAATGGTCGATATATTTATGCATTTGTTGGTCAACTATGATTACCATATATAACTAGTATATCAAATTTACGAGCATATAAAACAAGTTCATGATTGACAATCCTATGAAGCATAGTGTAAAGGTATTCCAATACGTGAGAGCATTTATGACATTTTACTCTTTTAATGAGCGAGGAAGTTTCAATTTTGTCATTCTTGCTAACCACAAACATGTTGATTTAGACTTGATCGATTTTGTGTTTTTTGCGGATGCCTCTAATAATTATAGTTTAAGGTAAAGACACGTATCTTTACCTTTTATATATACATATAGAAAGTTCATACTAAACCTATTGTGAAAGTTGAGAATTGGGGTATTGTAAGTGAAAACTATGTGTTGGTATTTGAATTTACACAATCATTGTTTTCCTTTGTTAGTTTTTTTTCTATCTAAAACGAGGTGTGGTGTCTTCACAGTTCACACAAAATTATTTTCGTATCTTTTTGTCATCAATATCTCACCTCATGACTAAGAGTTGGCAAACGATCTTTAAATTAGTATTTTTCACTATAGTTTTTTTTTTTTTTCGTTATGAAATTAACTTATCCTCATTTGACCATAATTATTGTAACACCTCTCTTCCTACTAAATTTCTTATATAAAATATACTTACCATTTAGCTTTGGTTTTTAACCTAACAATATTTACCCCCTCCTTATAGTTTTCAATATATTTCAACATACTATACTACTTATCCACTTGTAGCTTATTGTTTTACCATTTTATTAAGATTCAAATGGATAATTTATATATAATACTTTAGCTTTGGATTTTTTAACCAATTATATTTTCTTATGCTCTCCAATACATGCTAGTGTTATTCTACTTGGTTCATGATTTATTTTTGTTATTTATGTTTTCTAGAAAAGGTATAAGAAAAATAATTAAAAGGTGTATGATATATTTATTTTAAAAAACGATGTCAAAAAACAACCACTAAAATAATATTTATATAAACAACAAAGTCTCGTTCTCTTTGTTTTAAAAAAGTTTAAACACAAAACACACGAGTAGATAGGTCTACTTCAATTTACAAATTGTGTCTCTCGTCAGTTTTTTCTGAAAATATGAGAAATATGAATATGTCACTAATTGAAATGGTGCAGTATCTTTCGTTAAATCATACAGATTTATCTAGGTATGTTTGGATTTGCGTAATGGGGGGAGAATGCGTTGTATGTAATAAAAAAAATTATGTTTTAGATTGAGCATTTTGAGTCAAAATTGTAATACTAAACTCATTTTATTTCGACAATCTTCGATTAAACTTTATTTTCCTTCGTTTTCTCTTTTTACGATTTCATTTTTGTTTCATCTTCAATTCAACACGCATTCCAACACTCATTTCATTCGCACTAATCTGATTACATATGAATTTCCCAAACAATCTATTGATCTTGAATTTACTTGATAAGAGATTCACTCTACGTTTACTTATACAGATCGATTGTGAAATCATCTTACTATTACTTTGGATTAAACGGTAAGTTTTAGTATTTATTGATTCAAGTTTGTTTAACTATTTTGGATTTCTATCCCAAAAATAAAAAATTTCCTAGTTGAATATTTCATTTTATCCTTTTAAATTAAAATGTTTACATTGTTAGTCACAAGAACTAACATAACAACAAAGTAAAATAAACATAAACTAAAAATAAAAATAATATTATTTCGTAGGCAATATTTATGAAAATATTTACGTCCCTAATTATCCGCAATATTTACAAAAACAGGATAGTAAAGGTCCAAGACTTCGTTGTTTATTCTTTATATATATATATATATATATATATATATAACTCAACCCCCAGATTTCAAATTTTAAAATACATTTATTTATTAAATTAATATTCTTTTAAATTTTAATTTTATTGTTTCCTTGTTAACAAACTTTTTTAATTATTTATCTTATATAAATATATTAAATATACCATATCCAATTTTCAATTTTCCTTATTAAAGTTACCTTTCTTATTTAATTTTTTTCCAACTATACTTAGGGTGCGTTTGAGGGAAGAAAATAGTTATGGAGAAAATGATTATAATAATCATAGGATTATGATAATCCTAGTGTTATAATAAATGTGTTTGGTGGAAGGTTTATTATTGATAGTGTTGTGATAATATGTGTTTGGGGGAAGAATTATGAATAGTAATGATATGATAGTATGTGTTTGAGGGAAGGATTATGTGGGAAAAATTATGAAATTTATTTATTATTATCATTTTTTAAAAATTCGTATTCTGAATCCAATACACAAATATTCGTATATTTAATTTACCAAGTTATCTAAGTTTTCGTAAAACAATTTCCAGTAATTTCTTCAAAGACGATAGTTGAGCAATAAATTTCGACCAATTAAATTATGTCATATTATCACAACAAAATTGTGATGATTATAAATTGATTGGATTTTGGGTAGTCAAATTTTATCATATTCAACCCAACGCAAACCCTTGATGAAAAATTGGGTCAAACACTAGAGCCCAATCAGGACAAGAAAATGGGTCAAAGTCCAAGCTCAAGCACAACAGGCAAATGGGCACAAGCCCAAGTCGAATAAAGCAAATTGGCCCAAGCCTAAGTCCATCAAGCAAATGGGTTCAAGTCCACTTAAAGCCCCTTAAGTTTCTCTATAAATAGAGACATTTGCCACTCATTTGATGGAAGAATTGAAGCTCTCTTTCGCCTTCTGAAAGATAAATCAACTTGCAACTACAACATCCTGAATACCAAATACCAAAAAATTCTAAAGTTTTTTTTTCTTGTATTCGAGAAAAAGTATCAAATGAGTAAATACTAGATATTGTATCCACTATATTCATCAATATACAAAGTTCAATTCCACGAAATACATTTCTTCGAAATCTCGTGTGAACAACGATGTCCATTTTTAACATTTTTTACGTTAAATTGTTGATTTTTTAAAATGCATATTATATTTTTGTTTTTTAATTGATATTCTAAATGCAATACACAAATTGCATATATTTAACAATTGATTTAAACAATATACTCGCTCCATAATTTTATTCAAACGGAACAATATACGAAAAACAAAATAGTTTATAGAAAATGAGTTATAAACTGAAGTCAATTACATGAAACACAATATACGACCAAAAATTATTATTATTATTATTAATAATTCATATTCTAACTCCAATACACAAATTTCAAATATTTAATTTTCCAAATCACTATGGTTTTCATAAAACAATTTGCTGTAATTTCTTTAAATACGACATTCATTTTCAACATTTTTTACGTAATCGTTAGGTGCGATTAAATTATTATTTTTTAAAAAAAAATTAATATTCTAAATCCAATACATATATTTAATTTACCAAATTATTATAGTTTTCGTAAAACAATTTGTAATAATTTCTTTAAATACGACATTCATTTTCAACATTTTTTACATAATTGTTACGTGCGATTAAACTGTTAATTTTTTTAAAATTCATATTCTAAAGGGTGTTTTTAAAAATAACAAAATAAATTAAAATATTTACAAGGTATAACAAAATTTTGGATTATATGATAGTCTTATATCACTATAGCATATCAATGACTATCAGTTATAAAATTTGCTATTGGTTGTAAATATTTTGTAAAATCTATTATTTTTAAAAATTTACGACAAATTGTTAATTGCAATTAAAATACAGATCAAGCGGTGTAATCACAGTAAATTACCTAATTGAAGAGTAAACGAAAAAATTAAAATTTTTAATTAATGTAATTGTATCATTAAATAGTATGGTAAAAAAAATATTGGCCAATGATAACGTTTTAAAGTCCACAATTAAATTTATTGGTTTACAGTGTTCAATAGTATTATTAAATAGTAGTTTATACCCTTCTAACCTTACTTTTGTTTTCAATAAAAAAATGCCTCTTATCATCTTGACATAGCCATGACTCACACTTTATTCAGACAATGCAAAACCTTGATAACACTTCGAATACCAACATACACATGCATATAAATCTAACATTTTTCTTTTCAAAAGATGTCATAAAAAGGCTCTCAATCCCCTGAGTTTTTCTTTTAATGTTTTTTTTTTTTTTTTTTTTTTTTTTGCATAATACACCCATAAATTTCAATGGCATGAAAAATATATAGTAATTTTGTTGTTTGTATGATGTAAAAATTTCTGTATATTGATTCATGTAAAAGATGGTAAAATATGTGAAGTTTTTAAGTTAGATATCATCTTTGAGAGTTGAAAAATTGAAAAAACAAGTGTGAAATTGAAGGGTAAAACAATAACAATAATAAAAAAATTTGCTTTCAAATATAGCAAAATGCAAATGCAAAAAAAATATATTTATAAAATGCAAAAAAATAATATTTATAAATGTAATAACAATATATTTGTATGTGTAGATATAGTAAGGGAAATATGTTCATATATTTATAAATATTCTGAACATCTTTCCACATTTAAAATAAAATTTCAAATCACAATTCCTTGTCAAATATGGAAGGATTAGAAATGTTCATCCACAATCTTTCGAAATTAAACTGTACGATCAAAATTCGTCTCGTTTCCTCCTCTATTTATCGACTCTCTTCAATAGATCCAAATTTCGACAAGTGCTCATATTGCGAAGCCAAAAATTTGGGCACCAAAAATCACTCGTTGCACTCTCCCGTGCTTTGCTCGAAATCCTCACACTTTCTCAATCATCTTCTACTTTCTTCATTCTTTGATGGATTTGCCTGTGATCGATTTGGCCTCTTATCTAACGGCCTCGTCGGAACTCGCCGCCGGCTCTCCGATCGACTTTTCGCCCCAACTGACTTCTCTGTGCGAGGTAGTCAGTCGGACTCTGAAAGAAACCGGCGCACTTCTGGTAAAGGATCCGAGATGCTCTGCCGAGGATAACGATCGATTCATTGATATGATGGAAAGGTTCTTTGAAAAGCCAACTGAGTTCAAGCGTCTGCAAGCAAGGCCTCATTTGCATTACCAGGTAAGATTGCAATTTTATTTTATTATGTGCGAGATTTTGTTTGATCACTGGCAAAATGTAGGTCGATCGGAAGCTAGATTTTATGTTCTTCGAAGTGTGATTTCTTGGTTGTGTTTTGGCTTTTTTTTCAAATCATTCGAGATGAGTTTTGTTTTTTTTTTTTCCTCTTCAAATTGTATGTGGATTCGTTAATTGGTGTAGAGTACTTCTTTTCAGTGTTGGTCTCCTGCAACTTTATTATTTTCTAAAGTGCTAGAGATTGATTGATGCTTCACCACGCACATAAACTAAATTCACACAGTGTACAATTGAATTAAAGAAACAAGGAACATAAACGATAGAGTAAAGGTGAGCACGAAAGAAAAGAGAACAACGAATATTTCCTTGCTTGACATCATCAGTTTTGAGTTATTCTGATGTTGAATCAATTAATCTATGTAAATCAGTGCTGTCAGAAGGAAAATAAGCTTCTTAAATGAAGAAATTGAAATTTAGGTTTTGTTGTTCTGAGATGATGAAGTATCAACTTTGATTCTAATTCTAAAATTTCAAATGGAGATACCAGGTTGGGGTAACGCCAGAAGGAGTGGAAATCCCAAAAAGCCTGGTAGACGATGAAATGCAGGAAAATATAAGAGCAATGCCCAAGGAATTCCAACCATTACTTCCCAAGGGGCCGGATCCCAAGTGGCGATACATGTGGAGAGTGGGTCCTCGTCCTTCAAACACCCGATTTAAGGTTTTATCATCTCTTTAACCCCTCTTTTTTCTCGATAGTTGAGTCTTTCTCTTTGAAATTTTTATTTATTTTGTGCAGGAACTCAATGCTGAGCCGGTTATTCCTGAGGGTTTTGCTGAATGGAAAGATACCATGGATGCTTGGGGTGTCAAGATGATATCAGCCATAGAGGCAAGTAATTGGATGGAGTTTTCTCCATTTTTACTATACTGCATTTACGCACATAACTTAAAATCTTCTTTATACCAGGCTGTTGCGGAAATGGCAGCAATTGGGTTTGGCTTGCCCAGGGATGCATTCACTTTTCTGATGAAGCAGGTATCGGCTTAGTATGACACGCTTTATCAGTTATCTGCTGTTATCTTTTAGATCTCCTTCCCGCTGCAATTTTATTTTTATTGGATATTTTATGTTAGTTTATTGGAAACTGTTAATATTTTATATTGTCTTGGTTTTATTTTTTGAAACCCCTGCCTTTATGGGCTCCCTTTTGAGGCCGTTTCGTCGTACTATCCTTGATTTCTTTCATTTATTCTCAAATAGTTTAATAATGCATGTGATGCACATATATTATCAATTTTATTTATTTTCTTCATGGAAAAAAAAAAGAAGAAAAATTCAGGATACATCCCGAACGAAACCTGTTTATATTTAAGAGAGGGATGAAATGCTGTTTTGATTAGAAAGAATGATCCAATATTATTTACGTGTGAATACTAGCTTACTACTTATTATGAATTTCTCCAATTGGAATGAAGAAGCAGGGGTGTTTGTGTAGTTTGCGGCCATTATTTCTTAAGGAATTTATTTTCACATAGTGTTAGGGGGTTAGTGCATCCAATTCTTTGTTGCTTAAGGCACGTTGTCACCGGGATGCTAAGTATCACTCTTTCACCATCTAACTTTGCACTTAGGAATGGCATTACATTCTTTTATTAGAGTTTAAGAAAGACTTTACCGTTGAAAGGCCTGCTGAACCTGACCAACCTCCTCCAATATTTGGTATTTCCTATGATTTATTTTCATATTATCTTACTAGACAAGAGTTAGACAACTCGTTTACTTCCTTAATGAAAATATCTCATCTGTTTCACAATGATTCTTGGCCGTAGAGAGTAGGATTATTTTCTTGGGTATTTGATTATTTTTCTGGATATTCTGTTATGAAAGCTATAAAAGATCTTCCTTTTAGTTTTCTTTGAGTGTGCCAGAGAAAAGCCTGTGTTCCTTAATAGTCATATCCAGTATTGGCTTCATCTCATCCTAAAACTTCTTTTCCTTCTTGAAATCTCAGGGACCTCATCTTCTTGCTCCAACAGGAAGCGATCTTGATCGTCATGGTCAGGAGGGTACGGTCTTTGCAGGGTATCACTATGATTTGAATTTTCTGACGATCCATGGCAGAAGCAGATTTCCTGGTCTGTATATTTGGCTTAGAAATGGGCAAAAAGTAGAAGTCAAGGTTCCTATTGGATGTCTTCTCATACAGACTGGGAAACAGGTAAGATAGTCATGGTGAACGCTAGAACTTGTAATCAATGATATTCTATTTATCATTAGCAAGACTATCGCTATAATCAAATACTCAGTTGGCTTTCAAAGAATAAAATTTAAAGTCCAAAGATTGCTGATTCTTTCTTAATGGTTAATATGCAATCACCCTATGTTTCAAACTGGCATTATAGCCTGAATAATCAATCATGCTTTTATCGCGGAGTTGGGTGGTAGGAGATAACATGATGAAATGAGAGTCATTTATGCTTCTTTAGTTGATTGAATTCTGATGTAGACTGAATTATGATTAATCTTCTGAGAGAAGTTGTGATTTTACAAATGCCAAATGGTGTCATTGTAGCCATTCTCCATTTCTCTTTACCATGGGTCTTTAGCTTGTAGAATACTATTTAATTGATTAACTTTTATTTCATTCTACTTCCATGTTAAAGACTGCATGTTTTAGAGATATGCAATCTCCATCAATGGTATGCACTCTTATCTCCATTACGCTTGAGCAGATTGAATGGCTGACTGCTGGTGACTGCATAGCTGGCATGCATGAAGTAGTTGTCACAAAAAGGACAATGGATGCAGTTAAGCTCGCATCAGAGCAAAATCGCAGCCTCTGGAGAGTCTCTTCAACTGTAAGTGAATCCGTTTATATTATCATTGTTTCTTTTATACTTTGAGCAAACTGAACTTAGTTTCATACATATTCTGGAGGATCTAAGTATTTGTTTCGTTGGATGTAGTTATTTGCCCATATAGCATCTGACGCTGTCTTGAAGCCTCTTGGCCACTTTGCTGAATCTCCACATGCCAACAAGTATCCATCTATGTTAGCTGGAGAATATGTTGAGAAAGAGCTTGCAGTGATCAATCTAAAAGGACAAAAAAGAGAATCTTCGTAATCAAACCCTGTATTCTTGTTCTACCACAGATGCCAATAACCATTACAGATTGACCAAAAGGAATCAAGAGAAAAATTTCCTTTCAACACGTTTAAATTATATGAGTCCTCCATTCACTCAAGTGTATTTTATATTTCAAAAGCTTGTAAGGATAGTATGGTTGGAATACTCCATTGTTTTATGCAATTTACATTAACAGCCAAAAATGTTCTTGAACTCCGAAAGCACCAACAGTATTTCAATTGGTGCATATTTAAATTGCACTCAGCTTGGAGAAGAATTTACTTCTTTCATTCATTTTAAACGGTCATAAAGTCGGAAGATTTGAGTATTTTGTTGGATCACATTGGATGTAAAAATGACCAATATCCTTCCTAATCCTTGCAGGCTTGGAGGAGTCACAAGTGAGTGATGTTTTATAACAATTTTAGTGCAGGCAGATAAATCATCACTTCTTTATGTTGGGGAATAGAGACAAATCAGAAGCAAAGGGAGACGTAAACTGGCAATGGAAGCGTGATCGTGGGTTAGGATGAAGGTGCATAATGGTACGAACCACAATCCCTTATAAATTTAATGCTAAATGTACATTGTTTTTCACAACACAAAGTTTTTGTTATTGTGCAAGAACATGGGGTATCTAAGCATGAAATGTCTATCAGTTTGGTTGTTTTTGTTGGCAACAACAAGTTTGGCCGAAAAAGGCAAAGGGGAAACTTGTAGTTTCACCTTCTTCTCTTCCCTTGCTAGGTTGATGCCTTGTAGGCCATCGGTTGCTCCATTCCGGCCCATCCCACCGACCGTGGCCTGTTGCAATGCAATCAAAACTCTCGGCCAGCCTTGCTTGTGTGTGCTTGTCAATGGCCCTCCTATTACCGGCGTTGATCGTGAGTTGGCCATGCTGTTGCCGCAGAAGTGCACTGCCAATTTTGATCCATGCACACTCTCTCAATCTCTTTCCTAATTATTTTTGCTTTTTGTTTCAGGAATTTAAGAAATTAGATTTAGAAAAAAGCCGTTAAAATGAACTAAAATATTTCAAAATATAACAAAATTTTAGAATTTATCAATAATTAACTTTGATAGATTCTATCAATAATATTCTAAAATTTGACTATATGTGTAAATATTCTCAATATTTTTGTTATTTAAAATAATTTTTCTTAAAAAAATTACAAAATACAATGTAATAACGTAACGTCAAGTGGGTTTACTGAACAGTAACTTAATTCTCTTACCACAATAGTTAAACTAAAAAGGAAAAAACTCCATTTTGTTTTTAAAAATTAAGCATATGTTTATTGAATTTCTTACCATAATTTGTAACTTTTTGACGTACAAGAGCTAAATTCGAAAAATAAAACAAAAAATTTCCTCTTCATGTTTTGGCTCTATTTTTGAAAATATTGATAAAAAAAGAAAGTGTTACCTAAAAACGAAAAATGGATTTAATGTTATCTTAGTCAAATGGATTGGGTGCATATTTGTATGGCAAATTTGTTTTGAAAACTGTTCTTGTTTTTGAATCATGTGTTTCAAAATTATAGATATTTTAAAAATATTTTTAGGTTTTCGTCTATCCAAATTTTGAAGTGAAATAAATACACTAAAAATAGATAAAATCTTGACAAATATTTGTATATTATGTTATAAACTAACATCATTTTATTAATATTAAAATACGTGAAATACCACATTTACTACATCATTATTATTATTTTTTTGGTATAAAATTTATAATAATAAACCTGTTAATAAATAAATTAATCAGAGTTGAGGTTGAATGTAATAGGCAATGATTCAATATTGGTTTAAGAAGACTGAAATGTTTTAAAAAAACATTTTAAAGATGACTGAAATATGAAATACAACTTCGCGTTCCACCAAATCACTTCCACTCCGAATATTTGTTTTCAAATCACAGATTTCACCCTTCATTATCAAAACTCTATTATTTTTTAATGTGCAAAAGACTTATATTATTTTCCATTAGTGATTTATGTGTCGATGAATCTTTTAAGAATAAACCAATATGGATTTGTTTGATGGTAAAAAATGAGACATGGTTTTAATAATTAACTAAGAAGTCATGAGTTCATTCTATGATCGTCATTTATACCTAAGAATGAATTTTTTTATGAGTTTTCTTGACATATAATAATTACTATTGTAATTTTGCAGGCGAAATGTGAAAAGAATACCTTTTGAGTTTCAATAAGAAGATAAAATGTGCAGGGAATGAGGTCTGTTAAGCATTAATGTGTATGGTACTCCTATATGTTTTATTTTTCTTCGTACCTTTGAGTATTTGAAGTGTGTACTTTTTTTTGGGATAAATAAAATATCTATAATAACGTCAATTTAATCTTTGAATATGTATGTTATATTTTTTTACCGTTTGAATTATGTTCATTTGGATATTTTTTTTTCATATTTAATAAAATCAACAATATATCCTTTATAATATTGTATTGAATTGAGAACTTTTAGGTCAATTGAGGATCTTAAATCTTGCATCTCGGAAGTAAATTTTTATGGCATTATTTTTTGCAGTAATTTTCTTTATCCGGGTTTTATTTTTTAAAGAGCAAAATGACATGCAAATATATACTGTAAAAAAAAAAAAAAGAAAGAAGAAGTCTGCATGTAAGGATATCTTATTAATTGACTTGAAATCCAATTGGATCTAATGCCCAAGACCAAAGTGTGAAATATGAATCATTAATAATACTTGGTAATTACAACGTTTTTAAATAATTATAAATATAACAAAGTATTCCTACTAGCAATATGGTCTATCAATGATAGATGTCATAATTGAATTCAAATTTTGCTATATAACTATATCTATTTTTTATTATTTTAATGTTAAGTTATATATGCTAATACTTTAGACCTTAACTTATTGTATTACTTCCAATAAGCATCATACCTTTTGAAATGTTATTATTATTATTTTTTTAAGAAAAAAAAAACTTAAATTTTGCCCATCCTTTCTTTAATCTTACAAATTCAAATGTAAAATATACCAATTTTCTCTTCCAGACAAAAAAAAAAAAAAAAAAGACAACCAATATCATATTATATATTGAGTTCCCATCTTTGTGATTTTCTTTTAGAATATAGCGCAAATCAAATATTGGGACAAATGCATAAGATTTCTTCAAATAACACATGATCCACATCCTCCTTTAAAAATCATAAGATTTCTTCTATAAAACCCATGTTTTATAGTTAACAATTGCAAGAATGAACCATCAATCATCTTTTGAAATTTCAAAGATTATTCATTTTACTTCAATCAATGAAGTACCAGGGAGTTAAGATATTGTTTGAATTTTTCTTTCCATTCAACGGTATATTGATTAAATTTTTTATCTCTTTGTTTCAAAATATTGACCAGCCATTTGAATTAATTTATATGTAGGTAAAAAATTAAAAAGCAATTACATTCTAACATATTGTATAATCTCAATTATGGACTTAAATAACTTATATGATAGTGAAAGTTTACCATTTGAATTGTATATAGCTGAGGAAGACCAACAAACCCACATTTTCTTACAGATTAAGATCTAAATTTCAGATAATCCAACACCTTATACATTTTGGTTTTTCGACTGTGATTGAATTCCATCTCTCGAATTTTTCCTATAATTATTTTAGAATAATCATGAGTAGAGTTTTTATTTATTTATTTATTTATGATTTTTTCCAACAAAAATGTTGAAGTTTCTTAAAAGTTCAAAACTTACTTGAGTTATATCATAAAACAATTTAACTTCACTACCAACAAAACTCTATTCCTTGATGTTTCATACATGTCAAATGTTTAGTACTTTTGACGTTTTTACATGGTCGTGAACTTCGGCATTTTTGAAATTGACTTTCCTAATGTTTTTTTAAACGTTGGAAGCTGCGAGACTTAATTTTGAATATAAAAAAAACGTCACAAAACACTGTTTAATTTTCTCGTACTGCTTGTTCACTCTCTATTTTGAGATCCTTCATACTCGCATTCAACATTAAAATATAACTTAAGAATGACTTATAATGTGTAACAAGCACAAACAACCAAATAAAAAAAAAATTTAAAATCATAAAGAGACCAATTACTTGAAACTAATGACGACATTGAAATTTCAAACTTAAAACGTTAACCATATATACACATTTACACACCCCCTACATATAGGTAACTCGTAGAAAAAAACTTGTTAGCAACAACTTCATCAAGGTCAAACATAACCCAAACTTAATTTCTAAACTTCTATTTAAAAAATATTTAATTAAGACTAAAAAATATACATAGAAAGAGTTGAAAATTGAAGGAAACATATAATAATAAAATATTTGCAAAGTTTAATAATAGATCCAACAATTTTGAATATTAAAATATATATACAAACTAATATTTTATAGATAGAGAGTTGGCAAAATCTTTTATTGGAGGCCATGGCTATGATTTTGAATATATATGACCATATAAATTTCCAATATGAACCTTTTTTTGTATTTTCTTTTTTAACACAAAAGAAGAAAAAAAAAAGTTACTAGTAGGAAACATGCATTTTCTTAAAAAAAAAAAAGGGTAGTGTTCTTTTTTTCCTTTTCTTCTTCCACTTGTCACAATTGCAACTTTTCAAATACGAGATAGATGATTAGACGGCATTTGCTCTAATATGATAATAGGAAATCAACCATATATAATTTGAAAATCATAGACAATTTAAGAGATATGTTATCAATCGCTATCATTCTATCATTGATAGTCATTAAAGAACATACTTGACATTTTAAAATTTATTACTAATTGAATATAAAATAGTAGAATATAAAATTTAAAATTTAGATAAAATAAAACAAAAATTTAAGACAATAAACTAATTTTTCTTTAATTAAAAAAAAAAAAAGGTTGTATGTATTACATTTTACATTAAATTGTCTAATTACAAAGTACCAAATTTTACTATTTTTTTTAATAAAAAAATTAAGTATTTGTTATTTTAAAACTTGAAGGTGACACGAACAATATTTTAATTCCAAAATAAAGAATTATATGAAAGACTTGGCTGCAAGCAAGAAGATGAAGAAGCTCCGTTTTCCGAGTGGAATCCAAAATGGCCGATTCAACTTCTTACCTTCTCTACATTTTTCTCTTCTTTTTCTTCACCATTCTCCTTCATTATCTCATTCACCCACCTTCTTATGCCCCCCGCCGTCCCCCCACTCCCCCGGCTCTTCCGCTAATCGGCCACCTCCACCACTTCTCGCCATCCGTTTACAAATCCTTCCACAATCTCGCCGCCAAGTACGGCGATCTTCTCTTTCTCCGACTCGGCAGAGTCCCATGCGTCGTCATTTCCTCGGCGTCCTACGCCGCCGAAATCTACAAGAATCAGGACGTTAATTTCTCGTCGCGGCCGAAATTCGCGTTCGGCGATGAGCTTCCGTACGCGAAGGCAGGATTCTTCGCGGCAGAGTACGGGGATTATTGGAGATTCATGAAGAAACTGACGATGACGGAGCTTTTATCGCAGCGGCAAGTTGAGAGATCGCGCGGTGTACGGAGAGAAGAAATGTTTAAATTGTTGAGGAAATTGTGTGAGTGCGGCGAGAAGAAGGAGGCTGTGGATTTAGGGGCGGAGCTCGTCAAACTCACCAACAATAGCACTTGTAGGTATGAAATCATACACCATCATTTTTCATCTCAATATATATTCAACTTTTTTCTAAAGTTAAATTACAAATTTGATAGAACCAAATTCGTCAGAGTTTAGTCATTTGATCAAGATTGATTTCATAAGTCTATGATTTAAATCACTGCTTGATCTACTCACTCTAATTCAAACACAAACTTTATAAAATCGCATAAAAACTCTATATTATAGTTTGAAAAAAAAAATTCTAACACAAACTAATTTGGACTTAATTATAAGTTATAAGACTCTTACTTTTTCAAAACAAATATCAAATTTGTAATTTAACCTAAACAAAATCTATTTTCAATTACAATATCATAGGTTTGCATCCTCCTTCAACTTTCATATCTCAAGCTTAAGAAATCAAATTAATTACAAGATTCAAAATCACTAACGAAACATATAGCTGGACATTTGCCTTCTCGTTTAGAAAAAAAAAAAACCATAAAATGGAAATTATGTAATCCATCCCCTTGTTTTTTAGGAAAACTAAGTTAAGTTTGCTTCTTCTAACTAGGTACTAAGTTAGAAATGTTTTGTGTGAGACATTTTAATTTATATTATAGAAAGATGAAGCTTATTTAAATCTTATTATTCGTTTAAAATGTATCTTCTATTTAAAAAAAATAGATTAGAGCAATGGAAATAAAAGTAAATAGAGATTGAAAAGAAGATTCTAGTATACTTGAAATTTCATAAAATTAAAATTCATTTCGATTTATCTAATTAATTTATTGGAGTCTATTGCGGATTTCAACTTGCATTTATTTATAAACTCTATATCAAATATAATAATTATATCTTAAAATACAAGTATTCAACATAATATAAAATTTTATACAAAGCTTGAATCAATTAAAATATTTAAATAGGTAGATCACAAAAATGAACTAAATGATTTTTTAAAATTTTTTTATTATACAAATATATGACAACGATGTTTCATCTAAAATAAAATATGACCTAATGATATACCGTAACATAATACCAACCAAATTAAATATTTTTCTTTCACTATATCTACATTATTATTAACCTATAAAATAAGTGACTAAACATTAGAGTAAAAAAATGAAAACTGTTGATTAACATTTTTAAAAGATTTTTCTTGACAAATTATTGTTCTTGTCTAATTGTTAACTACCCGCCATGAAATCGTTTTCATTCTCAAAATTTCATTAAGACTTGTTAATAAGAATAGAAACATATTTAATTATTTGCCACAATACTCAAATTTCGAAATTTAATCGAATTTAATATGGTGAATGAACTTCTCCCATTTCTATTTAAATTATTGCATATAAAATAAAGACATAACTTTCTTTTTCTTTAGATTTTTTTTAAAACTTATAAGATCATTAAACTTGTTTTTAATTCAAAAAACTAGAAAAATAACAATTAATTAGAAAAATGACTTTAATTTTTATCAAGCACCCTACACTTTCATTATCTATTTTTTTTTTTTTACAAATTGAGGGTAGAAAAATTTGAATCTAAATCTTTTTTATCTTTTAAGTATATGTATGTGCTAGTTGAGTAAAGCTCTAATATCAATACACATTTTTATTATCTTTGTTTCAAAGAGATACATTTATTCAAGACTATTATCTCATAGCAATTGCCACAAATAGAATCTTTAAAGCTAATAATTAAGAGTATATAAATATTTTTAAATAATCATAAATACAACCAAATTTATAATTGCTAGACTCTAATTAAGAGCTGAATCTAAATGTTACTATGTCAACAAAATTCATTTATACTACTATATTTTACTAATAGTTTAAATCTGATTACTATATTTTTTGTCTTACTAATATGAATGATTTGGATTGAGCAATAGGTTGGTGATGAGTACGAGATGTTCAGGTGATGATGATGATGAAGCGGAGAAGATAAGATTATTAGTAAAAGAAACATTTGAGATGGCTTCAAAAGTAGCGTTTGGGGATGTGTTTGGATGGCCTTTAGAGCGGCTAGCCTTTTGGATGTTTGGAAGACAAGCAAAGGATGTGACTTTGAGGTATGATGAGATTTTGGAGAAAATATTAAGGCAACATGAAGATAGAGGAAAAAAAGAAGGTTTGGATAGGGAAGATAGAGATTTAATGGACATTTTGTTGAAGGTTTATCAAGATCATAATGCTGAGTTCAACATTACTAGAACCAATATCAAGGCTTTCTTGCTTGTAAGTCTTCACCCCCTTCTTAATCATATATTTAATTACCAACTTTTCCCTTTATTTATATTTCATGATTATACATATCTATGATAACCACTACTTGGGAAAATTTAAGTGGATGACCTAAAGATTTAAGAATTGGATGACAGTATGAAATTTTATGGAATTCATTGTGTAGGATTTATTTCTAGGCGGAACTGGTACATCAACAGAGGTATCACAGTGGACAATGGCGGAACTTCTGAACCATCCCAAAGTATTCAACAAACTTCGAAACGAAATAAACTATGTTGTAGGAACCACCAGACTCGTCGAAGAAGACGACCTCCCAAATCTCCCTTACTTACAAGCTGTCGTGAAAGAGGCTCTCCGCCTCTACCCTGCTGTCCCAATTGCCATGAGATCCTGCCGTCAAGACTGCACAATCGACGGCTACGACATCCCCAAGGACACAATGGTTGCAGTCAACCTGTTTGACATAATGCGCGACCCAAAAGTCTGGGAAAATCCAAACGAATTCGACCCCGAAAGATTCACTGGCGATGTGAAGTACGAGATTAAGGGGCAACAGAGTTTCAATTTCGTGCCCTTTGGTGGGGGAAGACGAGCCTGCCCGGGCTCCACTTTGGCCTTCAGTTTCATTAGCAATGTGATTGCAACAATGGTTCAGTGTTTTGATTGGAAAATTATTGGAAGATCAGATAATAATGGAGACGGAATAAGTAAAGTGGATATGGAGATTGGAGCTGCATTTACTTTGCCTATGGCTAACCCTCTTCGTTGTGTTCCTAAAGTTCGCTTCAACCCTTTTAGTGACACTCTAAATTAGTGAGGATATGGAAATGGTGCAGGTATGGCTTTGAAATTGAGATTTGTAGATATTAAAGATAAATAAGAATTTGATATATAAGAGAAACATGATAAAGGAGGAAAATGTCAGCATCGTTTAATTTTAAGGTCACATGTTCCTTCCTTTTACCCTTTTATTAAAAGTTAAAAATTTGTTGACGGAGAAGTCACTCTCATGCAAAAAAAAAATCCACTGCTGAAAATTTTAATAATATTTTTTATTGATTATTTACAAAAAAAAAATAGTAATTTTTTTTTATGATAATAGAGTTTATATTATTTACATTTTCAAAATTGTAAAAAAATAAATTTAAAAGCATATTACGATTGCCGTCATATTTGACAAATTTGTAATATACAAAAAGAGGGGTTGTGAGTGATTTTTTTCTAAATTTTTTTATCATCTAATACAATTTTTCTTTTTCTTATTCTTAATTAAAGGAGAACAAAGAAAAAAAAGAAGGAGACAGGTTCTACTGTCCTTTTGGAATTTTCTCTCCATTAAGGGGACAATGGAGGAATGATTTGAGTAAAAATTAACCATAAATTTTCAAAAGTTAAAAAAAAATTAAACTTTTTAAAATGATTCAAAAATATCATCACAATTTTGTTTAAAAAATATCCATTAACCATTAAAAAGTTTCTAAATACTCTTAAACTTACAAAAACAAAAAGTTACTCTATTTAATCCAATTTTTACACCAAATTTCTTAGGCCAAAATAAAAATAAAAATTTTAAGCTAAAACTATAGTTTAAACGTACATCCTTATGTTGATATTTCTATCGATATTTTCACATTTTCATTAGTTTGATATCGATAGAAGGTATGAATCGATAATTCTATTACATCGTAGAAAAATTCACGATCACAAAAAATAAACATCAAAATGACATTAGTATAAATATAATATAAATGATAGACATGTTTACTTATTTGAAAATAATAAAATTTTATTTACTAATTTAAATTTAATTTTTGAAAATTTAATTTTATAATTTTTCCAAAAATATCCTTGTAAAATTAAGATCTATATTTTAAACCTGGGTTAAAATATAAAATTACACAAAATCTCACGATTAAATTCCACACTTACATCAATAAATCTATTAGACTATTATGGTGTGTTAATAGTCAAGTACATTTTTTTATTTGACTGTAGATTAATTATAACAAGAAAAGCATTAGTTGTGTTTGTGATATATTGTTAAATTGATATAAAATTTGGATTAAAGAGAATATTTTTAATTTTTTTTAAGCTCACAACGATATTTATAAAAAAATTCAAAAAGTTTAAGGGCTATTTTTTAAATAAAACTTTAATGGTTTTCATCCCGCACTAACGATAAGATATTCTTGAATTATTTTAAAAAAGTATAAGAGTATTTTGTAAGGGGATTTGTGTAATTTAACCTGGTTTAAAATTAAAACTCTCAAAAGTTTAAGTTTTATTAACAGTACAATTTTAATTTAAAATAATATTGAAAGATTACTTCAAGATTTTTTTTAATAAAGCTGCAAAGAAAACCTTAAGAATGAAAAAAAGAAAAGAAAAGAAATTAATACTGCAAAAACTTGTGTGTATTTCTTGTTTTGTTGAAACCAAATCAGTTTTGGCATTTTGTTCTATTAAAACAACCAAATTGGCTTTGAAGAATTCTATGTTTTGCATTTTCATCTTCTGTATTATAATTTTGATTAATTTCACAGCTCATTTCACAATAACTCACAGACGACATCATTTGCACATATCTATATTTATTCAAAATGATAAAACTACAAATATAATGGCCAAATCCAAATTAATCAGTTCAGTTTCCTAGATCTATCGTTACATTTAGTTTTCTTAATTTTTTTTTATATAATTTGTGACTTAAGTTTGAAATCTAACTAAATTGAATCAATCAAATATGCACCTTTTAAATTTTATTGACTAAGAAAGTGTTTGAAATAGAGTGGACTATAATAGTTCATCTAAAAATTTACCTTTTGAAAACTTAATCAAATCATCACAAAACTATAAGCTAAATGAAATATTTGAATGCTTTGTTATAAATTTAAACATTATTTTAATGCTTTGTTGTGAATATTTTTTTTTGTTAATGTGTGGGTGATCTCTTTTTCAAAACCATCATTTATCATAAACTAATAGTTATGTATTATAAAGTATATTATCGTGTATAATTTCCTACACAATATATACGATCATGTTAATTAAGGGATGTAAATATTTTGGTTGTTTGTTATATTTTTTAAAAAAAATTTATCACAACATAGGTTAGAAGATTCTTGTGCAAATAATTTTTTTTAACAACAACAAATATATAATTACTAAAAAAAAGCTCAAGCAAACTCATGATTCACGTTGATCGCTGGTGACCAATTGGCACCATTTTTTTTCACTAATTCTAATACTTCTTTCGTACAATCGTCTCATAATCATATCCTTCTCAATTCAATCGTATAAATATATAACCCCATCAAATTCACTTCACTCCCTTCTTCCTTCCACACACCTAACAATGCCGGACGCCGCTCTTCACTACGCTCTCTACCTCCTCCTCTTCTTCCTCTCCTCTCTCCTTCTCTTCTTCTTCCTCCACAAACCATCCAAATCCTCCCCTCCAAATCTCACTCTACCTCCATCTCCCCCCCCGCTCCCAGTCATCGGCCACCTCCATCTCCTCCTCCCTGCCACTCACAAATCCTTCTTCAACATCTCCTCTAAGTACGGTCCGCTCCTCCACATCCGCCTTGGCGCTCTGAAGTACGTCCTCGTCTCCTCCGCCTCCCTCGCTGCTGAGATCTTCAAAACGCACGATCTCACCTTCTCCTCCCGACCTGATTTCGCCTTCAGCGAGGAGTATCCGTACGGAAAAGTGGGATTCCTTGGCGCTCCGTACGGGGATTATTGGCGGTATATGAAGAAGCTGACGATGATGGAGGTTCTTGCGCCGCCACAGCTTGCACGATCGCGATTTGTGAGGAATGAAGAGATCCTTCGTATGCTTGAAAAGTTGCTGCTCTGTTCCAAGCAGAAGGAGGTACTCTCTTAACTAATTCCTTTTCTGTTTTCTTCTTCACTCTTTTTTTTTTTTAAAAAAAAAAAAAATTATTTCCAAGCTATGGTTTTTTCTTTTATTGTTAACTTCTATTAATTACTAATTAATTAAAATTTAAAAATAATTATGATATAAAAGTTTACGTGACACTTTTACCAAAATTTTACATTCAACAAAATGGATAAACTTCTATTATTATTATTATGGATAAAATTTAAAATTTTATTATATTTTATAAATATTTTTAAAAATTTGTACTAATAAATTAAATATTTAAAATTAATTATATTATAACATATATCGATTTATAAGATAGTATAATTAAAATGAACATTTTCAATTATAGCAAAATAAAATTTTAGATCTGTCATTGCATTGATATAATTTAAAGTTTTATTATATTTTGTATATATTTTTATCATTTATATTAAAGATTTTAATTAAATTTATAAACTAATAATTATATTAATTTAAACGTTGAAGACGGATTTGTATCAAACTTTTGTAATCATATCAATTTTAATACTTCTTGCCTACCTTTTTTTTTTTTTTTTTTTTTTTTTTTTACGAGTGTTGTGTAAAACTTATAAGAGCTAATTAAATTTCTAAATTTTCAAACAATATATCAATTTAGTCCATTTTAGGCAAAAGGAGTTTAAATTGATGGCATGTATGGCCTTTTTGGTCATGTAATTGTTACTGTTAAATGACTCTAGTTGTTCTTCCAAAAAAATCACACTTGAAAATGATTAATACATTAATTCTCAAATAAAACTATTCAAAGGTTGATTTTACAAAATGGAAACTTAAGATAAATCTATGAATGATTTTGATTTTTAAATATATTTTTTTTTATTGAATAGTAAGAATTTTAAAAGTTTAACCGATGCAATTATAAATTTTACATAGTTTTGAGTGTTCTATTTTTAAGATGTCATCTAAAGTTTAGAGTTGAAATTAAAGTTTAAATATTAATGCGAACAAGAATATGATCTCGTAATGGTAGGGATACGATGAAAGTTACTATAAAAATGTTGGTATGGGTGAATACTTTTGAAAAAAAATATATTAAAAAAAAATTTAAATCACTAAATGAATATTGATTCAGCAAACATGCATTTATGTATGAAAACAGAAATTAAAACATAATTAATTATAGTATTTTCTTAATGAAAATTTAAGAAATAATTAAGAGGGAAAATAATGGAATAATGAATTGTTGTTGAAATGGAAAACAGTCAGTGGACTTGGGGGCAGAGTTGATTAAGCTCACAAACAACAGCATCTGTAGAATGATGATGAGCACAAGATGTTCCGAAGAGAACAGCGAAGCAGAGAAGATCAGAATTTTGGTTAACGACACCATTGAAATTGCTACAAAGATGGCTTTCGGAGATCTCTTCAGCCAAGGTCCATTGAAAAGGCTTCCCTTCTGGCTCTTTGGCAAGAAAGCTCTCCAAATCAATGTCCGATTCGACCTTCTCCTTGAAAACATTCTGCAACAACACGAACAACGAGCCAAAATCCACGGCCTCGAAAGAGAAGACCGCGATCTCATGGATATATTACTCAAAGCATATTTGGATGAGAAAGCCGAGTACAAAATGACTAGAAATCACATCAAAGCCTTCTTACTTGTCAGTTCCATTTCTAAACCATTCTAATTCTTTGTTTCCTCTGATATAAATCCTAATATTATAAGACTGTCTTGTATCTGTCGTGTGACCTTTCGATTGATCAAGTACTAACACCATTTGTGATTGTGATTTTAGAATTTAGAAAACTGTACCATATAAACTTTCTAACTTAACTTAGAAGCACCATTGTTTTGTATTATGTAGCATTATTTGTTTCGGGATTTTGTAACAACTAACATTTGATTTGTTCCTCTTAGGATCTGTTCATCGCCGGCACCGGAACGTCGGCTGAGGTTATGCAGTGGGCAATGGCGGAACTAATGAACCATCCGGATGTGTTCCAGAAGGTGCGGCGAGAGATCGAATCAGTTGTCGGGACGAGACTTGTGGAAGAAACGGATGTTACAAATCTTCCGTACACGCAGGCGGTAGTGAAGGAGTGTCTCCGGCTGTATCCAGCGGTGCCGGTGGCGAGACGAGCGTGCCGAGAAACTTGCAAGGTGAACGGATACGATATTCCAAAGGACATCATGGTTGCAGTGGACCTGTTTGCGATAATGCGCGATCCAAATCTGTGGGAGAATCCAGACGAATTTCGGCCTGAGAGATTCTACAATGAGAATTCTAGTAAAGAAGAAGGAACGAAACACATTCAATATGAGATTAAGGGACAGAACTTCAGTTTTGTGCCATTCGGAGGAGGAAGAAGGGGGTGCCCGGGGTCATTGTTAGCGTTCAACACGATAAATAGGACGGTGGGGGCATTAGTTCAGTGCTTTGATTGGAAGGTTGGGAAAGATGGAGATGAAGAGAAGGTGAATATGGAGATTGGAACAGGAATTAGTTTGCCAATGGCTCATCCATTGATCTGTGTGCCTGTTTCTCATTCAACTCCTTTTGTTGCTCAGTAAAGCCATTGACCTCATTGTGACAATCTGCCATTGGAGGTTTGGCCTTCTCTATTCTTAGGCTTTTTCATTATGTGTTCTTAAGTCTTTTTTTTTTTTCTTGGTTTGTATTGAACAAACCCATATTAATAACTATCAATAATGAAATCAAAGAATATTATGAACGTATAATCATAATTGGTGGATGCAATATTTCTTTTCTGAATATTAAAAAAGAATATTTGTAACCACTCTTTGTTATGGAAAATTGCATCAAATGACAAAAAAAAAAAAAAAAAAAAAAACTTATAACACATTTTTTCCTATTGCAAATATGACTAACTAATTAGATATATACGGCGATCAAAAGGCTATTAAAGGACTATCAATTTTTAATTTTGTTATTTTTGTAATTTAAAAAAGGTAATGACATGAATTCGATAATTTTTTTTTTTTTGCTATTTTTGCGTCCCTATTGTTTTGTTGACGTCAAGTTTTAAGATTAAGGTTTGTTTGAGATCACTGAGTAAAAAGCAATTGTCAAAAAATCTTAACTCACACGAATAAATCATCTATGTAATGGAAAATTTTGTATCTTCTCTAGCAAACTTTATCTTTAAAAAATTATAAATATGGTATTATTATTATTTTTCTTTTGTCTTTTCACTTTTCAATTTTTAATAACAATTTTTAAAAAAACTTGTATCAAACAATTTAGATAATAGTGAAGTTTATTTTCAATTCAAAAGCATATAAAATTTTTAAATAGTTATGTTACAGTAAGTTTGATATTATGAATATCGATATACAAGTGATATAATATGTTTAGGTTGATCATTTATAGCTAAATCAAAACAATCAAAAATATTATTATGCTTTTTTTACTTTAATATTGAAATTTAGTGAATGTTTTTTACTATATGTTACCATTGATTTTTCTCAAATTATTACGGTAATCAATTATTTTAAAAGCTACAACAATCTCAAATCCAGATTTTCTATGGTTAAGTAATTCTCAAACTTAAATTTAATATATTTATAACTTACGAGTTTAATTTTCAAAAACCAAAAACTTTACCAAATGCTACTAAAGTCACATTAAACTTTTAATTTAACTGAAAAAAAAAAGAACAAAAATGTAATTTGAGGTTATATTTTTTCCTTCTAAGCAGTGGCAAGGTTCAAAAATCCTCTTATAGTTAGTTTAAGATGGGAAGTTAAAGTTTTGTTTAAAAATTTTCATAAATACCTTCGAGCTTAAAAAAGTTTAAAAAATTTCATAAATATCTTCGAGCTTAAAAAAGTTTAAAAAATATTATCGTTCATCTAAATTTTACATTAATTTTCTCATCAACGAAATCAACCAAAATGACTTTCTCTTAAAAAGGGTTACGTTAAAGTATAAGTTTAGTATTGATGTGTTCAACGAATTTTTAAAAGTGAGTAATTGCAGAAAACCGAACAATTACATAATTTTTAAATTTATGTCTACTAATCGGTTACTTTTTTAGAAGTTTGAATATGAAAGATCCATTAGTACTGTTTGTAACAATTTTGTTTTTTCTTATTATTATTTTAAAAATCAAACTCATTTGTTTTCAATTTCTCAAAGTATAAAAGTTAAATTTTTATTTAAAATCTAAAAACAAAAACTTTTAATGTTGAAAAAGGTTAGAAATGAGATAGAATCTGTGGTTGGAACATCAGGAAGACATTCCTCAACTCCCTTATTTGCAAGGAAACTTCGAGGCTTTATCCATAAGTACCAATCGACATAAGAGAATGTTGTCAAAGTTGCAAGATTGGAGGCTACGACGTGCCACAAGAGAACCGTTGCAACCAACCTCTTTGCAATTAAGAGAGATCCTCAAGTGTGGAGTGAACCTAATGAATTTCGTCGATGGAGGTATTTGGCTTTGTCATCGGAAAAATAACAAATCGAGACCAACAAGGGATACAGTTTCGACTGAATACAACAACTGCTACTCTGGTTCAGTGCTTTGATTGGAAGGTGGTTGGAGATGGGGAAGAAACTAAGGTTGATAGGCAACAAGGACAAGGGTTGACTTTAGGAATGGCCAAGCCTCTTTTGCTTGTTCCTATGTTACATTTTGATCCATTTGGTGCTTCAATGTAAACACTTCATGATCATCAAAGGTTTGATAATCAATTTTGTTTCAAGTTTATAAGAATAATAGCATATGTACCATTATTACATGGACAATTTGAATCAAAATTATTAAATATGGTTCAGTTTTGATTGATTAAAGTTTCAAAAGCTATTTTGAGCCGTTGGCAAACCAAATGCGCCCTAAAACACTTAATCACTTGTAAAGTTAAACGAAACACATCCAAAACCAACCACTCCTAGTCTCCTACCCTCTATCACTCGTATTTGTATTATCTACTAGTTTAAGAGCAACTATTCATCCATCAAATTTCTTGTGTGATTTATTCTAAACATACATTACTAATTAAGAGTCAAATCCCATAATGAATAAAAAACCTACACTCATTTTCCATATTTAGAGAGGAGGAACTCAGTTGGCCATTCCTGAAATTCGGTCATCTTCCATATTTATGTTGAGGGTTTACAGACAGGAAGACAAGAATTGAATGACAAAATGAAGATTTTACTCAACCAAAATGAAGATTATGTTGGCGATAAAGCCTCTAAACAAAAAGCTTAAAGCAGAGGAACTATTTACCTTGTATGATCAACTCAAAAGTATATGAATTACACTAGTCTCCTGAAGACCAAAATTAAAGATTAGATAGAGATCAACCACTTGCTATCTTTCTTCTTCTTCTGCTCTTCTAGCGGCTGATGGGGTTGTATTTGTGTAAGCTGTAAAGTGTAAGAAGGAGCAATTCATGTGAAAATTATGTGGTGAAACCAAGGAGAATACTTTGTCAACTCCGGCAACAACCAGAGCTTGCAGCTTGAGGCTCTTGTCCAGGGACAACAATTTTTGTTCCTTTGAGAAGTGATGAGCTTCCTCCAGAATCAGTTTCGTCGTTTGCAATCAGCGCCTTCTTGCTAATAACTCGGTAAATTTCTGTCAGTATGGTATTGAATGCTGCCTCTACATTAGTTGCCTCAAGTGCTGATGTTTCCATAAAAAACAGATTCTCCATTTGAGCAAACTCTTTTGCGTCTTCTGTAGGCACAACACGAAGTGAACCTAGATCCGACTTGTTTCCTATAAGCATGATAACAATATTCTTGTCTGCATGGCCACGCAGTTCCTCTAACCATCTAGCTATATGATCGAATGACTGACGCTTCGTCATGTCGTAGACCAGCATTGCCCCCACGGCACCTCTGTAATATGCACTTGTCACTGCACGATACCTGAAAACCATCACTAATCACTAATAAGAGAAAAGAAGAAAAATCTGCAGCTTTTAAGAAGTAGTTTCATCAACTGGGGAACGAAAGTTTGAACAATCCACCAACGTATAATTTTCCCATATTGTCCACAGCAACTATATAAAGGAATTACAAAACAATATCACGGCGTGCTTGCTCTAAGCATATATTCATGCAAACCATAGGCAATATCACGGCTATGCTAATGGCAAAGATCATGTTGGACAGGTAATTTTTCAAACTATAGTCCTTGTCACAACACGAAAGCAAAACAAGACCTCCTTAGAACTCAAGGGACACTATTGTACAATCTACCATGTAAGCCTATGGAAAACTAACATAATTAAGTCAAACATCAACAATATGAGCCCCAACCAAGGGATTGAACATTGGTGATAAAAAAATTGTAATAAACTAAGTGATTATAAATTTATAAGGTCCTTAAGGCCACATATTTACAAGTTTCCAAGGTCATGCAGTAGTCCCCCTGCCGCTGATCACAGGCCGATAGCCTCAAAGCTTAATGTTCAACCGTTCACTATAAGAAATGTGATAGCATGATTATAAAGGAGGATTTTCTTTATAAAGATGAATCTGAATTGCATACAATTATGTTACTTTTCAGGTCCATGGTGCTTATGATTCGGTGACAATATATATCGATATCAACTGATCTATATAAAACCCATTGTTCCAAGATGTAGCAGGGGCAGGGCAGGGAAAAAACAGAAAAGTAGACCGAATCAACAAGAGACAGAAACAAGAAGTCGAGAAGTTACAAAAAGATTGTTGCCACAGTTAAAAGATTATCATCAATTTTACTTATTACACGGGACATAAGATAGAGTTGTACAATTTAGTGCAGTTTCTTTCTGTATTATTAGGAAGTACTTCACAAGTTGAAGTAAAATTAAATTTGTGGATAAATCATCAACATGAACATTCTGAAACCAATAATATGAAGGAAGATCTTCACAAAATTAGGTGCATTTCGATGATATAAAAAGAAAGTTGGCAAGACCCATTATTAAGTTCAAGATTTACAAAGACTTAACACATCGTCGAAATAAATCCAATATAATTAAAGAAAGGAAAAAAAAGGCAAAAGAAAAGGGAAAACCCTAAAAAGAAGGCGGTTTTTGTTACCTCTCCTGTCCAGCAGTATCCCATATCTGAGCCTTGATAGCTTTCTGGTCAATGTTTAGCGTCTTGGTCTGAAATTCAACTCCAATTGTAGCCTTGGAATCCAAACTGAACTCATTCCTAGCAAAACGAGAAAGGAGTTGGGATTTGCCGACCGCAGAATCCCCGATCAAGACAACCTTGAAAACATAATCAATCTTCTGATTGAAATTGGATTGCAAATTAGACATATCTGAAAGAAAAGAGAATGGGGGGAAAGGGGAACACCAAGCGATCGATCAAGAGAAGGAAGAATCAATCGATCGATCGCTTGATGGGATTGAAAGAAGAATCTGGGGGTTAGATGAAAAGGGTTTAGGGAAGAAGAATTGAAAGGAAATGGGAAGACGTTTTTGACATGGGGGAGATGGAGGAGGAAAGTTGAAGGAAAAAGAGCAGCCACGACTTTGTTGAATGCTTCCCTTTTTAACGGTTCATTGTTCTTCCTCTCTCTTTCTTTCAATCTTCGTTTTGGAATGGTCAACTTCTCCTAACTAACATGGCACATCCATGCATCACCAAAAAATTTCCCAACTCCTAACTTCTTATTATATATATTCATAATCTTAGATATTGTAAAAGAAAAATTGCTCAAATTTAGATGCATAATGTTGTTTCGCCTATGATCATACTATACTAATAATCCATACTAAAGTTTAGATAGTAGGACTCACTCAATTATTTTGCAAACACAAATATGTTTAATGGCCTTATTCAATTATTTTGCAAAACAAAATATATTTAATGGGTTAATGTAGAAAAGAGAAATGAATAAGGTGATGTAATTATGAAGGAGGTAGAGGCAGCCCAATTGGTGCACTACATGTCTCAACCATAAATGTGGAACAAGTTGCCCATATTGAATTAGCAAGTTTTCAATATAATTTCTCTATAATATTAATTAAACATTCTATTTTGTCACACATCTATATGTATATATACACACTTATTGCCTTCATCATGTATCATCTTCTATATTTTCCTCTCATCTTCTTCATATCTTCCCCTTTGGTGAGGGGAAGGTAGCCAAAAGTTCTATATAAATTTAAAATGCTTCTTCCCACCACCTCTTTTTTTTTTTTCCTGTTTTATTGCCATTTTCAAAATCTAACTTACAAAAAATTTTATGATTTAATGAATCCAACAATTAATTCTTTAAATTAATTTCTAGATCTAAAAGTGTTTTTAGTCCATTTCTGTAAACTCTTTGCAAAACGTATTCATAACTCTTTTTCTTCTTCCCCTTTCTTATTTTCTACTACTGATTAAGAGTTTTTTTTTCCTCTCTCGATTCGTTCTCCGATATTTACACGTTAGAAATTAGATATTTGTCTTAATCTTAAAAAGCAATTGACTTCTTATGATTTAAGGTTGCCATCAAGAGAGTAGATTTCTCCATGACAAACAATCTATATTTGGTTCTTCAAATTTTTAAAATTGTTAAAATCTAAAGAATATTATTTTCAATAGAACCTATCTTATTGTTTTGACGTTTCAACACTTCTACTTAAAAGTAGAATGTGAAATCATTGCTAAACGAAGCTCACTTGAAGGCAAACAATGACAATTTGTAGTTTGAGAAAATCTTTGACAAGAATGTCAATTTATCGTATGGAAAAATTAAATTTTCGTGTGAAATAAATTTTATTTGTTGATGGGTAAAATTTGGAGTATTAGAAAAAATTTTAAAAAAAATTAAACAAAACTACAAGTTATTCATTAAAGAAAAGTTTAAATTCTTCTACATTAATTTATTTGTTTTGTAAAAAAAATATTCAACAAAAGTTTAAAGAGTTTTTAGTGGATTTGGAAAAACAAAATTTGAAAATTAGATATATAGTCCAAACTTATTACTTTTTGCAAAAACGACAAAAAAATCCAAACTATAAAATGTAAAATATTATATAATACACAGAATATATATACTCAATATACATGATACATTACCTTTATACATTTGAAACACTTCATACAATAAAAAGTGTCCTATCTACAAAATAAAAATAGTATGTGATACCTTCAAATATCATATTCTTAATTTGTCACCTAATGCAATGCAATTTTTTGAATTTAAATACTAGTTTAGTGGCAAAAAGATAGAAAGTAGTCAGTTATTTCTATAGTTTTTAAATTTAAACATCTTTTAAATAGATTTTAACTAAGTACCTCTCATCTACATATTTCTCATCTCTCCGTCACATAAAAACGAGATTAAAAATTATTTTTTAAAAAAGTAAATTTATTTTTACTTTTATATGATAGAGAGATAGGTAAGCACCGAGTACACCCAACCCAATCCGTAAAGTATCGTAAAAATATCGTATGCGTCTTCTTTCCCATATACTTTTGTATGTTTCTTTCAACTTTCCCTTGCCAGATATCGTATCATTTTGTTCTAATAGTGCACTCTTTAACGACCCTAATGGGCCTCTATATGATGAAGCCCAATATAAATATTCTTTGTCAAAATGGTCTATAGATTCTTTTTTTTTGTTTTTATATTTTCTATTGTCTTTATATTTTTCGTAAATCTCCAACTCCAAATTAATTATTATTAAAATAGTTAAATAAATTTAAAAGTATTCTCAAAATTTTGCATAGTAAAAAAGACAATAACTAATTTATAAAAAAAAACTACAATAAACTAACGGTGAATAAAATTAAGATTTAGAAAAGTTACAATAATTACAGTTTAACAATTATAAAGACCGATTATTCTTATTTTTCGAATATCAGGTAGGTGTGATTTATATTTGAATTTGAGGTTGAAAAAAGTCGTTATTTTGTAAATTTTGAAGTTACACATTTATTGAATATAGGAATTAATGTAATATCAAACATTTTGTGAAAAAAAAAAGATGGGTGAAGTGAGAAACATAAGGGTTAGGTGTAGTTAATTATTGCTGTATTAGTTTACAAATACTTGATTGAAGTACAATTTTCTATGCTTTCAATAATTAGTAAAAGTGAAATTAAATACAATGCATAGGCTCAACTTAGTAGTTTGATAAATATAAAGTGAATTGCAATTGAAAGAAAAACATTAGGATAGGTGCAAATTTATTCCACTCAATTTTTTAGTAAAAATAAAAGTAAATATAATGCAACAATTGATCCTTCGACTGGATAGTTTAACAAATATAAAATGAATTATCGTTGTTGATGAAAATTTTATTAGAAAAGCTCTTTCATAAACTTCTACTTTAATTATAGGTTTGAGATTCAAAGGGTACTCATGTTTTAGAGAAAGTAAGGAGATAGACAAATGTGGTTTTGTTGATAAATCCAAACACGTACATATTGAACAAATGTAGTCGTTTCATTGGTGTTATATTATTGCAATGATGAAAAGAAAAATATTGAAGTAAGTGTAAATATTAGAATGACCTTTTAAAATAAACTCATCTATTCTAAATATACATGATTGAAATTTGACTAATCTTTGAACGTGAGTAGTTGGTGGTATAATTGGACGGATGGATTTGATTTTGGTTGTTGGTTGGATGATTTCTCAAATCCAAATTTGTTATTGGGTTGAGGATCATATGATTTATTATTATTAATATGAAATTCACTTTTTTTAGATAGAAATATTGGGAATGCAAGAAAAATATGGTTTAAAGAAAACAAAAGAAACAAATAAATAAAGAAGGGACAAAAACACATGAGAACACATGTGGTTGTCGAAATTAAAAAAAAAGAAAAAAAAAAGAAAAAAAAAAGATATTTATTTTGGAGAAGGAATTAAACAAGATTAAGGAGAACTAATCAAGTGATTTATTATATGTTATATTGTTATAATATAATTAGAACATTAAATGTCCGCTGCCTAATGTTGTTACATACCACCCACCCACCATCACCACCACTCATTGATCTCTATTATATTCTCGAAACAGAATCCTTAGTTTTTGTTTTTAACGAATATGCATATATATATTTATTTATCTCTTATTCTTTATTTTTCAAAACAAAACAAATTAAAAATAAGATCTTAAACTTCCTCGTTTCTTAAACTATACTATATAGTTTTGATTATCTTACTTTAGGGAAAAGACAAAAGACAGAGAGGTGTAAATAGTGAAAGATCTATAAAAAAAAAAAAAAGGAAGGGTTCAGAGTTGTAAATAAGATAAAGTATGATTATCGTGTTATTCGTGGTTGAAAAGTTTAATTTTAATTTTTCTTCTTCTTTTAGTGAGGGGAGTGTTTAGGTTGGACTTCATTTTGGTTTTCCTTGACTTTCTACGAGGAGTTCGGAGAACCGTGGATTGTTTTTGTTATTGATTTTTAAAAAAAAAAAGAATGAGAGATGTATAAATAATAGATATAGGAAAAAAAAACTTATAACTTACCTTTTGTTTAAAATAACAATGGTATAATATTTAATAAAACAAAGAAGGGTTAGAATATGAAATCTAAAGAATATTGAGATAGAAAGTACCAAAGCCACAACTAATATTTGAGGAATAAACCTAAACTAATCCATTAAAATAAATGCAGCCAGCAAGGGTGAATTTATTAAGGGGTCAACAAGGATACGTGCTCTCTCATATTATCGATTTTTTTATTTTAATCTTAATTTTAAATTATTAAATTACAATATATATTAAATAATACTTTATTTTAACTAAAGTTTGGTTTTAGTGTAATGGTTGTGTCCCATCTGATAACCACAAAGTTAAGGTGTTCAAATTTCCAAATATCAAATTTATTCCCAAATTGTCAGAAAATAGATTGTATTCCAAACATCAATAATTTTATTTTCCCAAATTTCAAATTCTTTTCTAAATTTCATATAATTTCCTTTCCTCAAATATCAAATTTCTTTCCAAATTCCAATCTTCTTTCTCCAAAGACTCTACATGTCAATTTTTGACAAATTTCAATAATGTCATAAAAGAAAGATAATTTTTAAAAAAGAGATTGAAAAAAAAAAAACTAACTGAGATAAAAGTCTAACTTATTTTATAGTCGTCATTTATTATTTAACAAATATTTTTAAAAAATGCAAAAAAAGTTAATGATCTAAACTTTCACTCTCTCAACAATATTCCATGAAAAATATATTATTCTTTCCTTTTTCTTTGTTCTTTACTCTTTTATGCAATTTTTAAATTAACATTTACATTATTTGTGTATATATTTATTTTATTTTATTTCAATATTAAAGGCTATGAGATAAAAAAATTTCGTTAATTAGAATATACATATCATACCAATTCACTAGTGAGTTCAAATTCTTCTTAATATTTCAAATTTTAATAATTTTCAATAAATATGAAGAGATATTTTAAAAGAAAAACAACAACAATAGAAACTATGAGTCATCATCTTAAAAAAACAACATATACGTGATTTTGATTGATCTTATACAAAATTAATCTTTGAAGTTATTAATATTTTTTTTAACATTGTGTGTTTATTATATAGTGTTCGTATATAAAATTTATGGATCCTCCACTGAATACAAGTGATTCGTTTTTTAGAAAACCAAAATATCAACTATGTAGTGTTGTTGATGTTATCAAAATATTGATAATATAAATAAAACATTAATGGGTGATATTTCAACGATTAAGGAGAAAAACGATGTTATCTTTAAATGGTTTAAAATTATTATATTTTTTGTATGAATTGTGAAAGTAATATTTGTTCATTGAATAACGAAGGAGTACACGAGGGAAACTTCAAATAAATACAAAACTAATTTTTTAACTCTCTATTCGGTATTCAATTAAGCAAATAAAGAGCAGCCCTTGAATTTACCAATTTTCTTACTCTTCAATAATATTTCTGATCTTGTCTTCATTAAACTTTGATGCTTCCCATTTATTTGTTCTCCAAAAAATGACTCGATGAATTGATAGGTTGGAATGAACTTTTACAACATTTTTTGAATTATCTTCTTCGAACTTCTACAATGATAAATACTAACACAGTTTTATTCAAAATTCGAAAAATGCAACTATCAAAGGATTATACGTTGATGGTGTTAATTTTATTGCTACTCTGTTATCAACACATTTGGATTAATTCAATTATAAAAGTTGAGGAGTTCAATAATAAGATTAGAAAACAGTCGGATGTTTATTTGAATGGAGTAATAAAAAGTGCAATTTGATACATTAACAAATGTAATTTAGCATTTTAATTGTTACAAATCAAATTTATAATTTATAGGGACGGAGACAAACCAAAATGGCAAAATGAATCATATTTAGAAGAAAAAAAAGAAAAAAGAAAGAGTGATATATAAAAGATTTAAGAGATTGAAATAAATGATTGAACATAAGAATAGTAGACATTTGTTTTGCCAAAGTTTGAGATTGACTAGAAATTGAGACGATCAAAATGCAAAATCCATATCTAATCTCTCTCTCTCTCTCTCTCTCTCTGTGGCTTTGTTCCAAAGAAATGAATAAAGGAGATTTTTCATTTTGGCGTTTAGTTGAAAGGTACCCCTTGGATTGGAGGTCAAAAGAGACGACCCATTTTCATGTGAGAGCCTTCAATATTGTGTTCCAACTTTCCATTTGAAGAGGACACCCAACCCATTTTCTGTCACCCTCTTGTAAGACCAATATCAACTCTCTCTCTCTCTCTCTCTCTTTTTAATTTAATTATATCATACAAATTAAATATTGTCAAGTACTTTGTTGAATATTTCAACTATATGTTTCTAATTTTGAAAATGTTTACTTCTTTTATTATTATTATTTTGAAATTGGTTCCATATACAGTTTAGTAAAATGAGAATGAAATTACACTCTTATTTAACGAAATTAAAAAATATATATACAATTAGATATTACTTCCAAATTATCAAATAAAATTCAAATATTAACTTTTATTTGGCTAAAACATTTTTGTTATCCTTCAGCCTTCTCATTATAAATTTTGAAGGAAAAATAGTATTCATAGTGATTTTTTTTTTGTGCAAAAATATTTATTCTTATTTGATCAATTTTAATAAGAAAATACTTTCAAGAAATACATTTATAATTGATTTAACATGTAAATTTTAAAATTAAACAAATCTTACCGTATCATTGAACTAAAATGATAATTTAACTCTACTAACATTTAACTTTCAAACAAAAATTTAAGGATTATAAAAATTACCAAAGCTAGCTAACATTAAAATTTAAACATTTGGACATCAAAATTGAACAAATCTTACAAATAGTAGAGACGTTTTTAAAAATAGATTAAACTATTTACAAAATACTAAAGTTGTATTCTAACCTTAATTCATTATGTGTTTGTTGGTGATGGATATATTTGACTTAAGCTTGCCTAATTAATATTTATTGTTAAAAAATATTTAACTTTTTTTTAGTAACATTGAATTAAATAAAAGTCTTAAGAAATCATAAGGAACACCGCTAGATCGACCCATAAAGCAATTTTCATTTACACTATAATTACTTAAATCCAGCTTTACATATGTGGATTTGGATTCTAATAGATCAATAAACCCTACTAATCATTCTTTTCAAGACTTTATTATAACTATGATAATTAAAGTCGTTTCCCTCTTAGTCTATAGTCACAACCACTAATTATAGTATAAATAAATGTAATGCAGTTTATAATATCACTGCCATTGATAATTACCCCTTTTTGTTTTTGAACAATTTGGTTGTGATCATAATTCATAGTTAAATCCAAAAAAGAAAAAAGTGATTTTCATAATTGCTTAATCTATTTGATTTTGGTATTTTGTACTTATTCATATTAGAGTGAATATATTAAATATTGCCAATTTGGTATACTGGCCTGTGATACTTTTGTATGTTTTTTAAATAAAGAAAAACATAATTGATAGTTACAATATTAAGCCTTTTGAAAATAAATAAATCTAATCATTGAAAAATATGAAATTTTTGCATATTAACACTCAATTAAGTGCTAGAAAATATGGTTCTTGAAAAGGATGTTGAAAAAAAAAAAAGCAATCTTTCCTACTCATCACATGTTCAAATCGAAATGAGCCAAAAGGGTCCCCATTTTAGGTGTACATGTAATAAAGATATGTACAGATATAACACGATAAATAAAACAGAAAAGTAAGTATAAATAAAGAGTTAAATAAGACAAGTCTATACTTAACTGATATGAAAAACGGTAGACTTACAAATTAGAGATTTAATTCATCCATCTCATACTATATATCTAATGGTTATTTACATCATTATAAATTTTGATTATTTATTTAGTTCAAACAACAAAATGAAAATTTAAAGTTTAACTTATAATCTTTAAAATACTAGTCTATTTAATACTTCATGCATGATTTTATTTGTAACAGGGCTTATCGAGAGTTAGTTTACATTGAAAATACTTTTTAGTACTTCAAATTTCATAAAAATAACCATTTAGTCTTTAAATTTTCAATATATATCTTTTAGCTCCAACTTTTAAATTTAGTGCTTGAAATTTTTTGGTCTAGCTGTGTTTTTTTATTTTATTGATTTAATCATCACCACAAACATTTTAATTAAAAACTATGTATAATTTTGATCATGTAAAGACATGTTCTACGTACTATGGTGTAGTTTGTTAATTAGAAAACCTTACTAATGATATAGTCTATCACCAATGAACATCAAGAAGCATATTCAAATATTGTCATATATGTAAATCCATTTAATTGTACTATATTTAAAAATACTTTAGATTTGTAAATGTTTCTTAATTATATACACACATAAATTTTTAAGGGAAAGTATTTTATGGTCATTGGGTTTTGGATCTAGTTTCTATGTGGTTTAACATTTAGTCATTATTTTTTTGAGTTTTGTTTCAATATTGTTGGTGTGTTTCAAAATGTAACAATTTTATCCTTGAAAATTGAGTTTTTTTTTTTTAATTTAGTCCCTAGTTTTTGAAATTTTACATTTTTAACCTCAATTTTTCCTAATTACTAAATTTTTCGTAATTATTGATTTTCCATCCTTGACTTCAATGTGACTTGATTAATTTAGAATTCTTATTGTCATTCATTTACATCAATAACAGAAATATTTATTGAAAAATACATAAATCTTAAAATTTTAAAATAAAATGAAAACAAAATTTAAAAGTTAAATACTTATCAAAACTAAACTAAAAAAATAAGGAGCAACCATTAAACAAAATGGAAAGTAAACTAACTTTAAACTGGTAGAATAAAGAAATACTTTTCCCCAAATTTTGAAACATAAAAAAAAAAAAAAAAAAATGATTGAAAATGATAATGATAATGAATGATATGAATATGGTGAGAAAACAATAATTTAGGTGATCATATGATGATATCCAATCCATTGATCTGAATGATATGATATAAAATCGGATGGCGCATAAAAAAGGGAAGACCGATCCAATATAATAATACTAAAGCCGACACACAGAAATTAAGGTTTAAAAGGGGTAGGGAATGGCCCACTGACAACTCAGCAGAGAGGTGGAAAATGGACAACATGGCGCCTCATCTCATTTCTCTGGGACCTACTTTTAAACCTCCTCTTTATTATTCGCATTTACTCCTCTCCATCTTTCTCACCCTTTTTATTCAATTTTTCTTTTTTATTTTCTAGAAGAAAATATATATGTGAAAGTTAAATTGCAAAAGGAAACAAACAAAAAAATAAAAAAAATTGTTCCTCAATGTTTTCAAATGTGTGGATTTTGGGGGGTTTTTATTTTTATTTTTTTGTTGTATTCAATTAATGGATTCTTGTTCAAAAATAATAATAGTTGAATTTCAAAAATATGTTTATCTTGCCTATCTATGTTTTTTCAAAAGAAAAAAAAAATTAGAATTATAATTTATTCAGTGTCTCGAGGTTTTGGATCAATTAAGTTGTACTTAATCTAACACCTTGCAACTTCGAGGCCAAAAACAACTTTGATATCGTCCTTGTTACACGTAATTATAGGTGAATGTTAGAGGAATGTCCTATAAAAACGCTCTATTAAAAAACCCTTAAGAATAAGGATAAATAATATTTGAAAGAGTCACATGACCTTACTTTTGTGTGCTTAGTTGAAGAGTTATATAATTTTTGACATCTGAGTGTAGTAGACTTGACATCATACTAGAGTGAGTATTTTCTATGCAAGTTACCTCAAAAAGTGAGACTAGACAAAGAGAAGCAAGTCAAAAATCAAACCCATAAAAGACAACAAATACAGGTGGAGATCCAAACGCTACCCTTTCTATTATTAACTTCATGAATTTGACTCGTACATCATTTAAAGCTTATAACTACATCTAAAGATGCAAACCTTCGATAAGATAGCCATATAGGACACACTAAGCACAAAAACAACATTACCAGTGTGGCTTGTTTCAAGGAAAATAGTGAAAAACGCACCATCAAAGAGAAAGCTTAATATAGTCCTGTAGAGGCAATGATGTATACTTATTGGCCCTTTTCACTTTTCACTACAAAAAGCTAATCAAGCCAATCTCTTTGCAAAATCTAACTTAAAGGATCTGAGGATCCCCACACAGCAATTTCAGGGATATGCACCATATTTTGTGTTATGTGAAGGGACCCATACATAAATTGCTAGATATTTTAAGAAAAAAAAAAAAAAAACATTAACAACAATCGATAATGAGGTTTAAACACGAAACTCAGGAAATAAATCATGGTTATTTATTTAAATATTATTATATCAATCATACTTTAAAAGACTAACGTTCAAAAGTATCCAATTAATTGAAAGAATTAATGCTTTTAAAAGTTATTTTTACGGAAGAAAGTATAATTTAAATAATCTCAAATTGAATTAAAACCAAACAAAAGGTTCACTAATATTATATAATTATAGTAAATAGGAAAATATAGTTATGTGCATGTTGTAACTTAACTTCAAGAATGGACCAACAAGAGCATGAGACAATAAAGAAAAATATATAAATTAAGTTAAACATAAAAATGGAATCAGCTTTAAGACTCTCACCTTCCCAAAAATTATCCATATCCTCAAAAAAGGTCATCAAGGTTTTTGCATGTGCCACTCACAACCCTTTCAAAATTGTAATTATTATCATCCTCAGGGCTACTTCGGTAATCCAACTACCTACATTGAAACCAAATTGCCACTGTCCCACTGTCCCACTGTCCCACTTTCCCACTTTCCCCTCCACCCTTCCTTCTCCTACATAACAATGCCTGCCATGCCAGATCTTACACACTCACTACAACATTGCTTACACAGTGAGAGCAAAGATATATGCGACAATAATGTTGTTGTTGAGAATCTCACTTGTTGGTTTTTTCCTCTTCGCCTCCGTCCACGCTTGTTCGCCGTCGGACAGGGCGGCGCTTCTTGCATTCAAGGCAGCGCTGCAGGAGCCTTACTTAGGAATCTTCAATTCATGGACTGGAAATTCCTGCTGCGGTGGTTGGTACGGCGTCAGCTGTGATCCTGAAACTCTCAAGGTCACTGACATTGCTCTCCGTGGCGAGTCCGAGGATCCGATCTTCGAGAAGGCCGGGAGAACTGGGTATATGACTGGTTCGATTTCGCCGGAGATTTGTAAGCTCGATAGGCTTACGATCCTCGTCATTGCGGATTGGAAAGGAATCTCCGGCGAGATTCCGAAATGCTTGACGACACTAAGCTATCTTCGAGTTCTCGACCTCGTTGGAAACAAAATCAGCGGGGGAATTCCTTCGGATATCGGAAACTTAAACCGTCTCGCCGTACTTAACCTCGCGGAAAATGCGATCTCCGGTAGTATACCAGCATCGATCGTGAATATGGGCAGTCTAAAGCATTTGGACCTCAGAAACAATCGAATCACCGGTGAGATTCCATCCGATTTCGGGAAATTACAGATGCTGAGTCGAGCGTTACTTGGCCGGAATCAACTCACGGGATCGATTCCGGAATCCGTTACGAAAATGTACAGGCTGGCGGATCTTGATTTGTCGATGAACGGAATCTCCGGGTTGATTCCGTCAAATATCGGGAACATGCCGGTTCTTTCTACTTTAAATCTGGACAGTAATAGAATCTCGGGACAAATACCTCCAACTCTGATGAGCAATGGCGGATTAGGGATTCTAAATTTGAGTCGAAACGGTTTGGAAGGGCAGATTCCGAACGTATTCTGCCGGGAATCATATTTCATGGCGCTCGACTTGTCGTTCAATGCCTTGAAAGGTGCGATACCAAATTCATTGTTGTCAGCCAAATACGTTGGGCATTTGGATCTGAGCCACAACCATCTTTGCGGGTCAATACCCATCGGGTCGCCGTTTGACCACCTTCAAGCGTCGTCGTTTACTAACAATGACTGCCTTTGTGGGAACCCGTTAAGGACCTGTTGAGGAAACGGGTCGGATTAGATGGGAAAGGATGGGTCCGGTCTTGGGGCGTGGGGCAATGGGGGCATGTTTATATTTAAAAGAAAAATGTGATAATAAAAATATTTTTGTGTGGATTTTTAGTGAGTGGACTGTGGAGGGTGTTTTTATTATTTTAAATTGTTATCATTACTATTACTTTTTTGTTTCTTCTAAAATGTAATCTGAATCTTAGAAATAATTAAATTTAGTTACTTTTATGGGATGAAAGAATCAAGAATGTTACTTTTTCTTATAAAATTGGAGGATCTTGGATTGCACGTGAAAAAGTGAAATCTCACGTGTCTTTTTCTTTTTATTTTAATTTTCTGGGTAAAGTTAAAGTTTAAAATCCATTTTGCCTTTAAATCTGCATGCTAATTTACCATTCCATAACATTTCTTAATTTTGATTTTTTTAAAAAATAGTTCTCATGTTTGTTTCCTCTAAAATAATTATTATTATATATATATGAAAAAAGATTGGAGTCCAAATGTAACCTTGGGAGGTGAGAGACAAAATTGTAATTGTTGATCTCTCTCTAAAATATTGAAATTCAATGCATGGTGTTCTATAAAAAGAAATGCATGGCAATAATTCTTCATTTTTTAGTTAGGGAATGGAATATTCGTTCATTAAGTAGAGAGAGAAAGAGAGTATTAGCATTAATTAGCTTTCTTTGGGCTTATGTGAGAGAGAGACTACTCGCAAAACGTAATAAATGATGTAATCTAACACTAATTAAGTGGACATTTTCTAAAAATAAAATAAATAGTGAACACTATTCCAATTTTTCTTTTTAACAAAGTGAACATTAACAAACTTTTAAATTTATAGATCAAAATAATATTTTCATTTTTGATAAAATATCAATTCATCAGAGGTAAAGAGAAATCGTGTCAAATCTAAATCTAACTCTCAACATTAGATTTTTATTGAAAAATCTATTCAGACAATTTTGAAAAATCAGTGATGAAATATACAGGATTTCAAAGTCCAGGAATTATACACAATTTAAATAGATTAAGTTAAATAATATGTAGTGGAATTAAAAATTTGAAAAAGTGACTTATATACCTAATGTGGTTGCTCAGATTTAGAATTTAAACATTGCAACTGTGGAGGTGGGGAAGGTTTGTAATAGCATATTGAATTGTTTAAAGAGTGGCTACAACTTTCACGAGGGTTTAATAAATTGTTAGCATTTAAGGTGCATGGATCGGAACTTGGAATGGATGCAGCTGTCAGTGTCCTACAACATTAATGAGTTTTGTGATTCAATTAAAAAAAAATAATTGGACGTTAAAATATTGTTTTTCTTCTTCTTTTTACTTTAAACACTTCTCTAAAACAGCATATTTTTTATAATACTAATTAGCAACACCTAAATTTTGTTAGTTTATTATAGTATAATTTGTCGTTTTTATTTTAATATATAAAAAGAGTGCGGTTTGTATAAATAACTTACTCTGAATTTTGTATAAAAAAAATATCTAAAAGGAAAAATGTGAAAATGTTAAGATTTTTGTATATATGTAGAAGTTTATTCCATTTTTAATGAGTTTTGTAAAACAAAATATTTAAGAAAATGGAGATTGTAATTAGTATAAAATTTTCTAAATTACAACAAATATTTTTGTTTAAAAGTAGGTTACTTTGATTTTAAAGTACATGATAAAATAAAGAACTATTTCACAAGAAGAAGATTATATCAATTAAAAGAGAATGAAAAACATAAAAATATATTTGCAATTACTTTTCTTAGTAAAAAAAAAAAGAATAAAAAAATATCATAAAAACATTAACAACCCACACACATCCTTCATCTTCAAGCACGTGATCTCTAAGCCTCCTTCTTCCCTCTTCAAGCTCAATATACAAGTTATTCACAAACTCACATAACAAAAAATTGGTTCATTCGTTTTTGAGCTGACGTTCTGCAAACTCTAATATCCCCATTTTCAAACATAAATTTTATCATAAAGCTACTAAAACTTCATCCGTAACCTTACATCTTCAAACCAAAATCAATAAAATTACATCTTCAAGCTACTAAATCTCCAAATCGAAGAAGACAAGTTTTAGAATATGTAATGAAGAATACTCATTTCATAGTAACAAAAATGAGATTGTAAAACAGCTAAAACTCCAAAAGTTTTGAAACTAATGTAATTATAATTAAAGGTAAACTCATAAATTTTAGAGTAGTTTTTTTTAAAAAAATAAATAAATAAAAGACCTTTCATATAATATATTGTTATTACCTTGAATGATAATTAATAATTAGTAATATTTTATTTGATTTAATAAATGAAAAAATTATTCATCGAATTAATTTTAAAAATAGTTATAAAAGAAGGATAAAATAAGAAGTAAAAATTTGTATATATATATAAGAGCTTTGGGATAGAGATAGATATATTATAGGTTAGAGAACTTTCTATTTGAAATGTAATAGTGCTTTTAATACCTTATCTTGATATATTAATTTTACCTCTAAACCTTCAGCAGTTTCGTCACATTACATCTCAAACTTATATATAAATATTGCAATTTAAAGCATTTAATAAATAAGTTATCGTTTCAAATAAATAAATAAATAGATTATATTTTGGTTAGAAAAAGTTCACATGATTGGGCCGGACGAGAAATTGGGCCACAGTCCAACCGTCTATGGTTTGGAGGGTTACCCTTCCCGCCATCCACCATTTCTCTCAACGAGCAAATCTAGGGCACATTCTTTCCGCTCCTCATCACTTCCATTGAAAGTAAGCTTCAATTCACTCTCCTTCATTGCACAAATTTCGGTTTTCTGCACTCTTCTTATACTCAATGTACCTTCCAGTTCTTCAATTTTTTTATTTCCAGACGCATATAATGCCCTAACTTCCCCGAGTTTTATTTTAATCGATCAGCACTTGGAATTTTCTTTTTCACTCGTAACGAAACGTCTCACTTCTCGGATATTTCAGGTTCTTGGGGCGTTTAATTTTACGGAGGAGCTGAGAAAACGATTGCGCGATGGTAAATTTCTTAACGATTTCTTCAATTAGAATATTGATTATGGCAGGCTGATTACGAAGTATAATGTGGTATTCGTATCTTTTGTTTTATCAGTCTGGAAGAAAAGAAACTGTTCTGGATTTGGCTAAGTTTGTAGACAAAGGCGTCCAAGTGAAGCTTACTGGCGGCAGACAAGGTTATTTCTAATGATTATGCTTGTAGTATTACTGGACGATTGTTTGCGCTTTGTTACTTCCCGATTAGTAACCCTTTTATTCAAGTAATCGTCTGTTGCTGTTGAGAGGATCAAGGCATATAATCTAATGTTCGATGTTGATTTTGTTTTTCTTTATGGAGCTTTCTTTATTTTTAAATGCGAGGAAATTGCTTTGTGAACCTTAGTTTTCCATTTACAGTTACTGGAACGCTCAAAGGATATGATCAATTGCTAAACCTTGTGCTGGATGAAGCTGTAGAATTTTTAAGAGGTAACCAATTAACTGGATTCTTGCATAATATATGAAATTTGTGGAATTTTGTGGGCCTTTAGACTGTAAGCTCACTGAGTATTAATTAGTATCGTTCATATCGTTTTTCTCATTTATCATCACTTTTTTTTATCTGACTGCTATTTTAAATTTACGAGAAACAATTAGAGTTAGTTTGAGAATCATTTGATATTGGATGAAAGACACTAATTAAGATTTTAATTTATCAGTAACATATGCAGGCGAAATAGTTTTCTATTGTATTAATATATATATATAGTTTTCTATTAGAATAGACACTGGTTTATATTCTGTTGATTTATCTAATTAAGATGTGGTGATGTGATAAATAATCTTTCATGTAAAACATTGTTTCTGTTTTGCATGTTTTCTTTAAATATAATTTGAATGGACATGTTTTTTCTTTCTTTTTTTCAATAGAAAAACAGACATGGCAATAATACGATGAACTATATGAATAATTCTGTTATTTTATTTTTATTTTGAATCTTGGATATATTTTAAATTTATATTAGGCTATTGCATAAATTAGCATGCGCAATTTGCATTATTATCTTGCAAACCTTTGCATAACATAATTTTGGATTTTATTTGTGTTATTAGATTTCACTTGAATAAAAGTTGCAAATATGTGCAAATCTATATCAGTTGATTTCATAATGATTTTCTTTTATAAGAAGTTTTTCATAATTTATGAAAACCATAATTTTTTTCTTTCTTTTGTAACTTCTAACTGGATGATTAATTAATTCATAGGCATAAATGAAATTCTGATTGAAAATGTATGTGTGTGCAATACATATAAGAATAAGCAATCAATAGGCATGGACAAAAGAGGAAGATAAGCTATCCCGTTTTCCAATAGGTCAATAAGGTTACTATAAGGCACTTCAATTGGTTAGAATCAGAAAGAGCTACGACTGTTGTTTTTCTTTTTTTGAAAAAACCAGTGGTTGACCTCTAGATTATTTAACATCACATCTTCAGTGAGTGGGGTCTGGGGATACATGTCAAGGGAAGTTTCAAGAACCTCCCATCTAGCATTTCCTACTGAAATACACGGCAACTATTTAGCGTATGTACACTCAAGATATGGTTAACTACCTCACCCACGTCTCTCACCCCGAAGTATGACGGACACCAACTAACATTATTCTCTCACATTTCCTCTCCCCTTACACACTGATACGCTCTGGCTGTTGAAGGCCTATTAGGAAGGGTATACAAATTTGAGGACAGATCTAGACTGCTCAGAACTTATCCAAGCTCCAAACCTTGTCTTCCTAATCTTTTTGTCTCCTTCCAAAGTTCCTCCCAAAAAACTTTGATGGGTTTGAACCACACACTATCCGATTTGAACATATGCTCACAGAGAATGTTGGAACAAGGCCGGATTATATGTTATGGAAGCACCAATGGATGCTGGAGTCCAGAAAGGTCCAGTAGCTTAAACCTACAACAGAATGAGCGGGAAGTCCTAATAACCCTCAAAATTTCTTGTTTTTAACTGAACTTTAGACACCATTGGCTTAGAATGGAAGATCCTTTTTAACCCTTACTTGGTCGACTTAGGGTGTACTTGGAATACATTCTCAAGTGATTAATTTAAAAATTAAGTCATTTTTGGAAAAGATGTGAGTATTAGGCAACCACTCAAAATAGCTTTTGAAGTATATTTTACATAGATTTTATCAAAAAAGTTTAAATAAAAATGAAATTTAAAAAGAATATTTTTTCCATAAGTCAATCAAAATGAGCCGTCAGGCCCTTAGTCAGTCATGTTTATTTCTTCTGTGGATGAACCTTTTACTGTTGTTTATTAGTAATCTTTTACAATGAACAATAAGTTAAAAATTGTCCTTGTACCTTATTCCTGATGCTTGGATGGCACTGGCGGAAATTTTGATATATTGATTGTCGTTTTAATTCTTTTTCCTCTTCTGCAGATCCTGATGATCCATTGAAGACAACAGATCAAACCAGGCCTCTTGGCCTAATTGTATGATTCTTACTATCTACATATTTTCATCATCGTTGAAATAAAGCAACTATGATCAAAACCTTGGATACCATGAAGTATCAATTTTTCTGAATAGTATTGTTGTCTAAGCATGCAGCTTTGGACTTCATTTTGACAATTGCAATTATCCATGCGCTAAACAGATCAAATGGTTTTAGGTAGCTTGAAAATTTCAGAGCTTTTATTTATTGTTAAAGGAAAAGGTAGCTATCATGAGATTTTCCGACTGAAAACTTCCTCTAAGGACTGGACAAAGGCCTGTGTGTTCTGACCGCGCCTGTTTCTGTCATTTGAATAATTTGTATATGCTTTTGCACTGTGCAAGTGCAATCGATTTTCTCTGCTGTCCACTTGCACCATGTTAAACATGTTAAACTGACTTGAAAACTTTTTATGCTACTGCTCATTCATTTGAAACTTCTTGCGTGCTTCATACATTTTCTTACTGTCTTTTTTCTCTCTTTATTGCTGTAATTTTAGGGGTTAGGCCATGGTTAACTATTTTTTGTGAAAGTTTGTTGAAAATTATAAATTATGCTACCACTCAGAAAAAGTGAAAGTTGGGCTTCTTAAGCGTTTTGTGCATGTGCAGAAGAAGAAAACAAGTGTTATTTAAGGCGTGCTTTTTAGTTCATATAGATTATTTTCTTGAGTATTATCTAGCAACCTCAGTATGATTAAAATTGGCATACTATTCATTTCACAGGTGTGCAGGGGGACTGCTGTAATGCTGGTGTCTCCAGTTGATGGAACAGACGAGATTGCTAACCCTTTCATCCAACCCGATGGTGCATAGATGTAACTTCTTCTTCTTCTTCTTTTTTGTTTCTTTGTTTAACTCTAATTTCCCTATTCTGTATTTGAATATATCAAGTTTCGGTATTTACTTTGTGATTCCTCCCTCTCTCTCTTTCTCTATCAAACCATTAAGTTTCAATCCTCCGACATACATGGAGCACTTGTCCATGTGAAGTAAAATATTGAAATTTTTGTTATGCTTTCGAGTCTTTTATCTTACCTCTTTCTCTGAGTTGTACTGTTTTTTCTTGGAGGGGGGGTTCCTTTAACTTTGGATGCCTTCCTAAGTTTTAAAAGAGTACATAAGGCTTTGATGGCATTGCTCTATCAGCTGTTGCCTGATACTGACAAAAGAACTGATGGTGTAGAAAGGGAGATGGGACCCTGCTGGTTTGGCCGACAAAGGATTTCTTTTGTTGATACCCCAACTTTGTTCTCTTTCGGCACATGTGGGACTTTATGCCAAGCTGAGCCACCTCTTTGGTCTCAGCTCCAACTTGTGCCCGTATGCCCTTTGGTTCTACACACTTCAATTTTACTTGTAGTTTTATGGAGTAATCTCATATTTGTTTATTTTTCATATTTACTTTGGAGTCTTATCTTTTCCATCTCTACTCTTCAATAACTATGATTACTCGAAGAGCTCTATGCAAATTTAGTCCAACAAATTAACTTTGAACTTCCTATTAACTATACTTGATAGACCAAATGACCCTAGTTTGTTCTAATTCTAAATCCAGGTCATGTTTTCTATTCCTTAAATAAAATTGGTTTAATTCTAATGAGATTCTATTGTTGGATTAATCGTAATGAATCTTAATCATGAAAATAGATCGATTGTCTTTTTATCATGTTTATTTAGGTTTTTTTATAACTATAAGTTATTGATCAAATTACACATTTCAGTTAATCTCATGACCCTACAACATTAGGTATTTTTCAAATGTAATATGATTATTACGAGGTTTAGATCTTCTAGTGGTCAGTCCCATGTAATTTTCTAATGTAGATAGGATTGAGGGATTTATTAGGATTACAGGTGAATAAACAATGAACCAAGATCTATTTTTCATATTAGATGAGATGGCGATTTTACTTTTACTTTTCTTTTCATTTTCCTTGCTTCCAAAAGAGGGAAACTTAGAGGCAATTTGGAATTTTGCATGCAACCTTACCACCCAACCTTTTGCATTTCACTGTTTTCCATAACCTTTTTGCTCACTGACTTCTAAGCACAAAAAGTTGGTATCAGTCGATGAGTTTTGGAAAGATAACTATGTGACTGAACACATCATTTACTACGTAAAGCAGTTTTATCCCATATTTCCCCAACCCAAGTTTTCCTTTTTTGCTTTAAATCTCCCCAAATTGGATCCTTACATTTATTATGATTTCAATGAATTAATAGCATAGTTTAAAGTATGCTACACAAGGTGACACTATTCAACCTGTGGCTATGGGTTGGGTACGCATATATATTTATTTTAACGAATGAGTATTATAAGGACGACAAATTGTTCCTATTTTAATTTAGAGATTAAGTTGACATTATAAAATGGGTGAGCAAAAAATAGCCATTGTTTGTAAGCTAATAAGATTAAAATGAATACTTTAAATAAATTTTACTAAAATGTTACTAACCAAAAATTAATAATGAAATAAGAGGGTGCTTATTCGTAGTGTAATTCAAAACTCGTGTTTTAATCGAACATTTTAGATTTGATTTGTAATATCAAACATACTTTTTTTCATAGTTTTCAATTCAACCCTCTTTTTCATCTTAGTTTCATAGTAATCCTAATTACATTCTAATCCACTAAAACTCATAAAAGTTTGTGGATCACGTTAGAATCTCTCTATTTATTTATTTATTTTTCATTTCAATTTATTGATGTGGAATCATAAGTAAGAGGATGTGTTGAGAATGCCTTTTTCATGACAGTAACAAACAGGAAAGTATGTGATTTGTTTGGGATTAGAATCTTATAAAAAACATTTGGGATTTCATATCTCTCTCTCATTGTTTTCAGGGCTCCTCCAAAGAAAGTGGTTGGTGAAGAACCATAAGTTTTTCTTTCCACACATTAATGTTTCAAGTGAGACTAATAGTTTTATTCTATACCCATCATTTAATATTCTAATCGCATTACAAAATTTCACCAATAACATGTTCAGGGTATTCTAATTGATTATATTCTTTTATGTCATTTCCTAAATCGCTTTTAAAATTATTTGAATAATTTGAAACATTTACATTCTGTGTTTTAGATTAACTTTAAACATGACAAAATGCTTTTAACAATTTCAAAAGCACTTCCAAAATATGCACTAAAAATTGTAAGATACTCTCTGTGTCAAAACCTAAGTTATGGATAGAGATAGAAGAAGGGATAAGCATAGATCCTTTGAAAATGACAGCTTATCTCATCGTCATAAATACTATACTTCAGAGTATGTTCTTCCCCCTATATTACAAATTTCAAATTTTAATTATGAACATGTTTCTTTTTCAAAAAAATATTAATTTGATACAATATTGTGATATATTATGTTTATATATTGATACAAATGGTTTCACAGAATTTTTAGTTTTCTATCATAAATATTAATCCACGTGAAGTGAGACCTCAAAGTTTGGATGGGTATTGCTTAATTTTTGAAATCCTAAGGTTAAGATAATGTTGCATCTATATCTTTTGAGATTGTGAAAGTTTTGATTTAATTTTGGGAGGTGGTGATGATGTTACAAAATCCAATTATATTGCAGCAAAAAGATGGAGAAGAAAAAGTAAAAGGTAAGTGGTGAGAATAGAAATAAATAGATTCTGTTGTCTCTTCTGTCACTCTCCACCCTTTTCTCCACTCTCAATATAATACATCATATTAATAAACAAATAAATAAGGTCAGGAGTGCCCTTTAATTTGTATTCTATTTATTAACCATCAATTCTATATGTTACAAATTTCCAATTCTATTTTGAAACTAAAGATGGGTTCAAGTATTTATACATATTTACTCATTAAGAAAATGGGTTTTTAAAATTCATGAGAATGACAAACAATTTTCTATGCAAATGCTAATCTAAAGTTAAAAAGAAAGTGTGTAAGTTTTTTTTTTTTTTTGTCAAAAAGAAAACAAAAGGGTATGAAATTGAAAGTTGTTTACACAAAGATTTCAAACCTTTGTTATAAAAATAGAAAAGTGGTGCAGTACTCGAAATTAGGCAACTTTTGATAACTACTTTTGAAAATAAATTTACATTTGGATGTTTGTAATGTGATGAGAGATGAAAGATGGTATCCCATGCGTCTCTATTCCATCATCGTCCCTACATGAACACTTCACAACTCTCACTATTTAACTGCCTCCACATTTCACTTGCAAGAGAGAAAAATGAGGGATCCAAATCGAAAGGGATAGAAAACAAAAGTAACCAACATATCCACCACCTATACTTCCTTTCATTTTTATACATATTTAAAAATGCATTTTGTTAAATGAGTTATTGAGGAAATGGGAATTTAACATATTATAAAGTTTGAAGATTCAGCTTGTAATAAACTCTTGTCTGTTTGTTTAGAAAAAAGATCAAAGATCAAAGATTGAATAAATTGTTTTGGTTTTAAAAAAGAAAATAAAAATGATATAAAAGGGAATAAGGGGGTTAGACAAATTGTATTTGTTGACAGCCTTTTGTTTTTTCATTTCACATAATACCTCTCTTCCCACCTACTTATAATACTGCCAGACTGTCCACGCGCCACCACGTACCTTCCCTTCCAAACCACAACCCTCCGATCTTCCTTTTTCTTTCTCTTTCCAACACCTGTCATCCATCCCACCGCTCTCTCCGCCTTTACGCTCTCTCCACAACCAGACACGTGTCATATTTTCATTCGCCCTCTACCGATTGCCAATTATAATCACGATATCTCCCGTTTTACATCCCTCAATTTATCGCGCGATATCATGGAGCGGGCCCATGGTTTTTGCATTCCCCCAGTTCCCAACCACCGGGGAAATTACCCAAAACTCCACGTCTCAGAAATTTCGATCGAATTTACGAAATCTGCCATTGGGAACGATTCAGAGAAACAGAAAAAGGAAAATTCCATAGTAAACACCAAATCGATTGAATATTTAAGAGAAACTTACAAATAATGATCTAAATTTTGTTTCCAGAAACTAGAGAAGAAAGAAAGAAAGAAGAAGTATGGATTGAAGCAGAAATTATAAATCCAAAAATTAAAATAAAAGAGATAATTCATAATTATCAATCAAACACGATGATCATGATATTCGACGACAAATTCCTTGCTCCCTCTCAATAGATCTGTAATCTCCGAGGGAGAGACTGCAGGATTTATAACCATCAAATTCCGTAGAAATTTTCTTTTTCTCTTTCGAGTCCACGATCTTAAATTTGACATATCAGATCAAATATGATTGTTCTATCCTCGTTTTTTTTTTCCCCTTCTTTTTGACTTTTTTTTTGTTTATACAAATCAGACTCTAACGATCTTCGGCGCTTTGACGACTGGATTTTCCCTTGCTATCGCATCACGACCAGCGGCCTTGTAATCGAAGCTGCAGTCATGACGATCGGAGTACCGATGCTCAGCGCAAAACAGCTCTCCACATCGGCACCGGAATCCGGTCAATCCGACTCTCTTTCTGCATCCGGAGCATCGATTAACCTGACGCTTGGCAGATTCCTCAGATTTGAACCGATCCATGGATATATTCCTGCTACTGTCACGAACGGAATCCATTAGAACAGGCGATCGAGATCTAGATCTCGAACTTTTCTCACCGGTCAACTTCCGAGAGGAGGAAATTCCAGTATTGGAAGACGAGGTGACGGTGGTCGTTGCTGTCGAGGTCGTAGCGTTAAAGCACTTCTGGCACATGTTATTGGTGGTGGGATTACCGGTGAATCCGCAGTTGTTGACGCACAACGTGATGGTTTCTGGTACCTTCAACTCCGTCTCCTCCTTCTCGGTCCTTTGAGCCATATCTGGGATGAGATTCAAGATTTACAAGAAAAATGAAGGAACAACAACTACAAGAAGAAGAAAGAATTGAGAAAGAAGAATATTAGGAAATAGAATTTAGGAATTAAGGGATTTGTCGAAGGAGGAAGAAGGGGGAGGAGCGGTAATATGAAGGGATGAAAAAAGGGGTCGTGAATGGCGATAGAATATGGGCCTCATACACACGCGCATCAAACAATTTCTCCTTTTTTTCCTCTTTGACATAAATACCCTTCCCTTTTTTCTCTATTTACCTTTCTATCCCTCCTAGTAGTCCTGGATTAGCTCTGACGTTGCAGGCCTTCGTTAAAAAAAAATAATAATAAATAAATAAAAGGAAAACTATTGCCTGTGGTCCTTTCTATTTTTATTTATGTGGGTCCGCTCCCTTTTGCCACATCATTATTTATTTTAACCGCCTTGCAATCCTCATTGGCTCCCTCTAAGTCAATCGGTAGTTCGTCTCCACGGTTTCCTTTCTCCTACCTTTTTTTTTTTTTAAAAAAGTAATTAATCCTTTATTCTTTGTTATTCTTTTAATTAATAATTAATTAGGTGTGCTAAACTATCATATTTTCAGATGATGATAATTGACCCCTATTTAATAAAAATAATATTTAGGTACATTTTAATTGTTTTTTTTTATAGTTAAAATTTTAAGACTATCTTAATTTTCAATATATATATATATACATATAATTAATAGTTGAGCTAAACCCTTGTTAAAAGATGTACGAATTTAGTATAGGTTTGAAGGGCACAACACTCCCTAAACTTTTTCTTTGTAATATATATATAATAAGAAAAACAACAGTTAACCAAATAGTAAAATTGTTCTCCAATCTTCTCTAAATCCAAAGTTTAAGCTCCACTCCTTATAAATACAACACCTTCTTAGAAATTTTATAATTTACTCAACAACTACCCTTTAAACTTCCATCAATACATAAACATCAACTATTCATCTATTTAAATTATCTTACATTTTTTTTTATAGAAAGCACAAACCTATTTTATAATCATCAAGTGCATGCTATTTTTATTCTTGAATACAAAATAGATACAATTTTTAAAAAAAAGTAAGTTTCAATTAATATCATAAAGACTAAATTAATATGTATGGAAGGTGGAAAGATATGAAAATAAAAATTGAACATGGGAGTTAAAAAGAGATTAATAATTAGTATTAGATTCTAAATTCATGTTTTGGAAAGAAAAAAAAAAAAAAGTAAAGTTGAGGTTTGTATAAATATAAATGTAAGTATTGTAATAATTGATTGAGAAATATATAATTGGACTAGAAATTGAAAGGGTAAATTAGTAATTTAAGAAGGTACACGCGGAGCCAGGTGGAAGTGATGATGAATAGAGAGGGAGAGAAAAGAAAATATTATTTTAAGAGAGAACAATTATAGATTAGTTTTAAAATTTAAATAATAAAAGAAAAAAGGGAGGCTTTTTGAAGCCGCCCAATCTGACTGCAAAGCAGCGGAACATTTCTCCGCTTGCGCTTTTTAGGGAAATGGTAATTTCGTCATTTAGGACACCATTCACCAAGCAGGGGCACAGCAGCAACACAACAACAATCACAACCCCTTTTCTTTTTTTTTTTCTTTTTCTTTTTCTTTTGTTTAGGCACGTGAAAAACACGTGCCTTTTTTTTTATGTGTTACCCACTTGCTCATCTCAACCTTTAACGGAAAGAAAAAAAATAAAAAAGTCTACACGCCACACAAAAATTTCTCTCTAAAACTGCAAAATTAAAAGAGAAAATTGAATCATTTATTTAATTTTAATTGAGATGAGTTGACCCGGCACATTTTACTAAACTCAAAACCGTGTGACAACTACTTCCTCTCTACAGCAATCAAATAGAATTTTTATATGTGTGATTTAATGATTTAATGATTTATACAAATATTTAAACCACCCCTTCTTAGTAAAATTTTGAAGATGTATAATAGATTTTTAAGGTTGTGTGGTCTCATTTTTGTACTCTAAATTTGTGAATTTTGAAGAATATTTAATAAGTCGAATGCTGGATATTTATAATGAAAAGTTTAAGGTTTTTTTTTTATATGTATGAGTGTTCGGGCCAGACTAATCTCACTTGGATATCCACCTAACTTCTTAGTTAGTTTTTTACCTTTTTACCACTAGACCAATCTATGATCAAACCCATAACCTCAGTTTAAAGATTTATTAGACATTTTATGAAAGTTTGTGATTCTTGAACTATGTCGTGCAAGAGTTTAATCAATTTAATCGATCTAACAATTATTAAATAACAATTTAATCTTTTAAAATTTATAACAAAACATAAAGTGTTTGATTTTTTTTATGTAACGATTGGGATTTTATATTTTGAAGTTCATAATAATTTAGTCTCTATTGATAAACGTTTTGTTAAGATTTCTGTGTTTTTATATATGTGCAAGTTGATGAACTGGTGAATTGTTACTACCAAAACTTTAGAAACTAAATGCATGTTTGAATTGACTTTTCAGCGTAAGTGTTTGGGGATATGGAGTGAGTTATTGTGGTATTAGATTATTGTAGTTGGGTTATAATAGTTTGTGTTTGTGGTATAAACTAATTTAATTTGATAAGAAAATAGTAAACATGATAGCAAATAATAAAAAATGATAAATGTCAATAAAAATGTAGTAAATCGATAATTTAAAAATAGTATTCACTCTAGTTAGAGGTGATTATTGTAATCTTGCATACTACTAACCACAAAAAATCTATTGTAATCTAAACAAACCCTAAAGTTTATAACTAAACAAAGTCTTTCGAGTTTAAAACAACTTATTATAATGTTTTATTTTATATTAACTTTATTTTTCTAACCATATATTTGACTTTTGTTCTTCTTGTTTTTTCTTTTAAAAATGCAACTATTTCAAATACTTTATGGGAAAAGTCTTTGATGAGGAGAAGAACCAAAGCCACTTATAAAATACAATAAACAATCAAAGTATTATTATAAGGGATTTTGTATAAAATGATCATTTTTGTACTAATAGGTCATTTGCACAGTCAACCTAAGCATTGTTGAATAGCTAAATCTATAATTCAAAGTTAAAAGTTTTTACATAAATCATGATAAAATTCTATCACAAAATTAAATAACATGTTTGTTGATGGACAAATTTGAATATAGAATATTTTAATTGGGTTGTAAAATTTCGACGGTAATTTCTAACTCAAACAAGACAAAATTTGCTAAAGAGAAACGGAATATGAGCAATGCTAAAGTACTTTGGTATTTGATCTTTTAATTGTAGTAAATGTCGTAGGAATGGAAACTGCTTACATGTGAACATAATCGTTACGATGAATAAGATTAGTTGACGTAGAGTTTTTCCATTTCCGAGATTTGGACTCTCAAATACCATACCTTTCATTAACCTTCATAATTTTATTTTCATCACTTGCGACTCAATTACTAGTCTAACTCTTAATTTTGATATTTCAATCTCGAGTATTGTCCAATATTTTTTTTAAGTTAGAGTGTTTTGTTTGAAGGAAAAAAAAAGAGAGAGAAGAAAATGGTTGATATATAATATAGGTAATAAGTGTGAATATTTAGAAAAGAAAGTATGATTAAGAATAAATGTGAAGAAAGTGATGAGATGATTGGGATATATTAGAATAGAAGGAAATGAATTAGTGGGAATAAGCTGTCGTCCATTAGGGAGAAGCATTAAAAGACAAAGCGTAGCGATTTGATACGGAATCCCCCTGTTATTTTATTTCACCTAAAAATCATTCATTTTAATTAATATCCACGCTGGCCATTGCTGGGCCCAACCCCAGTTGCCATTTGCCCCTCTCACTTCTCAATCCGTCACTTTCTCCTTCCCAACGAAGTCCCAAACCAATACACTTCCTTTTCTATTTCTCCAATACCAAATATTCACTAACCAAGTTTAATTAAAGGTCTTAAAAATAATTACAATTAAGAGACGTTTTTTCATCAAATTAACAAAAACACTTTCAATCAAATATAGCTTCATGAATCGAAATATCTATAAAATATAGTAAATAAAAAAGGTCAATTGGTATTTTCTTCTGCCTCAAATACAAACAAGTACATACAAAAGTAGAAGAAAATGGATGTAGTATTGTTTTCGTAACAATTCAACAATTCTGATGGTTGACTTTTCATGTCAAGTCATTTTCATCCGACTCATTTTGATTTTTTAATCTAATTTTATTGGATAATTATTGGGTTATTTAATTTTTTTTAAACGTATTCACTCTCGTTTCAAAATATTCAACTAGATTTATCGAACTAAATTTTTTTAAAGTTATATCTAACATAAAATTTAAGAAAAAATAGATATAATTAAATTTAGAAAATTTCAAAATGAAAATAAAAATTATTATCTTCTATATGATAAACTCTTTTCCATTATATTAGAATATTTTAATACATTTGCTAGATTTATCGTTTATTGATAAAATGTGAGTTAGTGATAGTCATCAAAATATTAAATTAAAAACAAATAATTTATTACTTTTTATCAATGTTTTATTGTGTACAGTTAATGTAATAATAAATATACTAATTCTCTTGCACTCTCACTTTTTATTTTTAAAATGATCAAACGATAGTAAAAAAAAAAAAAGTGAATTTCATATCAATTATTATTTAGTTCCATCCAAGTAATTAGGAGTAAATAAGAAGGAAAAAAGGAGAGGGGCAAATAAGTAAATTTATAGCATGTGACATTTCATTTTAGAGTTTAGAGAAATGAAATGACTTCGTAGCTTTAAATAGCAAATACCAAGACAAGAATACCAATAGTCTTCCATTCAAATATTTTTTATTTCATGGCTCCTTCCTTTCACAAATTTCTCCACATATGAAACAACTCTACTTTAGAATATAATTTGTTTACTTTTTCTTATGTTAGTTTTATAACTCATTTCTCACTTTCTTCTCGATTTTTATTATTGATTTATAAATAAATTGTTAATTTATAGAAAATACTCGTAAATGTTATACTTTACCTTTCAACTTTCAAACGTATTCATATTACCTTTTTAACTTTTTTTAAAAAAGTTACAATTAGTTTCAAATAGAAGTGACCAAATATAAAAATACCTTTAAATTTGTAAAAATTTCAATAATGCATTTAAACTTTTTAAAATCGTGTTTTTGGAGAAATATTATTTACACAATATATCTAAACTTTCAAAATTTGAATACGTTATACATTTTTTTGTAAAAATGTGTCAATCGTATAGTATAACTTTTTTAGTATTATTGTTTTTGTTCTTGGTATATGTGTATTTCATATCGTTTGTTTTAATTCAAGTGTATTTCAGGTTTACGGTGGTTGATTCAAACCACAACGAAGTACATGGAAAGAGTAGCCAAATTATTATTTTTGTGTTATTAAATTATAACATAATCGAATAAAGAATACCAACAAACTTTTCCTCTATTTTTTTATTTTGAAATTACTTTTAGAAATCATGTCTATTTTGACTTACCTCGATTTTGAAAATATTCATCTTTAGTAAATTATATCTTTAACATATATATTAGTGGTATGATCTATTTCTAATAAATATCTATATATTTATTGGTTGTGCGAGTTATTTAACAAATTTGGACAATTATCTAGGATCACTTAATTTTATTTGTTTCTTATAATTTTAAATTTCAATTAAACTTATTTGTTTATTCTTTGTTAATATTTAACGTTATTTAATTTTGAATTGGTTTAGAAATATATGGTTACATTTTCGCTAGTTCATTTTTATCATTTTAAATTTAGAATAAACAAATTCATCATCGACCGTTGTTGTGTCTTCTCGAGTTTTTGAAGTCTATTCTTCTTTGCTCTTTGTTTCTCTTATGGATATATATTTAGCTCTTCTTGTCGTGTGTTATGTTTTGGTTCATTTGTAGTTTTTGGTGAATTTATTCTCTTCTTACTTTACCACATACACTACAATTTATTAATTGTAAACTGTACTAGAAAATATACATATTATTACATTTTTCTTCTTAATGGTTTTCCTCCTCTTGTACATTTTATTATTACAATCAATGAAAAAAAAAAGAAATTAAAAGATGTACAAGACAACAACTGGGGAAAACGAACAAGATGAAAACGTATAATATGTACATTTTATTATTACTATTAATAAGTTATATTGTATATCCCTAAATCATGTTAATAAATTATCAATTGAATATTAAACATACATAATAGTAATTTCAAAGTTTATAAAATAGACAAAAGATCAGTTGGTATTCTGAACTTAACTCGTTAGGTTAGAATTTCATAAGCAACTAAAAAAGTTTTACTGTCTTTCAATAATTCAACTACTTCATTAATGTACTTTGTCACGATTTGAATCAACAAAGGTAAACTCGAATTGAATTAAAACAAATATAATTAATGTACTTCGTCACGATTTGAATCAACAAAGATAAACTCGAACTGAATTAAAACAAACGATATATGAAATAATATAAGGTATTCGATCATTATGATATAAAAGAAACAAGAATATTAAAAAAATCTACACACCTTGAAAAAAAAAACTTTCTAACCTAAAATTTCGCCACCACGTTTTTCTCATTCCTACAATTATCTAAAAAGAACGAAAGCCATGGCCCAAAAATGAGCGGCCCATTTAGAGAAAATTTCCAAAAACTGGGCCCAAACGGAAGGAGAGTGTGCAAAGGGATGCGTATTTACGAGGTTCCATTGGCTAAGCTAAACCCTTCCGTTTCTCAAATTTCATTTTCAATTTCTGTTTCTCGTTCATCTCAAATCTCTCTCCCTCAGGCCTCAGCCATGTGCTCTGATAAAATCCGCTCTGGGGTTTAATTTCCATCCGCTTCCATTAGTTAATCGCTCCGTCGTGTTTTCACAAGGAGTCGGTGTGGAACCAGCTAGGGTTCATGGAGGCTCCTTATTTGAGGGTTTCAATATCAATTGAACTTCGTTGTTAGTGAGCCTGTTTCTTCTTCTGTATATTCAAGTTTCGTGAAATGAACTCGTTGGAGATGGGGAGTGAGGATCGTGTCGATGATCGTACGTTCAAGGTTGATTTTACTGGCGACGGAATGGCAAAGCTCAGAGAGAGGATAAAGCTGAAGATGAAGGAATTCATGGGCGATTATACTGACGACACTCTCGTGGTACGGACTACTCTAACCTTTTAACATTCACGTACCTGAGTGGTTTTTGCCAAGCAATGAGATGCCTGGGTGTCTTAGAATTTCTCTTAGGTTATTCATGTGGAGGCCATCATCTTCTTCTTAACTGGTTGTTGAGGAATTTGTTTCGTTGAACAAATGGGAATTTAGTATTCTCGGGTTGTTATATATTTGCTATTGCCCAATGAAAATAACAAATAGTTCTGATTCTTTTATCTGTAAGTAATTACGTGCCTTAGGGGAAGTTTCTCTTATCTACTAAGGAATTCGCCGAAGGTTTATGGTTGATGTTAATGAGATGTATTCCAACTCAATGCCCATATATTGTTCTTCATCCAAAGAAAACTGCATCTTATAGCCTATTTAAAAATTTGGTTAGCCGTCATACTGTTTATCTGTCCGCCCCTCTTTCAGAAAACCTCTCTGTGCTAGGTGAACTTGCAACTGAGATAATTCCTTTAGCCTTTGATTGGCGGCTGTTTCCATTTCCCATCGATAAGATATAAGTACATTGAATTATTGAAATGAAAAGGAAGATTCTAATTAGCAAACAAATATTAGTGAAGTTACAGAATAGCATATAATTATAACCCAAATGTGATGATTAAAATAATGTTCTCCTAAATCAGCTAAGAAGAGTTGTTAACAACCTTGTAGAGGTAAGAGATTGAGATTGAGCGATTGGATGAAACGTGTCGTGCTCTTTGTATTTGGATTAGACTTTTCTGTTGAGGGTGTATCAATAATATTATTGTGAAGAAAGATCTTGGAGTGCTTGTAATATCTTACATGAGGGTGTTTCAAGAGTTCTAAAAGAATTTAGTGGCAAATCCACTGTGTTTTTTATCCACTCCCAAAATATAAGATAGCTTTTATAACTTTCTCAACCCTAAAGTTAGCTTCTATCTTAACCAAATCGGTCTTGGAGGGACTTAGGTTGGGATCTGATCTGAAGTGGTTGGCTTAAATTTTACCACCTCTTTCTTTGTGTATGGATACTGGAGAAGGCAGGAAATGCCTTTTCCATGTGTGTGGAAAGAGATATTGTTATACTCTCCTTCCCCTCTTGATATGTCTCCTCCTGCATACTATGTGATTTGTATCTTCACATCCAAAAAATTTATTTCCAAATTGGATATCTGAGTTGGGATTTGAGATTAGTTTTAGAAGATTGGTAGCTTAAAGTAGGGAAAAGTTTTGAAGTGGTCTAGAGCATTGGGATCAACACGAATCTCAGCTTTTTTGAAGGTTTCATCTTTTCAGCAAGCTTTACATCTTCTTTAAAGTGGAGTTCCACCAACTTTTGAAAGTCTTTGAGAATTTTTGTTCTTGAGCCTCATATTTATATATTTTAAGGACAGGATCCCGTTGCCAGAAGATTCTAGAAGGGTTAATTGGTTGTTAGAGGAGATGTTTCAAGGTGTTTTAACTCTAGAATTTGAGATTTTGAGGAACCAATCATGGGGGACTAGAATTTACTAATGATGAACAAAACAAGCCATGTTCGATCAAGTTAACTTGGCTCTTTTACAAGGGAAGGATATCACTTTTGGCAGGGCTTTTGGAGATGAATTTTTCCATCTCTTCTAGAAGAAGAAAAAATAGCAAAGGAGAACATGATGCTTTAAGAGAAAGCTCAGCCATAACAAGGTTCCCAAGATTTTCCAATTTTCTCAAAAAAAAAAACTTGACTGGGGCAACTTGATCAACATTTTTGTTTTATCACTGAGCTATAACTTTTATGGAAGCCATGGAATCCAATTTTTGAAGTCTTGTGAAATCTTCCACGGATGAAAAAGTGCTTACGGAAGAATCAAGACTCCATTTGTTCAGGGACACATTTATAAATTTTATCCATCCTTCATATGAAAGGGGTGATAAATTCCTAGAATGCTTGATGGAGTCCAGCCTTCTCTTAGGTGGAGGAGTCTAGTTTGGTTGATCCTGCTGGATCTGAGGATTGCTGTATTACATGGACTGGTTGTGGCTATTAGCTCTTGGAGAGTCGTGAGAGTTCTGTACTAGTTGTTCCTTTAGAGTTTTCTTCAAACCACACTGGAGACATTCTTCTTGATAAGAAGATGCCAAGAGAGCATTAACCATAGTAATCTTGCTTATTTTTCTCTTACTTTTCTACTGTCTTAACTCTCAATGCCTTTCTTTTTTACATTCTTTTGAAGATTGCATTTCCTTCGAACTCATTCTTCCAATTTTCATGTTCTTAATTCCCTTCTTTCTCAGAAAAAGTACTATGAACATGTTTTCGTCTTTTTGGAATTTGAGAGGCTTTTACTTGCTGTCTTGTGCACTTCTGAGTCACCCTATGTAGAAGGCATTATTTAATATAATGGATATTGATGGGATCCAATGGAGTTAGATATCTCCACAAAAAGTACCAAGATACTTTTTTTTTTTTGAAATCATAGAGCTCTTTACTTACTGTCTAGTGCACGCTTGAGTCACGTTAACTAACAGATGTTATAATTTACCTTAGGTATCTTTGAGGTATTTGAAGGCTTTCGAATGCTGTGAATCTGAATACTAGGTGAATTAGTTCATTCCGTTGTCTTGTTGATAGATAAAGGAAGGTAATTGGAAAACGAGTTTATAATTGGCTGGGGAGCTTTTTCCTCTATTTCTTGTTTCCCTGCCTTTACCATTCGTTTTCTTTCAAAAATTGTTTTGTGGCCTCTATTCTCATGCCATTTGGGAGTTCCACGTCTGTCTCTCTTGGACTCAGTTGTTCCCCATCTGATAGAGAAGCTATCTGCCATTTGGGAGTTCCTCGTCTGTCTCTTGGACTCTTGGAATCTTCAGATATTACTGCTCTTCTAACCTTAATTGGTGATTTTGTTGTTTGGGAGGGGAGAAGCTATCTTCGTTTGTGTCGCCTATTCCCCTTGGGTGGGTTTTCCTGTAGTTCTTCCTTTTATTGTCAGCTGAATTCTATGTCTTTAAGTCCTACTACCTTCTCACTTTTTTGGAAGATCATTGTCACGAAGAAGGCTAACTTTTTGTGATGGAGATAGCTCAGTATGGTTACTATTATGGATCGTGTTTGTAAGTTTGTGCCTAAGGTTGGGGCCCTCTGGCCCAACGTTACAAATGGGTCTACCTGAGGACTTGGATCATCTTCATGTGGTCCTGTTTGTGCAAGATTGTTTTAGAGCAGCATTTTTGAGTCATTCTTCTTCAGGTTTGCTTAGTGGAGAACTTGCAGTTTCATGTGCGAGGAGTTGCTCTCCCTGTCCTCTTTTTGTGAAAAAGGGTCTCTTGTTGTGGTTTGTCTATTATGCTATTGTTTGGAGAGTTTGGATGGAAAGGAATAATACGATTTTAAGTAGAGTGGAGCAATCTGTGGGCGAGGTGTGGTCCCTATTAGGTTGCATAGACTTTCAAATGCTGCGAAAACTTTTTGTTTGTAAAAACTTTCGCAATTGTCCTTCTTGTCTCATTTTGTTTGACTGGAGCCCACTTAGAGTTGTTGGGATCTGATCTGGGGTTTTGTTGTATTTTTTGTGTATTCTTACATTTTTGTCAATGAAATCTCGGGTTTTTTATATTAATTAAAAAAAGTAGCCCATAGAGCTGAATGCTTGGAAAATTATTGTGAGATGTTGGCATTGTTTAGCCTTTGAATATCTTTTTTTTCCATTCTCAGGCAGTGCTGTATGAGATTGTGGAAACTTTCTTATCTGCGTTTTTATTTAATTTGGCTTTATACTCTGTATTTTTTATATACTTGTTTGTTCCTAAAATTGTGTCCGTGTTTCAATTTTTATATATTTATCATAACATGGTTTGAATTTACTTCACAAACTGGGATTTAGAGCGTTTGTTTGAAGAAATCAAATTTGATGAAATATAGTGAATGTTATTTGGTAGGAATACGTGATTGTCTTGTTGAGGAACGGCAGGCGCAGAGAAGAAGCACAGAATGAACTTAATGTCTTTTTGGCAGACGATAGCCATTCTTTTGTATCTTGGTAATTTGATTCTCATCCCTCTTGTTGATATTTGTAATTTGTGTAGTAACTTGTGTTGAGTCATTCTTGCAGTCAGTTGACTAATTGTTTTAAGCTTCATTTCAATAGGTTGTGGGACCATCTGGCTTCAAGTATGGATTTATATGTGGAGCCGCCTGCTAAAGCTTCTGCCAATGAGGTGCCCACACCAAAGTCTCCAGTAGCAGAACCAGATACAAGAAATAATTCTCACAATCTGGAGTCTGATTCTGAAAGAGGGAAGATTGAAAAGTTGTCTAGCAGACGACGTACTAGGGAATGGAGAGGAATTGCTAATGAGGAAACCCGCGTTGTTCCAAGATCTGAAGTTAGTCGTGTCAAGCATTCTTCTCCTGAACAAGTTCCTGGTCATCGGAAAAGGAGCCGGCCTGACGATCATCAAGGCACTGAGGTACTTTTCTAATTTTGTATTAGCCGCAGTTAACTGAATTTTAAAATGTGAACTTTTTCTGGGAGGGGGAACCACCGGCCCCTAGGCCATATTATCTTCCTGGTTGTGAATGTATTCCTTTTGTTATTTCCTATTAAAGTGAAAATTGATTTTTTTTTTTCCTTTTCCTTTTTGATAAAGCTAAATTTAAATTGGTGAAAGGCAATGGGTAGTGGAGGGTTAGCTGAACAATTTCTTATTGTTTCTCGGTTTTCAATACAATAGATTTGAAATCAACCCACAATTTTTTGTTTAAAACTGCACATCTTTGTTTATTTAAAATTTTTAGTATCTCAGTTTAAATAAAGTCCTCATTTATGGTGTCCAAGACCTATCTCCTTCATGTGCATGTCTTGTCTTTTTACCGTGTGTTTGAACAAACTTTTAGTTTCTTCTCCTTGCCATGCCGATATGGCTATGTTTAAATCCAAGTTTTTCTTAATGTAATACTACTTTATTGTAATGCACCTTTCGGTGCTTTGGGAGCTTTCTCCTCCCATTTCGTTTATCAATGAAATTGTTTCCCAATCCAAAAAAAGGTATGCTTGATTAAATTTTGCAATTGCTGTACTAAACTACCTTAGTTTCTGGTACTTTTAGTAATTGAAAATAACTCAATCCAGAATATTGGATGGTTTATTGATATTCATTATTCTAATGGGAAATAAATTCTCACGTATCTTGTTTTACAGAGGGAGGCTGCCTTTCAGGTAAGCATTGCTGCCCCTCGACGGCTGCTCCAGTTTGCAATGCGAGATGCTGTGGCCACTACGAGGCCCTCTAATGCATCTAAGGAGCCCCATTCAAAACGTCTTCGTTCAGTAGTTTCTGCATCCAATAGTGACACAACTAATCGTCCTAGGAGGCTTCAATCTGTTGCAAAAGTTCCAAATCCAATGGCAACTGTCATCAAGGCTGTGACGGAGGCATCTGAAGATGTGGTCAGAGTTAAATCCACCAGTGTTTTTGACCGACTTGGTCGTCAATCTCATGATCTGGATTTAACAGAGTCTAGTGGCCAACTTGCAGAATATGGAGTAACTTCTGTAGAGAACGATGAATATGGGGATATGAATCATTCAGAGGATCGACCATACTCAGCTACCTATCTTGAAAGAAGCAATTATATTGGGAAATATTCTCGTGATGAGCCCATGTTTGAACCTGAAACTGGATTAGCATCAGATTCTACGTCTGAAAATGAAGATGTTAATATTCAGGGCCACAGAGTATTTGATGATTCTTGGACTGCCGAATCAGAAATAAGAAAGGGAAGCAATTTACGGACTGTGGCATTCAGGGCAGTTGAGAATTCTGATGATGAACGTGTGGCACAAGATACACATAAGGATCAACCTTCGTTACCTGCAAATTCCTCACGTGAAATTGTAAATATCTCTGTGAATGTTAATACTTGGAAACCACCTCATTATCAGGACCAAGGGCAAATTCCTGAACTTGCTGGTCAAAAGTTTTTGCAGGAGAGTGAGTTACAGGGTACCAGATCTGCTGTGCAAGTTACGGAGAATGGCGAGCCAGTGACTCTTGTTAACCAACGGAAAACACCAGCATCTAACCTTCAAAAAGAGTTCCAGAAACCTCCATTATCTGCTAATGGTGAGCTCTCTTTTCTGGTGTCTGACTTTCTATTTAAATAATAGTTTCCTTGCACGACTCTTTTGTTTATCTCTTTCTCATTCTATTTTTCCCGTATTTGATCATCAATAATCTGTTTGCGCTCATACTTTATTATTCCCTAGTTAGTAATTCATTTTAAGTAACTTTCTCATGTTACCTAATGCAGGCCAATTTGCTGGCACTCGTCCTTTAGAGGAAGCTGATGCTCGAACCATTTTTGTGAGCAATGTAAGAAGTCACTCATTTTTTGCTCTTCTGAAGAAACTGGTGACTGTATACCATCTTACGTTGATTTTTTACATACAGGTTCACTTTGCTGCAACGAAGGATAGCCTGTCTAGGCATTTTAACAAGTTTGGAGAAGTTGTAAAAGTCGTCATAGTAACGGATGCAACCACTGGGCAACCCAAAGGGTGAGGTGTTTCATTTCTTTATTATTGTACCTCAGCTATCTTTAATCTCTTTTTGTTTCCTCTACTGGAGACTACAAAGTTTCCTATGTTACGTTTTAATAAATTGAGCATGTGATTGGAGCAGGTCGGCTTACGTGGAGTTCATGAGAAAAGAATCTGCAGAGAATGCGTTGTCTCTTGATGGGACCTCATTTATGTCTAGGATTCTAAAGGTACCCGTCATATTTCTAACATTTTTCTTTGTAGTTTGAAGCATTACTCAAAAAAAAGTGTTGGCAAACTTAAGCTTTGTTTTTTTTTCCGTCTTTTTCTTTACTTCAAGTTAGCATTCGTACGTTTAATATGCTCTTCTTCTTTTTTTGGTTAGGAAGTTGTGTGGGAACGTGATATTCTTTCTTTTTTAAAAAAATGGATTTTTGTTCAAGGTTTTGGTTGCTTTTCACATAATCATTGAATTTTTGCTGTTGTTTCCATATCTAACTAAGCAGTGAGCGGAAGTTAAATAAAGTTCTCATAAATCTTGAAATGAAAATGGATCTTGAAGCAAACATAAAAGATGTAATTTTCTTTCACTTTTGGGGCTTGTGGCCAACTTATTCAACTGGTTTCTTCCACTGGTATTATTATTTGAACATCTTAATCGTGATACAATAACCATGCCACATGACGACACAACTAGCATGATATGTTTTAGTCAAGTAGTGCACGTGTATCAGATTGATTAGAACGAACATTTTGTTGAGGTGTCTGCTGCATTATGTATGTAGTCAACAAATAAAGCTGCAAGTTTGATTGATTTGTCAATTGCAGGTCGCAAGGAAAAATGCTTCACAATTAGAAGGTGCTTCAACTGTTATCTGGCCTCGTGCTGTGCGAGGCTCGCTGTTTCCTACTTCAAGATTTACCAGAGCTCCATTCATGAGGGGTGTCCCTGGTGGATTTAGGGCTCGTCCCCCGATGAAACTCGGGGCCAGGAGCATGCAGTGGAAGCGTGATAATCAGACCACAACTGCTGACAATGGTGCATCTCTCTCTGGTAATTCTATTCCCTCACCTGGTGCTCGTAGTCTCACCTACGTTCGAACAGAACCTAAGCCAGCGGACAAGTAGGAACCACTCAATTGTGAGAAAATTGTTCAAAAATTATTTTGCGGAAAGAAAATCACGCAGGTTCTCCCAAAATTTGTTTGTGTTTTGGTGATTCATGATTTTTTGTGCATCAATGGAGGAGGAGTTTGTGGAAGAAGACTCCAAGTGGGGAAGTTTTAGCAGCAGTTTGTAGGAGGGGTTTTTTTTCTTTTCCTTTTTGTTTCCATTGGGGAATGGAAATTGGTGAGTTTTATAGGTAGGACGAAACTGATGATGGCGGTTCGGATAAATTCATAATTTTGCTCCCCCTTCCAATTCAGAAATTCTTATTCAGCTTCTAGATTAAAATTTGTGAATAGAGTAAGAGTAGAGACCTTTTCTTTTCCTTTTTTTCTTTTTTTTTTTCCCTTTTCATTTTGTTTTAAGAGATTGTGATATTTTGTAACTTTTATTAATGTTGTGACAGAGGAGAGAAGGAAAAGATGAAGAATACGAGTTATATGAAAAGAGAAAATGAATAAATCTACTTAGTTTGTATATCTGTATGTCTCCTTTGATCATGTTTTTGAATTGGCAGGACCTTCCAAAATTTCCATGCGATACTTGTGTTACAAGGAGTTATTTTTAATAGTAATAATCACTTGTATAAGTTGATAGTATAGTATGAAAATGGTGAAATTGAAATTGATTTTGAGTCATGAAAGGAACAGCATTTATTGGACATATATGTGTCTTGTATACCTTAGAAACTGTGGAAACATACAAAGGGGAAATGTCGAAAAGAAAATGTGGATTATGGCCAGATGAGATTGCTACGTGAACTTTAAGTAGTGATGTTATTATAAAATAAAATGATGAAGTTTAAAAATAAACCAAAAATGATTCATCTTAAGAAGTAATCATGGATGAATTTCTTGTGAATTTAATTATTTCCACCCAATAGTTTAGCATATGCTTTCATATTTATGATAGAGATACTACACAACAGCCCATGATGAAGATATGAAATGTATGCATTGCCTCATTTAGTGAAAATACAAGAAACAATTTAGGGCATTTTCCACTGTTTCATTACTTCAACAATGCCATGCAATGGAATTTGAACGCATGAAACCCCAACCAAAAAACTTCAATATTCTTTACACACAAACCCTCTTGGTATTCTTGCAAATAGAACAACGCAAACACGAAACAACCCACAAACCCATCACTTTTAGACACCAAAAACACAAAGCAAAAGAGGGACAACAAAATTGAAACCCAAAGCAACAGAAGAAGGAAATGCAAAGCCAGCAGCCATAGCAGGCATTGGAGCTAACTCATCCTCAATGCTATCAACTTTCTTCATTTCTATGCTCACCATAGCAAGAACCAAAACAACGGCAACAACAACAAAGTGAGGGAATCTCATGGAAGAAGCCATTGAAGATCAGCAAATTTAGGTAGAAGAAAAGGGCCTAAAAACTTAGCTTAGCTTTGATTGTCAACAGAGATGGTTTTGTGTTGTATTTTATATAGATGGAAAAGTTGGGGGGGGGTGGAAATGGAGGTGTTTTTGTGGATGCATGTCTGACATTTGGTTGTAGTTTGTAAATTGATTCCATTAAAAAGGTTATATGGCGTGTTAGATGTTGATTTTGGATGAAGACACTAGAGATTGCTTGTGATTTAAATTGAAATGATTTGTGGATAAAAAAAAGTTAGTTTGTTTTTTAAGAGTTTCTTTCAGTTTCCTATATGGAAGTGGGAAAGGGAAAGGGAAAGGATTCTCAGTTTTAGACCATGAACTTGCCTTTACCTCATTAGCCTAATGGTCGGCCAAATGAGGCCCCATGTCTAGGAAATATCAAGAAGTTGGGGGGCTTTGTTGCAATAAAAGTCTTCTACTTTTTTTTTCTTGGAAAAATATCAATTTACAATCCGAAGAACTATAGGAAAAATATCAAAGAACTAATAATTTTATATCAATTTAATTTAAACCCAAAACTTGTATGAATTTAAAAGTTGAAAGGTTCAAAATTGATACAACTATTAGTTTGAGATTTAAATTATTTACTTTATTTTTTTTATTAATTCTATTTTGTTACCTAAAATTTATATTAAAAATTCAGATCATACACCTCTCTTGTTTATCATTTTTTTTTTTAAATGCATTTCTTTTTTCATTGTTATTGTTATTGTTAGTACAACAGGTTAGAGAAAGAGTAAGTGAGTTAAGAAATTGGGCAAAGTGCATTTAAAGTGTTTGTTTGTTTGTTTTAATTAAAAAAAATTAAACAAATGTGTTAATAAAAGTGATACATTTTGAAGTACTTCACTCTAATAAATATTATAAAGTAGTTATAACCAATGATTTTAGTAAATAAAAATTTCAAATACTTAATTCTACGAAGCATCATTGGTTGGGGTAAGATATTAGCGGTGGGATTGGATAATCCAATTTGATTTGAGATCAGATGGCGATTGATTTTTAAAAGTTAAATTGTTAATTAAAGAGACGTATTATTATTAATTGATTACTAATCATCGAATTTTCCCAATTTTAAGAAGAATGCTTAAATAAATAAATAGATTGATAGATAAAGTGTGAATTCAGCAGCAACAAAAATCTTCTTCCTCCCAATTCCCATTATACAAATAAAATGCATATTAACCAAATCTCTCATCACTTCATAAATATCCCCACTATCAAATCCATCGTTAAATTACAAGTAGTAAGCGGCGAAGGAGAGCAAGGAAGCGCCGACGAGAGACCCAATTGCCGGGAGACCAATGCCCGTGCCGCTGCTTGGTCCAGGTGCTGGAGCCAACGCCTCATCTGCAGCCACGACGGCGGTGACGGTTGAGGCAGCGAAGAGGACGGCGCAGGCGATCTTCTTCATCTCCATTGCGTTTTATTTTCTTATTGTTTTTGGCGTATGATTGGGTGAGGGGAATTGAAGAGAGAAGGATGTTGGTATATGGAAATTGCTGCCTGAGGGGTGAGATTTATAGGTGGAAAGAGGAGGGGATGTTGGGTGGAAGGTAATTAGTTGTTGAATTTGAAGAGCCATATTTAGAAGAAACCTCCTTATTTGGAGGGAAATCGAAGAGGCAGTCCCATTCGTCCTTCCCAATTCTCGCCCTTTTTTTTCTGCGCTGGATTTTCTTTTAATTTCGTTCTTTCTTTCTCAGAATATTTATACAAAGAATGAGTCAGATTACGCATATATTCAATTGAATCATTACGCTATATTATATTTGAAATGTCCCTTGAATTTATAACATTACTTATTAATTCTAATTACTTTTATATTTCTTCAGTATAAATTCTACATTTTAAATTTTAAAATTCAAATTCTAAGTACAATCAAAACATTACTCTTAAAGAATCGCCTTCAAAACAACATAACTCAAATTATCAGCCAAATATAGTATTTAATATCTCATTAGTCTTTGTGGCAATAGAAAATGTAGCAGGGTCGAGCCCTACCTTGGCCACACACTCACAAATAAAGAAATAAAAGGAAAAAATGGTCAGGAATAGATGAAATCCCCTCTAAAATCATTCAGTATCTTTCTTTTGAATGTGTGAATTTGGATAATAGAGGCAAAGCTCTTGAGGCCATGATTCCATAATTATTAACTTATTAAAAGATTAGTACAACTGCTAACTATGGTAATGGATAACCGATAGAGGTCATACCAATGATTGTTAAACTAAGTTTAAAGTTTATTTTTCATAAGTCATTAAATCGGTGGACACATATATGATATAGCTACACAGCTGGAGCAATTATGTTTTAACATGAACGACAGAAGCAAATCTTTTGTTTAGATTTCGTTTCATCGAGTGTAAAACCCTTTTGTTAGAAAACTATTGTTTATTCTCAACTGAGAGATTAAAATTTTCAAAACTCTTTCTAGACATGTTGACCCCAAAGAAAAGAGAAGGTAGAAAACGTTGCTTCTTCCGTAACTTTCTTTTTCCACTTTAATTTGGTTAAATAAATTACAAAATTTGCATCAATCATTCAAGTAGAGCATCAATTTAGTTCATGTAGTTTTATTTTATTTATGAGACAGTTGAACTTCACAAATTCTCATTTTCAGAATCAGAAACTTGAAAGCAAAAACGTTTCTTGAAACTGCTTCTGCTTAGGCAATTTAGGGGCAATTTATGGGATTTTCATCTATAATTATAATGAATACATAAAAGTTGAAGTCAAAACAGGCATAACTTTACTTTAACTAAAATGAAAATTTCTTGATAATCTATAGATCCATAGATATATGATCCAAATCCTCGGACCCCTACTAAACTAAAACAAAATCGAGATCAAACAATAAAGTTCAGGAAACAGAAACTGGCATTGGATGACTACTTTGAAAACGTTGAATTATTGTGACCAAATTCGTAACATTTTTCAGGATAAACAACATATTTCTTGGGCTGTATTCTTGCAGGACTTTAATCAGCTTAATACATTGGAAGTAAAACAAAGGGCCAAAAGTTCCCCAATGAATCATAAGAAGGATTGCTATACCACCTTGTTTTCTAGTGTAATGGATTCTGGGTAACCACACAATGTTTTGTTTGCTAGCAAACAATAACTCATCTCAATGTTGAGCATATCCATTTAATAGACCAATACTTTAAAAACATACATTTGCTTTGATCCATTTAATAACAATTTTGTTTTCAATTTTCTATTTTAAAAATGGATGCTTACTTCTAATTTCACCTATATTCTTAAATAATAATAATAATAATAATAATAATAATAATAAGTATTTCGTTTCTTTCAAAACACAATTAGTTTAAAAAATTGAGTAGAAAGTGGATAGCAGGATATAGAAACAAAGGGTGGGAATAGTACTTGTAAAATTAATTTTCAAAAACAAAATAACAAATGGTTACCTATCAGGACGATCATGATGATAGTATTTGTTTTGCATCAGATAAAAGATATTCAAACATCTTATACACAACCATGCTATCAAAAAATATTCTCAGATTCCCATCTTCTATACCCCCATCCTTTCTCGGATTCCCATTTTCATTTCCATAACAATGAAATATACTTGCACCGTACCATTCTAAAGCGATCCCCCAACAGACGAAAACAAGCAATTTTATCTATACATGAATTCGTATGAGATAATTAGCCTATAAATCGTAAATCAGTCTGTATTGTAAAGGTCAATGATAAAACACCATACCATCTCAAAAGTTCATGGTTTGATCCTCATCCTACAAGAGTTGAACTTAAAAGAGAGAGAAAAAGAAACTTTGTGTTGTAAAGGGGCTGATGATATATAGAGTTATTAAACAATAAATTAACAGAGTCAGTATAGGAAGGGAGCATGAATTTTGTAACATTTGGATTTTAGTGAACAAAGATCTTAGTAATAAAGGCTTGGGTTGCTCAAAAAATACCGTCTAAAGTTCTAGTTCAAGCTGGAAACTCAAGTTTAGTATTTTTGTAGTCTTCCTCTTTCAGTACTAACCGAATCTCAATGTAAGAAAAATAAAACAGAAAATCTATAACTATTTGATTTTTAAAAATCGTGTTGTTTTTACACCATTTTCTTACTGTAGTTCTTATCATTATTAAGGAATATTAGCATTTGCAGTCAAATTGGAAAAGCGAAAAATACACTTTTAAAAACTATTTTTGAGTTATCAAATTTTCGCATTTAGAAAACAACCTTAGAAAACAGACAAAAAATAGAAGGGAAAGTATGAATTTAGGCCAACAATCTGATATTCCCATCCAATCAACTTCATAGGAATCAATCTTGCAGTTGCTGTGGAATAAACACCAAAATCTTAGATTCACAAGCACCCAATAACCCAAATATTCAGATGCCTAAAATCTTAGATGAAAGATTTTAGGCATCAAATACAGTTAATAAATTCATCTAAATCTAGGGCTTCCATTTTCAGATTTGCAATAAATTCATCAACTGTAAATGAATCAATATAAGTATATAACATCAAAACTACTAGTTAAGTCAGGACAGGGAAGCAATTTGACTCCCAAGATTCAGCAAAACAAATTTCGAAAACATCAAATTAAATGTAAGGAGAGAAACAGAACATCACAGCTAACACATATTAACTTGTGAACATCATCTCTTCATTTTATTTTATTTCTTTCTAAAAGTTAACTAGAAACACATCCTCTTACATTTTACATGAAGCAATTTACAACGGAATCCCGCAAGAAGAGTATGAGGAGTCAGCACCAGAAACCACACTCAGTCAAATCTTATGAAAAAAAAAAGAATATATACAGAGAGAGATGAGAGTCCTGAGGTTGAGAAATCTTGAAAAGGAAAAAGAAGAAAAACAATCTACCTGGTGCTGCAAAGAATACAATCCAAAACCCTCAACCAAACATGCCGAGCTCGGGGATAGACTCGATTGGTGTACGTTCTAGACTCGCGAAGTATCTCCTCCATGGTCTCGACGAAGAGATTGAAGCTACGGAGTGGAGGAACGTAGAGAGTAAGAGGAACTGCGGAGAAAGCGACGGTGAAGAAGAATTGGAGCATGGTTGAAGGGAGAAGAAAGGGTTTGAGGAAGAAAATTGGGAGTTTCTAGGGTTGAAGAAGGTAGAATTTGGAGAGAGAGAGAGAGAAAGCGGTGTGGAAGTATGGAGAATGGAGTTGATGCAAATGGAGATGGAAGAGTGGGAGAGACCGCACAGTTGGGCTCCACTCCGATATTTTTCAATCTTTTTACCACCGGCTCTAATCCAATCTCTAAATTCCATACCTTATATAAAATACATTCTAATAATAATAATAATAACAACTTATCTTTAAATATATAATATATTTTATGGTGTATTTCCCTTACTATTTCTTTGAAACGTTCCAATCCACATTATAATTTAATTATAAATTTCGTCTTCTAAGATTCGTATCTATATTTTTTATGTTACAATTTTAGTCTTTTAGTTCTATCAATTTTCAATTTAGTCCACATTATTGAATTTTGTTTTAAATTTCAAGTTATACATTTTTTTAACTTTAATTTTTCACTAAATCTCATGTTCCTCCTCCTGTGTGTGTCTAATAACTAATTATATTGATTTAAAAGAATGATGTGTAGTTAAATTATACTATTTTCTTATCACTATTAAAGTTAGTTGTAAATTTTCACTTCAAAAAGTATTTTAAACTAATCAATATACATTAATACAAATAAATGAAAAATGAGAATGCTGGTCCAAAAATATACTTAGAGATCTAATAGAAAGTAAAGACATTTTAAATTTAAAAGGCAAAATGGAAACTAGAGGCTAAAAAATTATCACAAAAAAAGTATTTCTCCTTTTTATTTTTTCTAGCTCGGCATCAAATCAAATTTAATGTTGTGGTGGATCAAGAAGTTTCTTTTGTTTGTGAACATTGTATTGTCCACGAGGGTTAAGCCAATGTGGACCTTTTTTCAAGAGGGTTCGACCATAGATGAAGGTTAACACATAAAGTGTTCTCTCTACCCTTAAAACACTACTGTTTAATCACTTGTATCCTACGTATGTTTAATAATTTGAATGAAATTGTTTATTGATAGATATGCATAAAATTAATAACTTTAGTAAATTATTGTTTCCTTCGAAACAGGAAAATATGAACTTATTATTTTCTTAATAGATGGATTAGATATTCATTTCAATTTATTATAAAAAATAAAGTACAAGTATATGACCATACGTTTTTAATTGATTTTTTTTTTTTTGTGTTTAATACTTAAAAAATATTCATGAAAAATAAATTAAAAAATTTATCGTGTGGTGTGTTGTCTATGCTTAAAACATTATTCAAGATATACTAACATCAAATAATCAAATAATAAGCTATTCGATTAATTTTACAATATTACAACGTAGTGTTACAAAAAATGGAATGCAATTTTTTCAATCTAAAAACTTGAAAACTAATAGATGAGGAAAAACAAATTAAAAGGAGAGAACAAATTTGTTGTAAGAAAAAATGTAAGAATAAGCTTTTATACATTTTGTAGAAGCGATTTAGATGAGTAAAATGTTTCGAATTCCGAAACATTTTATATGGTGCAACTTAAAGGGTTTAGTGTAGATGTAATTAATTTTTGTTCGTGTAAATAGTTTGTTTGTTTTGTTTTTTGAAAACTTCTAATTAATTAGTAACCTTTTGATTAATTGATATTTTAGGGGTTATAGTTAATTATTGAAAATTAATAACAAAATGTTTTTAAGGGATTAATTGGTATTTTAAAAAAAGAAAAACGAAAATTAATTATTGAGAATGTAAACTCATTTAGTGGAAGATTTATTGTTTAATCATTTTTTTTAAAGTTAAAAGGAAAATGATTATTGGTGTTTTTCTATTTCAAGTCTTTTTAAGGTTATTAACTATTATATTAATTGATTGAAATGTTTTTTACATTTCCTTTTTAATAATTTGTTTTCAAGTTTTTAGTTATTTATAAACTTGATAGATTTTATATTAGTTATTTAATGTGGTTGAATTAATGACATAGATGTGATATTCTAAAAAACGAAGAATAAATACGTCAAAATATGGTTTTTTTATATATTCTAGATTATGACTTGGTTTTTTTATATATACTAGATTATGACTTTTTATATAACACTAAAAGACACGTACATGACACGTATAATACATAGCTTTAGATTATAGTAAACGTTACATGTATATGTTTAGGTTGTACTAAATTTAAAAGTGAATTTTTTTTAATGTAATAGATTTAGACGTAAAGTTACAATAATTAAGTTAAAATATAATAATTTAAATATAAGACTTGTATTTAAAAAAAATATATATTTATAAACAATATATTTTTTTTTTTTTGTACAAATTTAAGGTATTGTCACCTATGAGCTTGATCGATAATTTTGTTGTCTTCGTTGAAATGTTTCTAGATAGTGCAACATAAAGTTGTCTATGAGAACATACATTTTAATATATATTTCAACATTAGGAATTGTTTGTCAATATGCTTTGTTAATTGTCATTGCAAATCATAAACGAATGGGAAATTGTTTTCTCTTGAACTTAGAATTGATATCCATTGTCATCTGGTGAGCTTAATGGTATTCGTGGAAGAAAAAATTATTTTCCTGTATGATCACCCATTGCTTGATTCTCCATGATTTATTGAAAGGCTTCAACTCTATAATCAATCATTAAGATTCAAATGTTGACACTTTTTAAATCAATAGACTTCCAAATATAGAAGTTTTGAAGATACACAAAAATGTTGGTAGACAAAAATCAAGTAACCTTTTATATAATAGAAAAAAAATGTAACAAAAACTTTTCAACTTCAAGTCTTTAAATTTGTATGCTTAATTAGAATTAATAAGATATTTAATTTTTCATTAATTTATGAAATGTAAATGAAAAACCATTTGCATCAAACTTTTCACAACGTACTTTAATTCCAGTAAACTTAACTATAATTAATTCAAAAAGTAGTGACTAAATGAAAAACCATCTACCTTCCAACTTTCACATCAGTCATATTTTAATTCTATAGTGAAATATATAAATACTTATTGTTGTTATATGATACTTAAAAAGTACTAAAAATTAGAAATACTTATTGTTGCAATACCCTAGCTTGAAAATGTGTTAAATTATGGAGATTCATCATTTGATTATATATCTAGGCCCTTGAAAAAATAGCAAAAAAAAAAAAAATGATAATAGAGCTTATATCACTATATTTTCTAAATTGCAAAAATAGCAAATTTAAAATATGATAACTCTATGATTAATAGTCATCCGATAGTCCTATAATTACCGTCTAATAGTTGTCTGATATCACTAATTTTGTCATATTCGCAATATGCAAAAAAAGAAATAGATGCCATTAGATGTTTTTTTTTTCTAAATGTTATTGTCATTTGATACAATTTCTCATATATTTATACATCAGGTATTGTTTATTTTATTATAAAATCTTATAATTTTTTATTAAAAAATTGTATCACAAATGATTTATTAAAACGTATAAATTGATGGAAGATATATCCAGTTGAGAATAAACAAATGGTATATATATATATATATAAACTCTAACATTTTAATCAAAATTATACATTTTATTGAGTTAAATTAAACTCCAATTAATTAACTATTATTGATGTTGATATATAAGTTTGTGGTTGGCACAGTTGATGTAACATATTGAACATTAAAGAAAGTTTTAGAAAGCATATTACATAATAAGAAACGATTGAGAATAACTAAACTCAATAATTAAAAACTAAAAAGGAATAAAGTAGACATAAGTATCAAGAAGACACTTGTTTCTTTCAGGTTCATCATCTTATCCCACTTCACATTTGTTAATAGTTATTTCAAAATTCAAACTATACATTTTGGTTTTTTCTGCCAAAAGAAAATTAGCTTTCATTTTATGGATGGAAGTTAATAAGACACACATATATGAATTTTAGTAATCAAATCCATGAATTCTTTTTGACCAAACAACGAATGAAGTTCACAATTTTGCACTTCTAAATTAGTTGGCTCAAATATCCGGTTCGTAAGATAGATTATTATTAGAGATCTTTTACAAAATATAACAAAGCGGCAAAATATTTATATAGAACAATTAAAAAAATGTAAAAAATCCACGGTCTCACCGTAAGAAATTCCAAAAATGCGCGATTAATTGGCATCCTAATATACTTGGGAACGTATTTGGAAAACGATAGTTTAGGATTTGATCTTCCTAGATTTGGCTTCCCAAATCTAAACTATTTTTTAAAATATTCTTTAGTAACACGATAGTTTAAATTTGAGCTACCAAATCTTTGGATTTTTTTAAGATTTTTTTTTTTTTTTTGTGTTTAAATTTGGCTATCTAATATGCGATTTTTTTCATGATTTTTTATATTTGTAACAACCAAATAGTTTGGAATTTTTTTAAAAAAATATTGTATATTTAGTACATGATCTTGAACCAAATAACGATTTGAAAAAAAAATAAGAGAAAAAGACTATGGAAAGAAAAAAAAAATGGGAGAAGAGAAGAAGAAAGAATACCGTCGAAGGAAGAGATAATAGAGAATTATGCATAAAAAATGAGAGAGAAGATGAATAATCGGAATTGAAAAATCGTTATAAACCAGTAAGAACAAATATGAAATTTTGAAAAAATAATCAGTCTTAATGAGCTTTTATTAAATTGTCTTACGCGTCGTAAATATTTTTCCGTTTTGTTATATTTGTGAAAATTAACTTTATTATTACGACCTTTTGTTAAACTTACTTTTAGAATAGGGCGATAGTTGTAATTAATTACATTCTCAAATTTTTAAGTGTTAAAATTGATTATTAAACTCATACATGTTTTAAAAGTACAACACGGAACTTACATGATTATAGTCGTAGTAACAGATTTTATAACTATGAAAGTGTTTGGATTAATTTTCTAGTTGATTAAATGTGTGTTTCTAAGTGTATTAGTGTTTTTAAACCTTCAGAAATTTAATTCAATTTGCATAGGTCAATCCACCGATGCATGTTAGATTATTTTTAAACTCATATGTTTATTTCATACATAGATCTATAGTATATATACAAGTATTGAAGCGGGAAAATTTTCTAGCCCCATTTTACTATTTCATTATAATATTTTTTTTGTTTTGCTTTAGTGGCAATTCTGTCATTCACATAGATTGAATGTTTGTGTCATTTTCATTATAACTTTTAATAATTATTTTAGTGTGAAAATATTTTTTTAAACTTTTCATCTCCTTATTATAATTTTTCTCAAAATTTAAAAATCTTCACTCAAATTAATTGTGTCATTTAAATTTATTCAAATTCATTCACATTCTTCTCTCTCACTTAATTTTCTATCTCCCAAGCATTCACATTCCCTATCTCTTTAAACTTTTCAAATTATTCATTTTCAAATATTGGTTATAAATATCTAATTTTTTTCATTAACGTTCACAACTCACGACAAAATGTCAAGGGTGAAAAAGAAATCAAATTCATGCTTTTCTATTCTCTTCTATTTTTTTTTAAATTTTGTTGTCTATTTTTTTTTTATATAAAAGTATGCTTGATTCCTTCGTTTATAAGTTTCTTTTTAGTGGTTGGAAAAACTTGAACCACCAACGGGAAAAACTTGAACCACCAGCTTCGTGGTTGACACATTATATGTTTATGCTCTTTATGTTTAAAACATGTAATATTGAGAATCATTTTTTAATGTAACCATGAGAATCTTGCTCATGCTTTTTTTCGTAATTTATTTTTTTATTAAAACTATCTTGTTAAGTATAAATAAAAGTAATAAAATGTGTAAAGCAAGAAATAGTAAAGTATTTTCTTTAATTATTTACCTAAAAAATTGTTAAAAAAAAATTATGATTTCACATTTATAATTTTATAATTTTAAGAGAAATATGATTTTGGTGAATGTTTGACTCTTTCACTATAATTTTTTAGTCTTGCTTTAGTGGCAATTTTTAGTATTCACATCGATTTAATGTTTGTGGTCATTTTCACATCCAACAAGATAAAAGTTACACTTTGTTAACTTTTCATCTCCTTATTTAAAAAAAGAAAGAAAAAAAGTTTTGCTCTCATAACTTATATTAGTTAATGCTTATGTTATTAGGGCCATAATGTTGCTTATGTTATTAGGGCCATAATGTAACTTTTTCATCTTCCACAACGGATATTACACAATGTCCTTTGTTATTACACAACTAACAACCTTTCTATCTTTCACTTTATTTGGATATATATAGATTAGATGGTCAAGTTTGCAACGAGTAAGCTCAAGATGTTAAAAAATGGAGTTTGAATTGTACAAATAAATCAAATTCAAACATACATTCGAAAGATGACAACATTATCTTTTTACTGAATAAATTAATTTTCCACTAATTACAATGTGAATATAAAAATAATATATAAATATGAAAATCTTGAAATGACTGTTTCAATTTCATAAAGTTAAAGTTAAAACTTTAACTTTTTCGTGTGTGATTTTCATGCATGACACACTTTTTTTACTAATTATAAAGAAATGTACTAAACAAATTTGAGTTCAATAAAATAATTTTATAATATATAATAGTTATTAAATGATCCATTTAAGCATCTATAATTAACTGACATATTAACTATCTAAAACAAAATGAAAATAGAGTATACTTGTGATTTTTTAGAATGTATTGTTTTCATACTTTAAAATACTACTCGTAAATTTATATTTTACACGCATCATACATGTTTTGTACTAATTTATAAAAAAAAAAAAACTAATTATGCGGTCAATTAAACATTATTTTTATTTGATAATATTGTCTTGATAACACCCTAAACTTGAATTGTCGTGAGTTTCTGTTTATTTTTACTATCTAAACTTTTTATTTAAAAAAAAACCACACAGTTAAAAACTAGTTTCTATCGAAATTTTATATCATTTCACTACAAAATTCAATTGATACAAGCTTTCTTTCTTTTACCATCCAAAGCTTACATTTCCAAGAGACCAAGTTTGAGAAAAAATGGTATACATTTATCATTTATTTTCAAATTTGTTTATTCGGGGACGTTTTTACACATGTATGTACAATATCCATCCAAATACGATCTTTTTTTAAAAAAAGAATACTCTAAAAACTGTCTTAATTTATAAAAATTAATAATAAAAATGATCAATTAAAGTTAGAGATGTCCTCGAATGGGACGGACACGAGGATGCCAATCACATATGCACGAATTTTAGTAAGTGTATGTGACTTTCAAATGTAAATTGAAAAAAAAAAAATCTCCATTTCCTTCCTCATTTCATGGGATGGTTAAGGAACATAATCAAAGTACAATCAACGTTGCATTAACTAATTAATTGTAAACATTTTTGAAATTTATGTTTTGATTAATCCATTAGAATCTAATTTCGTATGAACCTTAATGCAAAGAAATAAAAAAATATTTGACATTTGGAGGTCAAATAAAGTAAAACAAAACAAAACAAGACATTACTTTTCTTTTATATTTGCGAAGAGAAGGCGGCAAAATACTCCAAACAAAAGGCATTCACCACTGATCCTTCTCCCTCCATAGCTGCAAAGCAACTTTTCACATTCCCTTCCATTTTCCAAATGACGAAGAAGCGTCCAGTTCCAGAGGTTCTATGGCGTCTCTTCTCCCATCGCGCTCGCACCCTTGCCGACACCATCGCTTCCTTACTTCCTCCCCCCGATTGCTGCTGCCTCAAACGCCGTTGTCTTCGCTGCAGCGGTGCAACTCCAGACGGTTTCCTTCTTAGACCAGACGATCCTTCTCATTATCGACAGCTTTTGACTCAGTGCTACATCGTTATCTCTGACAAGGCGTCTCCAGTCTCTGATTTTTCAAATGAATCGCGCTGGTCTCAGCGTCAGGTTCGTTTTACGTTTCGTGGAAGTGCCAATAGTGGTGACATTATTTAATGCAAGCTACATATAATGGAAAAGAGAAGTGGACTTTCTTTTTGCGGCATGTTTTGTTCAAAGTATAACTTTCTTGTTAATTACCATTGCTGCTGCTTTGAACCGTGGAAATGCTGCATATTTATGTGGGACTTCTATGAATACGAGAGGGTTTTGGAGCCGTTTTTTTTATCAGCTGTTTGTGATTAAATTTTATTTACGTTTTACAGATTGTGGTGAGGTGTATCCAAATGCTAATCAGTACTCAGCCGGTTGACAGCAATTTAATATGCTGTGGTTTTAATACCGTAAGAATTCACGATTCCTGTTTCTATAAACAAATCATAATTTTTATGGTGTTTAATCCTGTATTTCTCCTCTCTCTGTATGTGTATATGCATATGTGCGTGTATATAGATTGTGTTGGTAGGAAATATTCTTTGTGTAGCTCTCTCTCACTCGTAGTGTCCTATCCTTCTCTTGGCTGAATGAAGTTTGGAGTCAGCTCTGTTCTATTTTATATTAAGATTTGATTGAGGTATTATTTATTTCTTAGGACTAAGAACTAGACATGTCTTTAGGTGTACCATTAGTTCTGATAGATTTATTATCTGGCTGAAGGTGATATGCACATTAACATTTCTATTTGGTATTTATTCTTTGCCTATTTGATGATTAACCAATTATGTTCAATTTTATCAGCTCGCACTGTCAAGTCCCATTGTTGATCTTTTAACTTGTCCGGCCTGGGATCTTCTCTTAAGCAGGGTATACTGTGGTTATGGATTTTTCATCCTCTTAAGGTTATGAAATTGTTATTTGCTCATATTTGTGTGTGATTTTAAATTGGCAGGTTAGGGATGAGATGATGATTTATCTGCTAATGAATAGTTCAATATTCTTGCCCACATCACGGAAGAGGCACCATCAGGTGGCAGGTCTTCCCATCAATGATTTGTGCAATAAGTTGTCAGAATATTCAACTGGTTCCTCAAATCAACGCAATTTATCTGGTAAATATGATAAGCAGGACTTGTAGTTATTATATCTCAGAGTTCTTAAATGAATGCCATTCGCATCTAATTCTGTCTTGTTCTTCAAATAACATTTGAAAGTGATATCCTCTGTTACCTTACCTTCATTTGTCTGCTCTGGAAGTTTGGTTGTACAATGAAAAACAGATGGTAAAGAGGTCATCCCAATTATTCTTAATTTTGAACAAGACCAGTTTAATTATAATAATTCTAAGATAGAACCACTGGCACGCTGCTCATGTCAATGAATTCACTCCGTCCTTGTGATTCTTTTTATCTCGTTCTCATTATTTTTCCCCTTTTGGAAATGCCAAGTGTTTTCTGAAATTTACGAGTATTATGTGATCTATAATTTAAAAGAATACAAGAAATTTTGTGGTAATGGCGTTCAAATTTAATTCAGAACTGCAGAAGAAGAGGAAAAGAGATGGTGGTCAACCTAGTGGTTCCTTCAATGATCCTCTGCCTCCCGTTCATGCCAGATATTTTTCTGGGTGTGAAAGTAGCTATTTTCAATCATCAAGCTGGCATCAAGAGGACAAACAGTCCCATTTATCAAACATAATAAGTCAATCGATCAGTATGCCTAATCCGACTTGGGAAAGTAATTCAAATGGGCAATCAGAAAAGTCTAGCCAGTCTGTTACAGAACTTGGAAAGCGACGAAGGCCATTTAGATGGCAACGGGAAAGAAAGCGTAGGCTTTTAGATCCTGTGAATAATTGTAATTCGACTGCTTGCACATCAACGTATTCTGGTAAGAATACCTTGCATGCGAAGCCTCCACATCAGTTGAGTGACAGCCACTCCCACATGGTAAATTCAATTTTATGAGCAGTACATAAAACTGATAAAAACATTATGATTTGAAGGCTGGTGGTGTTATCTTGAAAAGGCATCAACTTTTTTATTTTCATGTGATATCCGCCCTCAAAAGTTGTTATACTAAACAACCTGAATCACGTGATCATATATGTCTAGTCTGCTGTGTCTTTACTGGTGTGTTATATTTTCTGCAGCCTTTTACCTTTTACGCATACATATGTTGGTTATGTCATGCTCCTGTATTTGGCCGCCAATTGTAGGGGTCTGCATTGCTGCTTATGCAATGCCATCTTTTATTACTTCTTTAAATCATAAATACAGAAATTCTTCAGACCTCCTTCTCCTCGTTTTTTTCCTCAGTTAGTACCGTTTTAAAAGTTAATAAATGGTTAATATTACCTTTTTTTTTTAACTATTTTGACACAACAAACTTCACAGAACTATGCAACACATGCAAGGGAAAAATTACTACAGTGTATTTTTTGGCAAGTATATGATGTGTAGCTTGTATATCTTTCTAAATTATAATGTTAAAGTTTATTTGGTTAAATGCCGCTGAAATAATGGTCTGTTTTAACAATTTTGTTTTAATCCATCCTTGTGCTCCGAAGTCTGAAGTTTGTCCTTTGTGATTAGAAGCAGTGTAATTCAAAATTAGCTCTAAGTATGAATTCATTTGCTTCCAGTTTAAACAACGAGTACTATGGAACATGTTGGAACCCTTTCTTTACTTTCTAAATTTTTTTCTGGTTAGAATCTTAGAATGTTTATGGGAATATTTTCCTTATTTCCTATATCTTTTCATTTTTTATTCTCTTGTATTCTCTATTTATTCTCCCCTGTACCTATTGTATTATTCATTAGAAAATAATAACAACAAACAATTGTGGTTTTTCTTCCGGTACTCGGGTTTCCACGTAAATTGGTGTGTGCTCGTTGTCTCTCCTTTCAATATGGTATCAGAGTGGGACAATGAAAACACCCTAGAAACCCTAGAAAACCAAACAACTGATGAAAATCAAACAGAAGAGACAGCCACCAATTTTAGTGCCGTCGTAGCCGCTGCTGTCGATGCTCGGATGAGTGCTGCCATGGACGAATTGTTAAGCTGGCTACAGAAAACGTCCGAAAATAATTTTCTCTCATTTTCGCAGTTGTCCGCGCCCTCGAAGCAACCACACGCGCTGCCACGTGCCGCCACCGGACCTCCACGCGCTGCCCACGGACTTCCACGTGCCGGTTGTTCATCCTCAGACGGCACCGACCATCCCATCTGTCCAACCCTTTTCTTCATCCGCAACCTATATTGCTCCCCACGCCTCGATTTATGTTCTGCCACCTAATTCCGATCGGCCACCACCGCTTCTACCGTCAAATCTGTATGTCCAGCCACCCACTGATCCTAGCTACCATCCCGATGTTAAGAACTCTCAAATTCACTCAACATTTGAGGTTGGTGAATCTTCGGCACATTCCAACCGTAATGTGCAAGCTTCCTTGGGAATAGTTCAACAGCAACTGGAAGGGCTTCGACAACAGATAGCAGCACTTGAGGCTACCTTAGGGACGACATCCAATATTTCTCTACCGATGTATTCTGAGAATCCGGTGAACTCGTTCCCTAATTTATCCTCTCCTTATGTGACTAATATAGTGGCCCAGTCTTCCATGTATCATCTTTCAAGAGAAAAGTTGAATGACAATAACTATTTCTCATGGTCTCAGTCAGTAAAGATGATCCTCGAAGGACAACATAAATTTAGCTTTCTGACAGGGGAAATACCTCGGCCCCTACCGGGCGACCCACATGAACGATATTGGAAGGCAGAAGACTCTATTCTTCGATCCATATTGATCAACAGTATGGAACCTCAAATTGGCAAGCCGTTATTGTTTGCTGCAACAACCAAAAATATTTGGGACACGGCCCAGACACTTTACTCCAAACGTCAGAATGCCTCTCGTCTATACACGCTGAGAAAGCAAGTTCATGAATGCAAGCAAGGAACCATGGATGTCACATCCTTTTTTAATAACCTTTCTCTTATATGGTAAGAAATGGACCTATGCAGAGAACTAGTCTGGCGTGATCCCACTGATGGTGTGCAGTACTCGAGAATTGAAGAAAATGACAGAATTTATGACTTTCTTGCTGGTCTTAATCCTAAGTTTGATGTAGTTCGAGGGCGTATACTAGGCCAAAGACCGATTCTCTACCTGACGGAAGTTTGCTCCGCCTCGAGGAAGATCGCACAAGTGCTATGAATATTTCCGCAACTCCTACTATTGATTCCGCTGCTTATAGTGCAAGGTCTTCTAACAGTGACAGTGACAAGCATAATGGAAAACCAATTCCTGTCTGCGAGCATTGCAAAAAACAATGGCATACCAAAAAACAATGTTGGAAGTTACATGGTCGTCCCCCAGGAGGTAAGAAACGCCCTTCCAACGACAAACAGAACACAGGGCGGGCGTATGTGAGTGAGTTTGCTGAACCTCCTCAACAATCTGATCCACACAGGAACCAAACCGATCCCAGTCTTGCTACTTTAGGTGCCATTGTCCAATCAAGTATACCTCACTCCTTCGGTCTTGTAGTATTGATGGGAAGAAATCCTGGATTCTGGATTCTGGATTCTGGTGCCACAGATCATTTGACTGGGTCCTCTGAACATTTTGTGTCTTACATTCCTTGTGCTGGGAACGAGACAATTAGAATTGCAGATGGCTCCTTGACTCCCATTGCTAGAAAGGGGAAGATTTCTCCCTGTGTAGGGCTCTCCTTACATAATGTTTTGCATGTGCCCAAACTGTCTTATAATTTGCTTTCGATAAGCAAGATCACCATGAGTTAAACTACAAAGCAATATTCTTACCTGATTCTATCTCTTTTCAGGACTTGAGCTCGGGGAGGATGATTGGCACTGCCCGGCATAGTAGGGGACTCTACCTCCTTGATGACGATACCTCTTCTAGTAGCATTTCTAGGACTAGTCTCTTATCTTCCTATTTCACTACTTCTGAACAAGACTGTATGTTGTGGCATTTTCGTTTAGGCACCCTAATTTCCAATATATGAAACATTTATTTCCACATCTCTTCTCTAAAATTGATGTGTCTACCTTATCTTGTGATGTGTGTATTCAGGCCAAACAACATCGAGTTTCTTTTCCTTCACAACCGTACAAACCAACCCAACCCTTCACTCTTGTTCATAGTGATGTCTGGGGACCATCCAAGATAACAACCTCATCTGGAAAACGGTGGTTCGCAACCTTCATTGATGATCATACCCGTCTTACCTGGGTCTACCTTATCACTGATAAATCTGAGTTTTCCTCTATGTTTCAAAATTTCTATCACACCATCGAAACACAACTCCATAAAAAAATTGCTATTCTTCGGAGTGATAATGGTCGGGAATTTCAAAACCATAACCTTAGTGAATTTCTTGCTTCCAAGGGGATTGTTCATCAAAACTCGTGCGCCTACACTCCTCAACAAAATGGAGTGGCCGAGCGAAAAAACCGTCACCTTCTGGAAGTAGCCCGTTCCCTTGTGCTTTCTACTTCCCTTCCTTCATACTTGTGGGGAGATGCTATTCTTACAGTAGCTCATTTAATCAATAGAAGGCCTTCTCGTATTCTCCATCTTCAAACTCCTTTAGATTGTCTTAAGGAGTCCTACCCATTTACTCGTCTTGTTTCTGAGGTTCCTCTTCGTGTGTTTGGATGTACCGCTTATGTCCATAATTTTGGCCCTAATCAGACCAAATTTACCCCTCGGGCTCAGGCATGTGTGTTTGTTGGGTATCCCCTTCACCAGCGTGGTTATAAATGTTTTCACCCGCCGTCTAGGAAATACTTTGTCACTATGGATGTTACTTTCTGTGAGGACCGACCCTACTTTCCCGTTAGCCATCTTCAGGGGGAGAGTGTGAGTGAAGAGTCTAACAACACCTTCGAATTTATCGAACCTACTCCTAGTGTCGTGTTTGACATCGATCCTCATCCCATAGTCCTACCCACAAACCAAGTTCCCTGGAAAACGTATTACAGGAGGAATCACAAAAAGGAAGTCGGTTCCCCTGCTAGTCAGCCGTCGACTCCAGTCCAAGATTCTGAAACTCCTCGAGATCAAGGTATGGAAAACCCTACTGAACCCTGTACTAAGAATACGATAAGTGAGAATGACAGGTCTAATGTTGCTGTTCTTGCAAACGTGGAAGAAAAGAACAGTGGTGATGAGATTGAGGTCAGAATAGAAACCAGTAATAATGAAGCGGAACAGGGTCATACAGGAAAACCTGATGAGTATGATTCCTCTCTTGACATTCTCTTTGCTCTGAGAAAAGGTACTAGGTCTTGTACTAAACATCCCATTTGCAACTATGTTTTCTATGATAATTTCTCTCCACAGTTCAGAGCTTTTACAGCAAGCCTTGACTCTACCATAATACCGAAAAATATCTACACTGCTTTAGAGTGTCTTGAATAGAAGAATGCTGTCATGGAAGAGATGAAAGCCCTTGAAAAGAACAGTACTTGGAAAATTTGTACTCTACCCAAGGGATACAAAACTGTGGGATGCAAATGGGTGTTCTCTCTCAAATACAAAGCAGATGACACTCTTGACAGACACAAGGTAAGGTTAGTTGCAAAGGGATTTACTCAAACCTATGGTATTGACTATTCAGAAGCTTTTTCTCCAGTTGCTAAGTTGAATACTGTTAGAGTCCTACTATTTGTTGCTGTGAACAAAGACTGGCTTCTATACCAGTTGGATGTTAAGAATGCTTTTTTGAATGGAGACCTTGTGGAGGAAGTCTATATGAGCTCCTCGCATGGATTTGAAGCCCAGTTTGGTCAACAAGTGTGTAAACTCCAAAAATCCCTATATGGTCTGAAACTGTCTCCCAGAGCATGGTTTGACAGATTCACTACCTTTGTCAAGTCCCAAGGATACGATCAGGGGCACTCTGATCATACTTTATTTACAAAGGTTTCCAAGACAGAGAAGATTGCTGTTCTAATAGTTTATGTGGATGACATTGTTTTGACCGGAGATGATCAAGCAGAAATCAGTCAACTAAAGCAGAGAATAGGTGATGAATTTGAAATCAAGGATTTGGAAAATCTGAAATCCTTGGAATGGAGGTGGCCTGATCTAAAGAAGGTATCTCTGTGTCTCAGAGAAAAAACACCCTTGATTTGCTAACCGAGACAAGTATGTTGGGATGTCGTCCTGTTGATACTCCTATTGAATTCAATTGTAAACTTGGGAACTCTGATGATCAAGTTCCAGTTGATAAAGAACAATATCAGCGCCTTGTGGGTAAATTGATGTACTTATCTCATACCCGTCCTGATATTTCCTTTGCTGTGAGTGTTGTCAGTCAGTTTATGCAAGCTCTTTATGAGGAACACATGAAAGCTGTCAACAGAATTTTGAGATACTTAAAATCAACACCTGAAAAGGGCTGATGTTTAGAAAAACAGACAGAAAGACCATTGAGGCATATACTGACTTGGATTGGGCAGGATCTGTTGTTGACAAAAAGTCTACCTCTGGTTATTGTATCTTTGTTTGGGGCAATCTTGTAACTTGGAGGAGTAAGAAGCAAAGTGTTGTGGCCAGGAGCAGCGCTGAGGCCGAATATAGAGCTATGAGTTTGGGAATATGTGAGGAAATTTGGCTTCAGAAAGTCCTGTCAGATCTTCATCAGGAATGTGAGACACCATTGAAGCTTTTTTGTGATAATAAAGCCGCTATTAGTATTGCTAACAACCTTGTTCAACATGATAGAACTAAATATGTTGAGATTGATCGGCATTTCATCAAAGAAAGACTTGACAGTGGGAGCATATGCATTCCGTACATCCCTTCGAGTCAACAGGTTGCTGATGCTCTTACCAAGGGGCTTCTCAGACCAAACTTCGACTTTTGTGTTAGCAAGTTGGGCCTTATTGATATTAACGTCCCAACTTGAGGGGGAGTGTTGGAATCCTTTCTTTACTTTCTAAATATTTTCCTTGTTAGAATTTTAGAATGTTTATGGAAAGATTATGGGAATATTTTCCTTATTTCCTATATATTTTTCTTTTTTATTCTCTTGTATTCTCTATTTATTTTCCCTTGTACCTATTGTATTATTCATTAGAAAATAATAACAACAAACAATCGTGGTTTTTCTCTCGGTACTCGGGTTTCCACGTAAATTGGTGTGTGCTCGTTGTCTCTCCTTTCAATAGAACCAATGGTAAAATAGAATTAGTAAATTCAGTGCATGTTCATAGCAGATTGAGTGATATAGATCAACTGTGGAATTCTTATTTGTAGTTCACATTTTCTAACTTACTTTTTGCCTTTTTCTATCCGACCATGGATTTATTTATGTTATACCAGTGCCTTGGTTTTTTATTGTAGCAATCTCGAAAGATTACAAAAGAGGTTTACATTAGCAGGAAATCTATGTTTTACAACCTGGACAGTTCAACAAATGTTCTGAAAGGAAGTATCCTATGTTTTAGTTATCTTACTGCTTTCTAATCTATATTTATTTGCTTCTTCATGATTTTTAATATTTCTTTATTTGGTGGTTCTTATATTATTAGCTTATGAGCCTTTTGAAATCTATACTGGATTTGTGTCTCCAGAACCTAAAACTAACACATGTAATTGCAGAAATTTTCAGGATGCAAACTATTTTTCAAGTAAAATGGCCTATCCCATTGAAATGGTTGTTATTTATTGTTTAAATAGTAGCCAGTTCAACCTTTATTTGGTGGCGAATCCTGCCGGCAAATTCTCGTCTCACACTTTTATTTTGTTTTAGTAAACTTCATCTTCTTTTAGTACTATTACTGGAAAACATTGACGATGTTCCTTGATTACATTTCATTTCACTATTAGTCTGTTACGGTTTGGGCCTTGAAATCATGTGTTCTTTTACAACATCAGATATACTTGGTTCGTTTAGGCCAAACTTTGCTGGTTCAGAGAGTCTTGCTGGATATATATTTGGTTCTGGAAATACTCCTTCCTCATTACTCTTCTGCAACAGTGGCACCTGTCCATTTGGATCAAAATGCGTGTAAGTGGAGTTGTACCTTCTTTGATATTATTAGAGGTAAGGGAACTGAACTAACAAATGATTCTAAGTTTAGCAAGACTTAGTCAGGCATGTCTCTTCTTTAGGAGATTGGGATTGAACGTTATTTGAATGAAAGAGGTTGGAGAACTCATATCCGAGGGTATTGACTTGTGAAGGGAAAAAGAAATAATGATAGCGTTGCACGACTACCGGTGTCAAAGACTTGTTTATTTATTCATTTATCTTTAATGAAATATTCCTAAACAAGTTTGATATTTGAGGATGGATGCGGAAAACAGATAGATACCTGTTGCTTGGCTGTCACTATCAAGGCCCATAGGTTTTTGAATGGAACTCCTTATATATTCTGACCTTTGCTTATTTTCTGATTTCATGCTTTTGGTTCAAGACATACTTTTCTGAAAGAATATTTTGGTTCCAGATATCATTCACTTACCAAATTGCTCAAAGTTCTGATACGTAGAAGTCGTAATTGTCAATACAATAGATTGCTGGATAAGCACTGTGGTGCCGCATCATTTGAACAAATATCCACGGGAAATTCAGGCTCCATGGTTGAGGTTAGTACTATTTGAGGACAGCATTAGAAGGTATATTGATGTTGATGAAACTATAAATTTGATGGGACTTGGGTATTACCGGTCATTCATTTAAATCATTAATTGTTACTTCTATTCTACGAATAACATTCTTTTATCATGGATTGTTCGTTAACGGTACAAATGCAACTATGAAAAGATTGTTAATGTCACATCCCCTCCCGGATCACCTACTCTCGACTTGAAAGACAGGGTGAAGTCAACCGATATCGCTCCCCTTCTGACGATACCAGTTGACGCTTAACCTTTAACCTTTAAATGAACCGCAAGCGGAAGCTAACACACATAACTTAAACACGATTGAGTGCAACCCTTTTCATTAAACAAACTTTATATACGTTTTACACAGATATGTAACAGCAGCCAAATTACATAGAACCAAACTCTAACTCCAATACTTTTAAATCTAAAGTCTGTTACAATTAAAAGACCAACTAAAGATAACTTCAAAATAGCAAGACACGTACGATAATAAGACAAAACCCTTAAGCAAACAGATAAGAACGATTCAGGCTCTGAGGACATGATCTCTACCTAGAGTGGAAAATATTTTGAAGAGTGAGTTAAATGAGCCCAGTGAGTGATAGGTTTTTAAACAACAATTCTTAAACCTCTTAAACAGTAAACATAAACAATAACATGAATACTTTAACTTGATAAACATTTGGGAACAATAAATCAAATCCTCGTTTCTCCTGATCGTAATCTAAGTATCTATTTTTGGGAGGTGGTAGAGTGAACTCAATACCAACTCTAAACCTCTGAGATAGGCATCCCTAATCCCTGTTCCTGGAAGATAGACGTCCCTAGCTCTGATCCTGAAGATAGGAGTCCTTACCTCAAATTCCTTGGCTCCCCTTAACCTACCCTGAAAGGCTATTTGAGATATCTTGGATAAGATAAAACATGAATAAAATCATATGCTTTGGAAAGAGTACTTCAAACCTTTAAAGATTCTTTTGCATTTAAGCAAACCTCAAAACCTAACCATGCCTTGATAAACTCCTTTATCCTTGAAAGCCATAAACATTCTTCAACAATCATGCTTGAATAAATACTTTCATGAAATCACATGCTTGGAAATCATTCAATAATCAGAGAGCTCAAACATTTAACTTCAATCATACTTAAAACAATAGCTTAAGAAACATGATTCAAAATCACTAAGTAAATTCCTTTTTCACTCACATATACAAGCTTTAGATCCTTGGTTTATAAATTTTCCTGATCTTTTCTTGACCTCAAATTTTCAGCTCCAAATTCCAAGAGATGCATTTTGTGGCTTTCAAAAAGTGCACCTTGCTCAGATTCTGTTTGGGAAAAACCTTTCTCCCTTTCTTCAAGCTCAAACTTAATCCTCTTCGCCTCAAATTTGTCCGGCAGCCCTAGTCTATAAACTAGACTCAATTTGTGAACTTTTGAGAGTAATTGGAGCCAAAACGCACAAGTAAAAAAGAGAGAAATCGTTCCCTAAAGTTATCTATATATAGTGAACATTGCATGAACCTTTATTGACACCACCTGCTTGCCGAGATTTAACTTAAACATGCAGAGGACATCTATAAAGCACTCACCGACTTGCCATCTTCTCATCATCTTGCCCAAGCTTCAAGCAAAACGCCTAACATGGAGCAAAACATCTAGGCTTCCACCATGTGCCATGCTAACCTCTCAACATGGCTGCACCATCCCGTTGCGTGCAAGGCTTTTCGCCCAACACCATCAGCCTAGCCATCTCGCCTAAGCCTCTTAACACCCAAATAACCTCTAAAGGACAAGGTCTCCTCGCCTAAGTGAACCATGACCGCTCCATGATACTCCTTTTGAGGTTTGCTCGCCTAATGCCACCCACAAGCCTTGGCCGTCTAACCTCAAGCCAAAAACACTTAATAACCTCTTTAGAGGTTATTTTCCCTTCTTTTGGCCTCCCAACACCCCACTTATAACCTCTAAATGCCCAGTCCTCAATTCCTTGACACTTCGCTAAATTTTCTTCTTTTTCAACCTAAAAATCAAACTCTCCTTAGCAACCTTACCTTAATTTTTCTCCTTTCAAAACAACCATAACACATCCTCTAAAGCCTTCCTTGAGTAAATTTTCCATCTTAACCCATTCGAAACCTAACCTTTCAAACCCTTAAAGAACTCAAGCTTTCCTAGGGTTCGGGGTTTACAGTTAAAGTCTTCAACAAGCTCCTTAGAGAAGGCCGGAAACCTCTCCCCAATAAAAGCAACAGCAGCCTTTACTACAAAAAACCTATTTCTCTAATCCCTAAACATTCTCTTTATACTCACTCTTCACTGTTGGCCCATCAGGTGGAATTCTCTCTCTCAACAACATTTCTAAAAGTCTCGACTGGTATATTCCCTTCTTGCCCCTCCTTTTATAAGTGTGTAATATTGGAGGCCTAACAAATACCTTCTCCTTTTTTAAAGTTCGTCAAACCTAAGTGGAAAGTTACGAAAGTTTGATATTGTGTTATTGTATCAGCTGAAGCTATTCAGTGAGCTAAAATCTTTTTGCTTCTAAAGACATCAAAATCTTTCAGTGCCATGGAAGTAAGTTGAGTACGGAAATTGGCGAAGACACCAGTGGTTTTGATGCCGTACAAAGCAAGAATTATCCAGAAGCAATTGATCCTCAATTTGCAGCGAAAATCTATTGCCCTAAAAATCAGGTGGTCTCATTCATATGGGCTGTTTGCCGGAGTATAGTTCCTCCAGATATGCTGGGTACCTGTTCTAATTGGAGAATATTAAGGAGAAATATTTTCAAGTTTATAAAATTACGAAGATTTGAAAGCTTTTCCTTGAAGCAAGCTATGCATCAATTGAAAACCTCACGGTTTCCATTTTTATCAGATAAAAGTTCATGTTGCCAGAATGGTAGGGTGTTGAACTCTGAGGAGAAGAGGAAGGTTATCGAAAGTTGGATTTATTGGTTATTTTCACATTTGATTGTACCATTGATACAGGCACACTTCTATGCCACTGAAACTGAATTTGGGAGACAAGATGTTTATTTTTTCCGGAAGTCAATATGGGAAAAATTAACAAAAGGTGCCATGACTAGCTTTAAAAATAAAGGTTATTGTTACTTGAATGAATCAACTGTCAGAGATATTCTGAAAAATAGATTATTTGGTTTCTCCAAACTTAGGCTTTGTCCAAAAGAAAATGGAGTAAGGATTCTGGCAAATCTCAAGGCATATTCAAAAATGCCGACAGAAAATGGTGAGTCTTGTGGACGATTTGGAGAGAAAAAGCCCGTCAAGTTTAAGTACTACAAGTCTGTAAATAATGTTCTTAGAGATACTCACGCTGTTCTGAAAGGTATTAAGTTAAAAGAACCAGAGCTATTGGGATCGTCAGTATTTGATTACAATGATGTCTATCAAAAGTTACGTCTGTTTTTACCTGGCGTGAAGAAGGCTAAAGCTTCCATGCCAGACTTATTCCTTGTTGTTTCTGATGTATCAAATGCTTTTGATTCTGTTGATCAAGATAAGCTGCTTGATGTGATGAAAACCATTATCGTGAAAGATGAGTATCATCTTAAACAATACCATCAGATTTTATGCACAAAGAAGACTATGTGGGCTCATGAGAATGTAATGTTGATTGATCCAAATATCAGTCCAAGATTTTCTTCTTCACAATTTCGTTCTTTGCATAGCGTCCTTGTTAATCAGGTGCTTTCTACAAGTTACTCTCTATTCTCAATCCAAACTTTGTAGCTTCATTTTATTTATAGTTTATATGTGATTCACTGAAATTGTATTGCTGCTTGTCCTACACGAACATTTTAAATAGCAAAGATTAGATGTGGTAAAGAGCTAGTCGATGCTTTTGTCCCATAAGCCAGGTTGTTATTAGGCTACTTTCTTATTTCCATTAAAATTTATTCACAGTATCCTTGCGAAGGATGACCATCGTGTTTTCCCTCCATTATAACCACAAATATCTGTAGTACCTTTGATTTGCTTTTCTGTTTACTGTGGCAATTTTTTTTTTTTTATTGTTATTGTTATAGTCTTTTTTAAATCCTAAATCCAACTGCGTTAGGGCATCCATGCACACATTAATAAGCGATTCATGTTTACACACAGGATAAAATTTAAAAGCTTTTGGCTCTTTAATCTCTGGGAAAATTTTACTTTTAGTCCTTGAAGTTTGGTTTATGTTGTTTTTGAGTCTATGAATTTTCAAACTCAATAATTTTATCTTTGAGGTTTGCTTTTGTTAGCACCTTTGGTCTCTCCTTCATTTTATTAAAAAAAGATTGTTCCAAAATTAAAAATTAAAAATTAAAAAATGGATTGTTTTCAAATATAGCAAAATGAACCAAAATATTTACAAATATAGCAAAATATTACCATCTATTTGCAAATTTTTTTTACACCTCTCTTCCCTGTTCTTGGTACATCTTCTCCTTCCATCTTTTTTTCCTATTTAAACTAGTTGCCACCATCACTGGTGACTAATTTTTTCCCCTATTTTTTCTTCTTCCCCGTTTAAAAAGAATTGAAATCTGAAAGTGTTTTGCCAGCAAGTGTGAGGGCTAAGGGAGTTTCAGATACACAACTCGCAGGAACTTCGCCCTTAATGCTCTAATCCTCACGATTTATGGTCCGACGATAACTGCGGTCTGAATGGGAGAAGGAAAAGGATAGGAGGTCTGAATGGGAGAAGGAAATGCATAGGAGGAAGAAAAGGGAAGAGAAAGATAGGAGAAAAGTGAAATAACTTATGCCTTTTTATATAATTCAAATATTAGAAAAACATTTATTTAAATATTTTTTATGAAAATGTGTCATGTTAGTTTTTTCTTATTAATTAATGGAAAAATGAACAAGGGACCTAGGATGCACCTTAGGGTTATAGCTGCCGAGTTTGAAAACTCAGGGCCTCAAATGCAACCTAAACCAAACTTCAGATGACCAAAAATGTAAGTTTATCTTAAACTTTAAATTTTCTCGTGGTGAAGTCAATTCTAGGCTTCTACTTAGTTCACAATGCAATAGTCCAAGATATGTTATGCAATAACATCAACATATTGGCTTTTTTTTAAAAAAAATCTGAGACTCATTATGGGCATTGGGAAATACATAGGACATTAGTTGAAATGTTACTTTATTGCATCAACATTCTGAAGCTGGTGACTAAACACGGGCATTGATTTATTTCTCTTAAGTTGACACATTTTCCCCTCATCCTTAGGAAGATGGAAACATTAGTTGTTAAAATAAAAGCATTATTCATGAAATGTGGTTATGGAACAATAGGACATTGGATCTTCCTGTTCTCAGCGAGTTTATATATTTTGTTTATTAAGATTCTTCTCTAATTGTTATCTATTTATTGTAGGAACGGAGCAGCTTCGTAAACAAGAATGACTTCATTCGTATTCTACATGAGCACGTGAAGCGAAATGTTATGCAATTTGATAAAAAGTTTTACATACAAAGAACAGGTATTTCTCAAGGAAGTGTTTTGTCATCTTTTCTCTGCTCATTATACTTTGGAGATTTAGAGAGGAAGGTACTTTTTCCATTTCTTGGAAAAGTTATTGCATCTAGGGCTAATGAAGTATCTGCAAGACAAAATCGTTTTGACCCTTCTATTTCCCCAAGTAGCAATGTGGATGAAATGATAACAAATCCTGGCTATATGCTGCTTAGATTTATTGATGATTTCCTTTTCATATCGTCCTCGAAGCAGCTGGCAGAAAAATTCTTATGCAGAGTTCACAGAGGATTCCGGGCATATAATTGCTACATGAATGAAAGTAAGTTTGGTATGAACTTTGATGTGGCCAATACATATCGAATCGTCTCCAAAAGAGTGTATGTTGGTAAAGATGGTGTTTCATTTCTTCGATGGGCTGGTTTGCTCATCAACTGTCAGAGTCTCGAAATTCAGGCAGATTACACAAAGTTAGGTGCCATTCATGATTTAATTTTGTTTTTATTTGTATCGATGTTGTATTTGGTTATGATCCACAAAAGGTTAGTTTAATAATTATTTTGGTTTCTGTGGTTCTGTTTTAAAAAATTATCCTTGTTTCCTCCCGAATCCTTTACTGTAGTTTTTACCATGCTTGAAGAAACATTACAACTCTTAGCTAAATTTAAAAAACTAAAACTAGCTTTTAAAAATCAATTTCTTAAGTTTTCATAACTATTAACTTTCTTTTGGACCTTAGCTACTTCATAATCGTGCAACACTTTGTTTTTTTCTTTTTCTTTTCCTGCTGAGCATCAAGAGCCAATTTTATGTCATTTAACATGTTCTTTTTCCCATGTGCATAACTTGTGTTGTTTATGGCAGGTATTTGAGTAACCACTTAAGTTCAAGCCTAACCGTTTCCTGGCAAGGCAAACCTGGACATAATCTAAAGGAAAAGCTGTGTGACTATTTAAGGCCCAAATGTCATCCAATCTTTTACGATATGAATATCAATACTGCTGCAGTTGTGAGATTAAACATTTTTCAAGCATTTCTAATATGTGCAATGAAATTCCATTGCTACATATGCCAGTTATCATATATATGCAAATTCAGCAGAATTTTTCTCTTAAAGATCATCCTAAGATCTCTAAGGTCAGTCTCATGCTCGTGGTTCACGCAGCTGCTGTTGAAAACCTATGTAGTTTAATTATTGATGTTTGCCAAACATATTTTTGCCGTTTCCCATTCATGCTTTCATGTGGTTAGGTACATGGATGTGCTCATAAAGAATAAGATGTCTTCTATTCAGCTCGATTCTCTTCTACGTCCAAGTCTGCAGCTAGCGGATAGAGAAGTTGAATGGCTAGGACTAAATGCTTATGTTCAAGTATTGACAAGGAAACAGGCACGACATACTCGGTTACTGTCATTGTTAAAATCGAGATTATTGGCTCATCGGTTGTCAGAGTGCATCTCCTCGGATTGTATCTATGCGGTTGATGTCTCACATTCATCCTTGCTCTGGGAAATCAAGTACTAGTTTTCAGATGGCAAGTATTTGATAGTTTTTGAAGCTTTACCTTTGGGATTAGAGGAGCAGTCACTTCAGGTTGATTTTTGTGCATGGAGTTGACACTGATGAAGGGGGAAAGGCTTGAAAGCCACGCACTCATCCAAAATCTGAAAATAATGAGTTCTAGATGGTAAGTATTTGGTAGTTTTTGAAGCTTTACAATTGACATTAAGACGGTCATTTCTGGTTGATTTTTGTGCATGGAGTTGACACTAATTAGTTCTGTTAGATTCTATAAGGCCTCCCACTTCCATTGGTATCTTACTAGAAGACTGAAATATTGGCTCCATCTTTGAAGAGCAGAAAAAAAGACTATTCACCAGAATTTTGAGTTTTATTAGGAGATGATTCTCACAAAAATTACCTTAAAAAGGTGCATTGTGCTTAGTCCCAAAGTACTTAATACTTTTAATGTGTTAATTTAGAAACAAAATTTTAAATATAAGAATAGTATTGTTTCATGAATATATCATATTCATCTATAATTTAAAGAAAATTACGAATAATATACATGATTTAGAGAACGTGATATTTATTTCTTGACTAAAATATTTAATACATGTAACTAATAGAGTTGTCTGAATAGTTAAAAAAACTATTATAATATATTGGAATCTTGGTTTTACTTGATAAGAATATATATATGTATATATATAATATACATTCATAATATTCTTTGATATATAATTAGCTAACATGTAAATCAATTCTAAATTTATATACAATATAAAATTATGAAATGACCTTTAAATATATTAATAAATTTAAAAATTGGATGTAATATAATTGTTATAAATTAAAAATGCATTCCTATCAAAATCAACAAAAACTATTATTTCCTAATGTAGTAAAAAATCAATTGAAACCTAAAAATTCATAATAATAATAATAATCATTTCAAAACAATGTATATAGAATGAAAAATCCGAAAATAAATGGAGTAAAAATAGTGAGAGATTATAGATATATTTGTTAATTAAATTCAAATAACAATTACTCTCAAAATGAAAGTGAAAAAAATTTATATTAAATATTAAATGATTTTCTCTTCAATTGAAAATGAGAAAAAATTATGTTAAATGTATTGTCTTATTTTCTAAAGAAAACTTGTATTTCTTTCATCGTTCTTGAATGAACTTTGAAAAGAAAAAAAAAAAAAAAAGGGTAAAACTCTAAATTATTATCTTTAAAATTCTTAATTGAATAATTTAAAAGAAACTTAAGGACATTTTTGAAATATAGGCCCAAAAGTGGGATTTTTTAGCTTAAAAATCTTTAAAAAGATCGAAGACCAATTCTCTTGAAAATTTGAAAACTTCGAATATAGAAACGGAGAAACGGTGAAGTGATCATATTATATATACAAAATCTACTTACTCCACACTATACTAAATGAATATAAATCAAACTTCTGCCCCCTCCTCCTCAACCTCCAACCTTCTCTTCAACCTCCAACCTTCTCTTCAACCTCCAACTTCCAACCTTCCAATCCCGCGTTTGACAGAATTTTGGGTCTCTCTCTGTACAGAAATGGCGTTCGCTAGTCGCATCAGATCAACCATCCCTGTCCTCACCAAGGTTTTGAGATCCCAATCCTCCTGCACTCCCCTACTCCATCTCACTTTTTCCATCTTCTCTGTCCCTCACATTTATTTCCCGTTTTCCTTTCCATTCCAAATATGCTTCTCCTGTTCCTTGCCTTATTTACGCCGCTCAATTGTGGAGGCCTTCTACTCTGTATTCCTGGGTTTAGGATTTACTGGAACTTATATATTCTGTTCGGTTGCCAGTGGAAAGGGAATCATGATCTTGAGGACATAATTCTGATTATCTGAGCTAGAGTATTGGGAGTGTGTGCGTATGTGGGTGGGTGGTAACATTTCGAAAAGTCGTGGAATTTGTGATGAATTGGTATAATTTGAGGTTCATGTTTAGGGTGGTTATGCATTTTTAGCAAATTGAAGATGTCATTTTCTTTGCTAAACAAGTTTGACAAGGTGTTTAGAGCTTCTATTTTCAGTTTCCCTCGATATTGGTCGATGTTGGCGTGAATACAGATGATTTCTTGACTTTTTCACTGGTTTTGTCTGATTATGGTAATATCACCTCAATAATTTCCTTACTAACTTGATGCAGCTCTCAAGAACTTATACCGCTGCATCAGGGAGATATGAAGGAAAAGTGAAGGTATAACATTACTTATCTTAACTTCTCATATATCATTTTGCTAACAGATTTTTAGAATTACTATCAAATATGTCCTTTGGAACTTAGAGTGCATGTGCAATATATGTTTCTTTTTTTCGAGAAGGAACATTTCATTGGATAAATGAAATAGAGAGGAAATCCCCAAACACCTATAGGTGATTATAGAAGAGATTTCCCATGGGCAATATATGTCTCTTGCTGGCATTCGTTGAAGTTAATTTACAAGCGTGCTTTCTTATCTGCTATATTTGCAGGTGCCTATTGCTTTGTTTGGAGGGTCTGGAAACTATGCCTCTGCTCTGTATCTAGCTGCAGTAAAAGCTAATTCTTTAGACAAGGTGGAGTCTGAACTTGTTAACCTTGTCCAAGCTGTTAAGAAAAGCCCTACATTTTCTCAGTTCACAATGGACCTGTCAATTCCAGCGAAAACTAGAGTTAAGGCTATCAATGAAATTTCTGCTGAAGCTAAATTTTCAGACATTGTAAAGAACTTTTTGGGTAGGATTGTTTGCTCTTCTGTGATTGTGTGGATGAAAACTGACTTTAGCTTTGGCTCCTTTTGTGAGGCACAAATTGTCTGTCAATGTCTATTTCTTACTTTATACTAATTGTCATATTGTCATATTGTCATATTGTCATTGTATTATTTCATATCCTATATAAGATCCGGCTTGAGAGGCATGGTGATTTTTTTCTTTCATGATTGAAGAAGTGAGTTTTATAATATATGGCTTTTGAGATATTTGAGATGGTTAATGGGATTGTTGGTTCTTTTTTTTTTAAATTTCATTGACTCACGCATCTTACATTTTGTTCTAATTGATGAAGTAGTCATGCTGTGCAAATAAGGATACTGGTTTTTAAAATGCATTACTTCAAGGAGTCTTTTGTGTGTTCTTACTTGGATTTTTTATGATTCATAATTGTAGTTGTCCTGGCTGAGATATGTAGATAGCATAGCAAAGAAATTTTTGGAGTTGACCATGGCTCATAGGGGAGAAGTTAAAGCCATTTTTACAACTGTTATTGTAAGCTTCTCTTTAACTGTCCTTTTTGTTTTATTTTGTTTTCTTTTAGTTCGGGTAAAAACCAACTTCTTACCTACAGAGTTCAACGTGCGAAGTGATTGAATATGTTTAGCATTAAGCAAAGTGATATCTGTGTCTAAGGGATGACGGATAACCCATTTAAATTTGGCAACTGATTTGTGGATGTCGTAGGATGCCTTTGATATAAGTGTGTTTAGAAGCCTTTTCCAATCATTTACTTCTGTTTATATTTCTAGCCTATTGATATCAGCAATTCGTTGATCATGTATGAAAAGGTTAATCACATAAAATACTTGGAGAAGTAGACTTGTTGATATTTAAAATTAATTGGTTTTTTTATTGAATCAGCACATAGCTCTCGGTGCTTTGTAGTTCTTCGTAGGGTTTTATCTCCTTAGACCCTGTTTGGTAACCATTTCATTTTTTGGCTTTTGACAATCAATCATATTTTCTTCCCATTTCATACAATGATGTCCGTTTTTCTTAGGTACTATGGTTGAATTCTTAGTTTAAATTAAAAAACAAAAACAAGTTTTTAATAGCTATTTTTTTTAGTTTTCAATTTTGAAAAAAATTGGAAGTAGAAGTAATGTCTATATGCTTGGTTTTCAAAAACAAAATGGTTACTAAACAAGACTTTAGGATTTCAGAGTTCTAACCCGACGAAAGTAAAATAAAATATTAAATTGTATAAACCTCAATACACATTACAACTGATTTGTGTTTTACCAGCCCATTCCAGCACAAGAAGAGAAAGAATTGAAGGAGACAATGCAAGATATAATTGGACAAGGCAAGAAGGTTAAGCTCGAGCAGAAGGTACTTTGATTGGAAACTTTTTTAGGTTTTTCAATTTTATGAATATAGCATGCCTTCTTGATAAACTCAAACACTGCTCTTGTATTTTCCAGATCGATCCCAACATCCTTGGTGGTCTAGTTGTAGAGTTTGGCGAGAAGGTGTTTGATATGTCCATTAAAACACGGTCACGTCAAATGGAGAGGTTCTTGCGCCAACCTGTAACTCTTGATGGTCTGTGAAAAGGTGTTTAACTTCTGTGGCACCATGTTATCATCTGCAGCTATTCGTCACTTTGTCATCCATGTTAATAGACAGATATTTCCCTTTTTTCCCCCATTCTTTGTTGGGTTTTTACCCTAACTTTTTATTGATTATGATGGTATACAACCATCTAGGTGGAAATAAGAGTGTCGGCTTTCTTTGTGAATTATAATAGTGGCAAGTTTTCTGTTTATCAATGGTATTGCAAGCTAATGGCTCTATATCTCACTGCCCAATCTTACTATGAGGCTGAAATGATGTTTGTTCAAGATTCTAGTTAAGATGATCTCTCCTTATATGTGATTGCTTCCATTCCTTCTGGAACCACCAATATATAATCAACAAATTCAACATATTCTGCAATCTGATGTTACGTCTGAACTCTTCATGAAATTGGAGTAACAAGTGATTGTACAACACAATCTTAATGAGAAATGTTGAAACTTGAAATATCTTTACAAGCTTTTGCTTTCATTTACTTTAGTTTGGTCAACTTGTGATCCACCCGACCATTTGATTATTTACATTTTACATGTGGTGTAATGACACATTAACGCCACCATTTTTGACTGACTTGGATACTTCCCTGAGACAATAAACTCGAGTTGTTCTTTATTACAACCTTCAGATTGAGAATGTGTGATAGAGAGTAAAATGCAAGCATATTTTTCAAAGAATACAAACTTCTCATCTTAGTTTTCAGCATAAAGATGTATAGTCATGCACTTTGAAATCATGATGCTTTACATTTGGAATGGAGGCTAATGATTTCAATTTTGCCATTTATTTTTCCTTGACCTTTTTTGGATGCTGATGAAGTTCAATGATTTTCTAGTATGTTAGTTTTTGCATTTTTTTGTCCTTTGCCTTCTTTGGATTCACCAAATACCATCTGCTATATATTCTGGGAGATAAAAAGATGGTCTTCTTTTGTTTAACTGATCTGCTTTTTCTTATGATGACAGCATTTCCTCGAGTACTTCAACTTTTCATATCATGATTTTTGGTTGAAAAGCTTTTGTTTAGATATGAATACAAGCTTACAGAAAGAAAAAGAAAAAAAGAAAAAACATCTGCGGTTAAATTCTCATTATGTCGCTGATGAATGCCATGTGTATTGAAGAACTGGTTGGTTTTCTTATCTTTGTATCCAAGTAGGATGTTGCTTTGTGTTGGATCATAATCATGACTTGGATTTTTCGTACAGCTGTATATAGATAGAATAGAATGCTTTTTTGAACATTTGAGTAGCTTTGGAGTCTACCACTTGCTTTTTTGCTCAGAAAAATTATTTAGTCTCTTTCAGGAGAAAAAATATATATATATATATATAGGAAACTCATACTATAATATTTTATTTTCCCTAACAATCTCAGGAATTGACAAGGACCTGCTAAACTGTTTTGTTTGAGACAATGACTGGGAAATGGTGATGGATTTTCCATGATAATTTGGTTGTGCGTAGATGAATTTTTCTTCTCCCAAACTTAGACATGCAGGGAGAGGGATTAGGTAGAGGAAGTAATTGCTTAATGACTTTCTTGACAGAAGATGGCTTTCTTCTTTTTGTTTCTTTTTATTATTATTATTTTTATTGGGGGGGATGTTAATGGACCCTGTGTTTTTTTTTTTTTTTTTTTCCCAGTGAATTAGTGATTTAGTGGATATCAATATTCTTTTAGTAAACTTTGTTCTTGATCGAGTAAGAACGAAATATAATGAATAGGGAAGGGTGATGAATACGTATGGAATACTTGTATAATTCTTATGCACATTCAAAGCAATTGACAGCAATGATGTGTATGTTTTTGGATAAGAATACACAAAGACCACGTAGACAATCAATGAGGCTTACCTAGATTGCTTGAAATTGTTGTTGGTAATGAAAGAATTTGAGTAACTGTTGCAATTAATGGAGCTAACTATTAGATGGGTCATGTTATCTCTTAATTGATGTAGGAAGCAATATCTGTTTATTTGACTTTATTATCAAGAATGCTCACAAACTGATTTACCATATTTATTAGACTAAGTTTTTGATTATTGCATTACCCTCTGCACCCACTACAATTATTTAGATCTGTTTGATTACATTTTTGGCTTTTCTTTTTCCTTCTCTTCTCTTTAAAACAGGAGGAAATAAAGTACCAGATTTTGGAAGAACAGACTAATATTATAAGATTTTCCTTTGTAAATTCAGGGTGTTGAAGGCCCCACTTCTTGCCGTATGCTTTTATGATCCATCTTCCTACGGAAGTTTCAGCAGCCCCAAGTGAGTTTTGAAAACCAAAATTTTAAACATATTTGGATTCGAAAAGTGTTAAAATCAAAACTCAATTCAAATACACCTTAACTTCATTATTGGAGTTCAAACTAATACATCCAAACTCTTCAAACGCTGTCCATTACTTCGAAAGACTTTTTTTAACACTTAGTCAAAACTCAATTCAAGTACACCTTAACTTCATTATTGGAGTTCAAACTAATTCTTCCAAACTCTTCAAACGCTGTCCATTACTTCTATAGCATGTTTTACGTCAATCAGAGGAAAAGAAAAGTAAAATAATTTGGCTACATTAACTTTTATTCAACTAAAACACAATCCATCCATTTCTTTGTACATGTAGATCAATAAAAGTTGATACGTCGATGATTCCTCTTTTAGTAAAAGCAAATTGCATCTGAAGATTTATTCATGTTTTTTCCGTAACGTGTGAATCATAAATGGTTTCTAGGATTTGCTGTCATACATTTATTTTGGTGAAGACAATCTGTTGAAACAGTGGCCTCAAATAAAAAGAGATCTCTCATGCAAAGAGAATTAAAAATTATTGGACAATCCCCAGTTGAAGGGATGAATTGGAAAGAAGAAAGGGGGAAAACATTTATCAAATTGTGGAACACTAAGAAACACATCCCAAAGTACCAAAGTACATTCATGTACTCTCTCTCTCTCTAGGTTTATTCTTCATAGTCACGTGTCTCTAGAGAGAGAGAGAAAGAGAGATTATTATGTGAAGTGGAAGCAAAACTGTAGTTCTTTGTTATACAGAGACAATGATTACCTTGTGAGTGAAGAAAAATGCAAAAAAAAGACAAGAATTGAGTCAAAGACAAGAAGACCAACCATCCCCTTCTTCTCTTTCTTCCTCCATAGAGAGACACATACACAAATGGAGGTCCCCCTCCAATCCGTTTTCCACTCCACCTATCAACCAACCAACACAATCTTCTCTCTCTCTCTCTTAACACATATTCACAATTCAAACCTATATTCTTCAAGCAACCAAAGCATCCCCAACCATCTCCATCATCATCACCCTTACCACGCCATGAAGCCTTCTCTTTTTCTCTCTCTTTTTTCTCTTTACACACACACATATATATACAAATCTCCATGCAGTGACCAAACCCAGTTGGGGAAAAAAACCTGAAACATCAGAAAAGATCTGAGAGAAGAATGAGGAAGCCGGAGGCAGTTCTTGGGAAAGAGAATGCTGAGAAGAACAAATACCGTAAAGGCCTGTGGTCCCCGGAGGAGGATGAGAAGCTAATGAGGTATATGTTGAACAATGGGCAGGGCTGTTGGAGTGACATTGCTAAGAATGCAGGGCTTCAGAGATGTGGGAAGAGTTGTCGTCTTCGTTGGATTAATTATCTTAGGCCTGACCTTAAACGCGGAGCTTTCTCTCCTCAGGAAGAAGAGCTTATTGTTCATTTGCATTCCCTTATTGGCAACAGGTCCTCTCTCTCACTCTCTCTCCTTAATTCCTTTTCTTGATACCGAATTGAGATCAGTTTCAAATGAGTTTTTTTTTGGATGAAGAATCATTTCATTCCCAACATTCATGAACCTGATCTCATACTTGTTATCATATGTGTTGACCTTAAAAGTCATGGGTTTAATGTGATATGATTATTTGCTTTATATGTTTTAAACAGGGACATAGCATGGGTATATGTCATATTACATAGAACATACATTTCATTTTTAGGAATGTTGTAAAGAAGATATTGAACATCTAGTTGTATTTTGTAATGTACATCAAAATGAAGCATTACTTGTTATGCTGTTAAACAATTCCTTATTCAAATGGAGTAAAGATTAAGCATATACATATATACATTAAAAAATGAAAGACATGTTTGAGGGGACATCCCTTATTCTTAAAATGAGTTATATATCATTTGCATTAATTCTTTATTTGAATTTGGAGACCAAACAACCTAATCTCCTTTGGAAACAATCAATAGGTGGTCTCAAATCGCATCTCGTTTGCCTGGACGAACCGACAATGAAATAAAGAATTTTTGGAATTCCACACTAAAGAAAAGGTTAAAAAATAACCTCTCTTCCTCTCCATACAACCATGAATCATCAGATCCTAGATTGGACATGATGTTTGGAGGAATAATGGCAATGCAAGAACATGACATAATGAGTATGAACATGAGCATGGATTCATCGTCGACCACCTCATCCTCTTCCCAATTACCGTTTTCTGCAACAGGACACAGTTCCTTCGACGGTTCATCCATGCCATTTCTTGACAACCACTTTGAAATGGCCTCTATGGCTGGAAACACCAATGGCTTTCTACAAGCCCCATTGACAGAAATGGGAATGGGAATGAGATCAATGGAAGAGAGGTTTAGATATGGAAGTTTGGAGGCTCAGAGATCAATGGAACTTGAGAGAGAAGTGCTATGTGTTCCACATGAAGAGATGAACCACCCTCCATTAATGAACAATAGATGCAGTTTTGATCAGTATTTGGGTACAAATGAGCAGAATTTGAATGTGGAGGAGATGTTTGGAGATATGGGAAGCCATGGTCAATTACAAGAAAGCTTGAAGATGGGTAATGAATGGGACTTGGAGAGTTTCATGCAAGATATATCCTCATTTCCTCATTTTCTTTGATTTTTCAACCTTTGCCTCCCTCTAAAATTCTATAAATCTTCATTTATTTTATAATTTTTTTTGAGGGAAAACAAAAAACCCACACACACACACATATTCTTTATCCCTCATCAAAACCCAAAAAGAAAAAGCCTATTTTTCCCCCACCCTAAGTTTCATATAAAAGGCTTTTCAAAGCCATTTAGGAAATTTTTGGGGAAACCACCAACCATATAAATATAAATACATATATTTTTTTTCCCTTAAATGATTTCTTATTTGTCAATAAAATCCCACAAAAGAAAGAAAATAAATAAATAAATTGTTTTTTTGGATGGCCATGGTTGAAGCCCATGAGAGGAATGGGAAATGAAAGTGAAATCTTTTGGTTTTGGTGTTTGTCTCTTTGGATCAAAAGCAGAGAGTTTCAGAGAGAAGGGTAGATTTGGAAGATAAAGTAGTGTTTTTACATGCAAAAAAAGAAAAAAGCCTTTTGTTCTACAAATATCCCAACTTGAGAGAGAGATTTTGGTAAGTTTGTGTATCTTCAAGGCATGGTCTTTTGTCAGCAGTTAGCACCATGAAATAATAGTAGAAGCAGCAAATAAACAATGGTTGGATCATTTCTTGTTTTTTTAATCATTTATGTGTACAAATTCAAACCTACATAAGAGATATTATATATATTACACAAGACATCTCTCCCTTGATTAGACAATATTGCTACTCCTATTCATGTTTTAAATTGATGATTTTTTGCTTCTCTAAATTGACGTGACTAACTTCTAACGATATCAAGTTACACATACAAATCAATTGGAATGTAAAGAAATACTCTATTAATCTAAAAAGAAAAATAATCAAATAATTGATATGTTAGAATACGATATCAAGCATAACTATATGTCTATAGGTTCACTAATTAATCAATCTTATATAAGAATTAAGGGGTTTCAATCATTAATTTTTCAAAAGTTAAATGCTTACTATGGTTTGGTTTATAATAATTATTTTTTACATTTTAAAATTTTTAATGAAGTTTTCAACTATGTTTTTAAATATATTTCTTTTAAAATTATTAATTTTTATTATTGAATTTCAACATAACTTGATTTTTTAAAAGAGGGTGGAGAGTGCTAATGTAACCAATTATTAAGCTATATAACAGTTTTCTAGTCGAACAAGTCTTAAAAGGGGAAATATTTCAAATATGGGGATCTCCATTCATGCTCCAAAAAGGTGTTTTTTGGTCAAGATTGATGATCATAAGCATGCAAAATAATAATATTGACATAACACATCCAAAACGAACTTTGGATTGAAGGTTTAATTAACTTAATTCTAACATTCAATCCTAAATGGAATTTGGTGTGGAAGCTCAATGTGATCTCAAGGGTGAAATTGACTGTACGAACCTAGCGGCCTTTTGGATTCTTTAAGGGGATATGCTGGAACTTCAACGGCGAGAGCATTGTTATTGTTGGGATGATTCGATGGATCACCTCAAGGGCTCACATAGGGAAGTTGCGACCTGTGGGATATATGTGTGGAATTATCAAACCATATATTAAATCGTGCGGCTATATGATGTCCATGGTGGTGTCTTTCTTCAAAAATTCATTTGCATGCCAAGGAATTTGGAGTTGGTGTTTGTTCTTCTTCTTTCTCCATGATTGTCTACTGCTCGATGATGATAATTTTTCTTTTTCTTTTTAGTTTCCAACATGAAAGGTGAATAACATAACTCAAATATCTTAATAACTATACTTAGAATCCAAAAATAAACATTGAACACCTTTAATAACCTATATCCATTCATTAGGAAGAGGCAGAAGAGAAGGAAGATAGAGGGAAAAAAGGTCTACAACAACAGATTAGAGTTGTTGAGAATTAGGGTTTAAGTGAAGGAGACTGGGGAGGAAGATGATGAAAATGAAAAAAGGAAGAAAAAAACGTCGCCTGAGAGATTCGAACTCTCGCGGGGAAACCCCATGTACTTAGCAGGCACACGCCTTAACCACTCGGCCAAAGCGACCCTTGTTGTAACAGATTTATAATTAAGAAATTAAATATCAATATAAATTTTTCGTAATTACAAAATTTGAAAAGTACATTTATATACACACCCGTATGCATATATGTGATGTTAAGTTTCGTTTTTAGTCTATAAATTTTTAGTTCTCAAATTTTAAAAAATGTAATAAATTTATGCACTTTTTATTAATTGTGTTTCCTAAATTCTTAAAATGTTTAATTTTTGCTTCAATTGTCTAACCTTTTTTTTCAAAATTAGTTTTGAATTTTATGTTCGATTGAATGTAAAAGTACGGATACTAAATATATAATTTCGAAGGTTCATAGATCAAATAGACAAAAATATTGAAGTTAAGAAAAGTATATATTTTAAGAGAGAAAAAAAAAACTCATTCACATAGACATAAATAAAATAATATTTTAGGGTTCCGACTGCAGACATTCTTCAGAGAAAGATTCCAACGCCCAAGTTGAACTCAAATTGGTGTTCTTTATGTAAAACACTAAGAGGAGATTGATCATATATTTATATCACCCCAAACATCTATGATTCTATTGACCAAGCTTGAAAGTCTTCTCGGGTGGAGAATCCAACAAGTACAAAATGTTAAATCCTTATGTTATGATCTTTGCTCCATAAATCAACACAATAAAAGGGGAATCATCAAATTTAACACCATTGCATTTGTTTTATGATCCATCTGGCTGGAGAGAAATAATCGTATTTTCAAGAACAAAAAAAAATTGATCATTGATCTTTGGGAAGACATCTGTTCACATTCAAGACTCTGGATTAGCAATTCCTCTATATGTTTGCAAATGACTTTGCATCCTCTATAGCTATCAATTTAAATGATTTCTAACTTCTTTTGTATTTGACTTATCTCTAGCCCTTATGCTCTATTGTATCATTTTTTATCTCTTGTTGCTCTTGTACTAATACTTCCTCTATATATATATATATTAATGAAGCGGGGATGATAATCAAAGTGTTTAATTAGTGGAGGTGTCCGAGTGCATTTGCTCATCCATTGTATTTTTTTTAAAAAATAACATTTTGATTTCTATAGAAGTAATAATTTAGTCTCTAAATTGTAACTTGCTACTTTCTAGTCTCTCTAAACTTTAAAATTGGTAATGATTTAGTGTAAACAAAACTTAGTCGTGATTGAAAATTTTCATTAAAATTAATTTCAGGTATGTTATACTTGAACAAACTTAGCCCCTTAATTGTTTAATTTGTTGTAAATTTTAACTTTAAAATCTAAATTGTTAGCCTTTTAAAAATATCAATGACTAAATCTTCACCGACCAATCATTATTTAAGAAAAGAAAAAAGAAATACAAGAAATAAATCTATTTAAAGAACTTAATTAATTGATTCAATGTCATTATATTAACTTAAAAAGGAAAAAGGAAAGATCACACTTTAACCTTAAAACATGGAGAAGTTTATGAATACACCTCTTATTGGAACCCATATGGCTTGCTCCTATCTTTCAATTTAAGCATATATATAACTTTTTCATGGTTTAGGTTTAATTATGTTTTAGGCTTTCTTTATTTATTTCCTAAGTTTTAAAACTATCTAATTAGTCTATAAATTTTTAATTTTGTATCTAATACATGTTTTAAAAACCAAATTGAATTTTGAAGACTACTAAAAGAGTAATTCTAAAGATTTTGTATATGTTTTTTAAGTTTGGTTAAGAATTTAATTAAATATTTTACTTAAGAAAGATGATGAATATTGGAAAGAAACTAAACTTAATTAGTTGTCAAAAACTTAAAATAAAAAGCTAAATAGTAGTAAAATGGGGTCTAAATTTTTAATTTTGTATTTAACATCACTAACATATTGATTTTTTTCTAGTTGACCTATCTATTAGATATAATTTTTTTTTTAAAAATTAGGCCATATTTGAATCCTTAGCCGATTCTTTTTTCAAAAAATTCTTTTCTATTTTTAGTTTTCAAAATGCATGGATTTCAAAAGTATTATTGTTAAAAATAGATAACAAAGTAAAGAAAATCGTAGGTACAAATAATACTTAGCAACTTTTAGTTTTGAAAAATGGTTATCATACAAAGCAAACAAAATGATTAATCAAACCAAGTCTTTAATATATGTTATTTTAGGATTTTAACATTTTGGAAAAAAATTAATTTTACATCTAAAACGTGTTGAGTTCTATCAATTTTTATTCAACATTTTAATTTCATAAAATTGGAGCTTTAACTAAAAAACAGTCACTAATTAAAAAAATGTTAAACTGATTCTCCATTAACACATCGATTTCAATCAAATTAATCTTTTACAAGTTAATTAATTTTATCAACATTTCATTTTAGCAATACATCAAATGATAACCCATATATGAACGCATTACAATTGAAACACTTTTTAAAGCTTTAAAGTTAAGTTGCAATGATATACACAAATTTTAGGAGCAATTTGATAATATTAATAATTATAAGTTAAAAGTCCGCCATAGGTATGTATAATTTTCTCTAATTTCATTAAGTAAATCTTCGAGGAAGATGTACAAATAAAGTAAAAATTTTAAGAACATTCGTCGGTAGATTTCAACTCTCAACTTTATGATTGTATTGTTATCATGAAAAGGGAAAATATGTTCTTTTCAAATCCTTCCACTCTTACAATTATATCAATAAGTCCCAAAAATTTGAAATAAAGGTTAGAAAAACAAAATTTATATAATTTCATTTTATTTATTTATTTTTATATACAAAATAGCACCTTGTTATTTTATACACATGAAAATGATAACAACAACAATAATAAAATGAGAATCCAAAAAAAAAAAAAATGATAATGATGACTAAATATAAAGGGAAGAGTAAATAAGAGGGGTAGTTATTAAAGGTTGTATAGAATGATTTATAGGGTGAGTGAGTGTGTAGTGCATATCATAATGTCTTCTTGATGTAAAAGCAAATTAAAGCTATACATTCTTTTTTATAATTTTTCCTCTCTAAATCTTACCCTTATGATCATTACCCTATATACCTCTCTATCTCTCTCTCTCATCTCTCATCTCTCATCTATGGCTTCAAAACCAAGAAATTTTAGTTTGCTATCTCCTTCTCTCTCTCTCTCTCTATATATAAAATTTAATTTGAGTTTATGTAATAATTATTTAGGGAATATAATGATGTTTAATGCATTTAAATTATTATTAAAATTACATACATATATATATAATTATATTATAAATAGTTTAGAGTTAATGAAAGCGTGCTTAGTTTTGTTATCATTCCCTAAGGTGGTGCCATTTTCGGTGTAAAGTAAAACCTTGGGATCCCAAAATTATTCTCTTTTTTTTTTCTTCTTAAAATCATTTGTTTGTTTTGCACTTGTTTATTCATCATTTTGAGTTCACCTTTCCCCCCTTTTTACCTCACCATCCATTTATTAAAAGGAAAAAAAAGTTTTAAGAAATTATAGCATTTTTTTAATATAATATGATAGTAAAATTCAAAGTACGAATCTTTTAGTCACAACCAATATATACGACTTGATTTTTGAAATTTCACTCATATTTTAAAAAACTTATATTTTTTAACATGTAAAATTAAATGTAAAATAAATGTATACTATATTGAGCATGAAATTGAAGCAAGGGTGATGAGTTAAACATTAAAAATGCTAATCAAATGGCAAATAAAATCAAATAATATTTGGTTTGGAGATACAACTCGATAATGATAATTGTAATTTTGAAGTATCAAAAGAAACAATATACTCTTTTAAAGGAAAATCTAAAAATGATATCTCCATAATAGCATAAATGTTAGAAAGATACGAAATGATATTTCTACTCTTTATAGTTTTTATTTTCAATATCACCATATTCTTTTTATTTTCATTTTATAATTTTGATTTATTTCACTCATTCGGAGGTGTTGATAAAATATATGATAACCTAAGAATATATATATATATATATATATATATATATATATATATATATATATATAAAGTATAAAATGACTTATAAATAAGTAAAAATTTGTATTTTTAGTGAAGGAAATTAAACCTGGGATAAATCATCCAACAACAATCACCAATTTTTTTTTTTCAATTCATTTCTAATTCTTTCGTCCCCACAACTTTTCCAATACATTAAGAATGGTAATTTAAAGAAGTTGAAACTTTGTCATAGAACATGTGGACAGATCTACTTTTCTCAAATATATTATACAATCAATCGAAAATTGGAGTCACTAAAGGAAAGAAAAAAACATGTCAGAAGATGTATATTCAATAATCTAATCATGTATTTAAAAATAATATTAGTCTAAGTATAGGTCAAGTTATTGTAGTATTTGTACGATAATATTAGATTGGACTTATTTTTGTCTAATTTAATCCAATAACACAATAAACAAGCAAACAAAAAATGGATTCTAAACTTTTTTTAAAAATAAATTAAAATCTGATTAAGTTTACTATTTTTCCATAACTTTGATTTAATTTTAAAATTATAGTTAGTAATTATTTTTAATTAATTAATAGACAATAAAAAACAATGCATTTTTAATGAAAAATAGAGAATAAATATTTAAAATTTGAAATCTAGAAATAAAATTGTATCGAACTAAATTCAAATCAAAAGTAAAACTTAATGAAATTGTATATATTTTAAAACCCTATGGAAGAAAAACATATATAAACTTTTTAAAACAAAAATTTACACCTTTTTTTAACCTCTTCATTGTGAAAAGTTTAAAAGGGCTCTCCCATTATTTTGTGTTTTCCCATGTCAGAGAGAAATCATCTCTCCGCCACTCTGTCCGCCGCCGTGATGGAGACTGCCGAAGAGCAAGAAGCCGTTCTCTTCCACTCTTATCCATGTGCTTATTACGTACAAAGCCCCTCCACTCTCTCCCACGCCAACAGCTCCGACATTCGGAACCCTGCCGAGGTCTCCACTTGCCACTCCCCTCTCCCTTCCGACACTTTTCCCAACGCCCATCACCACCACCACCACCGGAACCCGACGCAGGAAGCCTCTCGCTTTACTCTCTCCCACTACTCGTCCTCCCGTGGCTCAAACCATGGGGCTGGGACAGACAATGGCGAGGCTCGGCTGATTGTGGGTCGTGGCAATGGTGGAGATTGCGAGGAGGAAGAGGAGGAGGGGGAGGGAAACGAGGAAGGATATTATGGGAAGAGAAAAAGAGGTTGTTGGAAGAGGTATTTTACGTATAGGAATTCGGATTCTAATGCATGGATTTGCTTGCAATTGAGTTGGAGGGCAATTTTCAGCATGGGAATTGCTTTGCTTGTGTTTTACATTGTCACTAATCCTCCTTCACCAATCATTTCTGTTAAGGTAATTTTCCTTTTCTTTTTTCTCCAAATTATTACTTTTTGTTTATAATTTATATACATTTTTTTAAACTAATATTGAAATATATATTTTCTGTCCTATTTGTATTGTATGAGTGTAAAATTGGTCCTATTACTTGCATATGCTATAGAAACTTTATATATTACACATTCGTCATTACATTCCATTTATGATTTAAAATGTTAAATATTAAATTGTTTCAAAGAAATTAGGACCTATAGTATGTTTTATTTTTAAATAAATAATGACTTAAATTTCATATAAAACTTGGTAAGTTTTTTTTAATAAATAAATAAATAAATAAGCTTAGTAAGTTTGACAGAAATTTTTAAATAATAATAAGTTATCCTGTGAGAATATTTTTTTTTCATAACATCTAAAATGTTAGAGATACATCAAGAATTAGAATGTAAAACCTTGTTTTAGGGTATAATTGACTTTTTCTTAAATACAAGAAATACAAGTAATATACATGCCTATGTGTACACACATATACACAATTGCAAAAACCATCCTTGAAAAATATGGTGCTTAGTTGCAATAACACACCTTTAAATATATGGTAATTAAAATGAAACATCTAAACTTTTAAATGTGCATGTTAAATTTGAATTTGTAATAGTAGAAACTAAAGCTATTTATAAATGATAAAATCAAATCCTCAAATAGGGGTGTAAATGAGTTGGGTGGGTGTAATGATTCGGATTTTTTTTCTTCATAACTAAGCCGGAATTATTACTGATCTAATCAATCTATAAACATTAATGAAAGCATAAATGAAATAGTTCTCATATAGCATGTCACAAGCTCTTTCTATCACTTGCTAACTTTCGAGTTAATCCTTTACCTTTGGTTGAAATATAAGGACCCACTACTGGGTCCTGCTAGGTAATCCCGTTAACTTCCCTTAAGAGATACCACAAACTATCGTGTGCCTAATGAACTTCTCAAAGGCATACAATCAAAATCAATTATTCCAATAATAAACTTAATTTAGAGTCTCAATTAATTTTAATGGGTTTTAATTAAAATCCCTCAATAACATTCCAAAAACATGTAAACAAAATCAATTCAAATAATAAACTTAATTTAGAGTTTCAATTTGGGTTTTAAAATCCCACCGTAAAGATCTAAAACACTTACCTAACTTATCAATTTTAACCAAAATCCGTTAACGACGGCTGGGGATTATCTTAGAAAAAAGATGAAGAACCTTTTCTTATTCATTTTGTTTTCAATCTATGTATTCCAATGTCATTTAGAAACCCAAATAATAATAATAATAATATTTTTTATTATTATTTTCTTTTCCCTTTCCCAACATATATATATATATATATATATATATTTATTTATTCTCGTTCTCTTTTTCTCAATCAAATCCATAATTTTTTTCCATCCAATCAAATCAACCATTAACTTTTCTTATTATTCAATAATTAATTATAATTAATTCATATTCCATTAAAAATCCAAATTCTTAATTAAATTTGCATACATATATATATAATTAATTAATTCCAAATTCATAAAAAAAAAACATTTTTCTATTAAGATTCCAAATCAATTCAAATCTTTAATTCTTTTAATTTAATCTTCTCTAATAAATCACTTATTTTAAAATTTCATAAATTCAATTATCTTAATCCAATAATTTAATTTTAGCTTCAATAACACTCAAATAATTTAAGATAATTAATAAAAACTCCTTAAATTTTTGAGATGTTATGTTTTTTTCCAATAATTATATTCCAATATATAATTATCAGTTTTCCTTTAAATAAATCCTATTCATTCGCTTCCCTCATTTATCCAATCATATCAACCTCTCTCCTCAATCAATATTTATCTTTTTCCAAATAATTAATTATCTTCTTAATATTTAATTATGTTTAGTTCTTTCGTTTTGTTAAAATTAAAATTAATTAAAGAGAAATTGTAAAAAAATATAACATTTCACAAAATATTTATTCATAAAAAAATCAAGTATAATAAATTTTGTTTTTTTGCGGTTTTGTTCAAGAGATGTAAATAGTTTGTCATTTTTTCCTATTTTTGAAAAAACTCCTTAGTTAAATATTTGTTTAGATGAATATTTAATTAATTCCAATTTCAACAAAATCAAATAGTTTTCATTCAAGTAACTCAAAATAACACCCAATAAACTCAAACATAATTAAAAAAAAGATAATTAAATTAAAATTACCTTAATTTTAAAACGTTATAGTTGGGTTGGGTTAATGAGATAATTTTTTGGATCAAACTCAAATTTTTGGGTTGGTCAAATTGACAACACAAATAAAATTTTCAACCCAACTCAATCTAAACCTCAAAATTCGGATTGGATTGGGTTGGATTTAGGGTTATTTATTTCTTTTCTTTTCTTTTCTTTAAGTATATTATTTATTAACTTAAAATACTTAAATTTGTATCTAAAATTTCATAAAACTCAAATGTTAAATATCAAAATTCAACATATCGGTTACAAACTTAAAAAAAAATTCATAATAATATGTATGAATTATAATATTTATAAGTTGCAATATATATTTTAATAATATTAGAAATTCGGTTTGGGTTAGATCAGTCTGAATTTTAAAAAATGTAACCCAAATCCAACTTAACTCGAAAAAAACATAAAAAAATCAATCCAAAATAAAAGTTAGTCCATCCCAACCTTTAAAATTTGGGTTAGGTAGTCCGGGTTGTCAAGTTATTTGAACATCCCTACCCTCAAATTTATACAAAAATATTACTGTTTATACATTTATGTAAAGGTCTAATTTGATCCAATTATAACACTTACATAATTTGAGGTTTAAATTTTTAAAATTGAAAATTTAAAGATATAATTTCAAGTAACATTATATTTGTAGGGATGGTTTTTATTTCTCTTCTCAATTTAAATTATCTTTATGGGTTAAAATTGTTTTTAATTTTTGAAGTTTGTTTCTTTTTTTTCATTACATCTTCAAATTTTGAATTGTTCGGGATATTTAATGTGAAAATATACTTTAAATTTTCTTATTCTATTTTGATCTTTCAATGTTCCACATTTAGTCACTCTAATTTCCATCCATCTTCTATTTAGTATCAATATTTTAAATAAAATTTAAATTTAATTCTCAAACACCTTACTTTTTCTTATTGAATTGGTTAAATAATAATAATATGACGTAAAAAAAAGACACTATAAATATATTTTCATGCGTTATTGTTTTAAAAAATCAACAAATTTTGTATGATTCAATAAATTAATGTCTCTAAGTTAGGATTGAAAGTAGTAGTAGGAACCACTGTAATACTACAATTTTCCAAAATCCAACTACATGTATCATATGTCTACACCAATAATAACAAAGATAAATAAATAAATAAATATATATATATATGATAGACATCCTTTCAAATAATTTTGTATTAAAAATAATGATAATTTCAAATTATACTTGTTGTTCCTTAAACCATATAAGATTCTAAGTCTATTAACTGTTTCACTAATCTTGCCCTTAAATAACATTAAAAAAAAAAAATTCATGTTAAATTAATTGTGTCTAAAATATAGTGAAAAGGGTAATTAATGTGGATGGATGGATATGCAGGTGGGAGAAATAGAAGAGTTTATGTTAGGGGAAGGAGTGGACAAAACAGGGGTTGGAACTAAGATTCTAACATGCAATTGCACAATGGATGTAATTGTGGACAATCACTCTAAGCTTTTTGGCCTTCACATCCTTCCTCCATCTCTTCATATGTCTTTTGGCCCTCTTCCCATTGCAACTTCACAAGTAAGCTTTCATTATTCTCTCTACTCTTCTTCTTCTTTTAACACGATACACAAATTAAGATTACATAATATTTACTACAGTTATCTTTAGATTCTATAGCACATCCAGTTAACCATTTAATGACATTTTTACAACTATAGTAATAAGCTTTTAATTACAATAATTTAGGATCAATAATAAAAACACTAGTTTCAATTATAAAATATTATTGTTGAGTGTGCCGTGATAACCGATGACAAATTTAAAATGTCTTTTTTTTCTCATCTTCTCATTTTGGTTGGGTTGCGTTGTTTCAAGAAAAGTGATATTATTTTTGTTGTATTGTTTGTGTTATAATGGAATTTTCTTGGAAAGAATTCAAAACCAAATCTTAAGTGAGAGATTCAATTACTCATATTAAGATACGATTTTAAGAGCAATGGTTTAGTTAATATGACAATGAATTATGTATAAATTTTTGGTTATATAATTTCTAAATTTTAACATAAACAATATATCTATTGATAAATCTTTTATCTTTTAACCTTTAAACATGTTGCGAATTGGGACAAGAGTGTATAAGTGGGTTGGTAGAAAGTTTAAAATTCAAAACAACAGTTTGAAATAATAATTTTTTTAATTATATTAGTATTGAGTATTGACCATTTAACTTAACACATGTTATTATTGGGTTGAGTTAGGTTAGTCCAAATCTAAGAATCAACCGTTCAAAACATTTCAAGTTTAGGGTGGGACTTAAGCATAGACCTAAAACCCAATTCATTGATCGTATTTGATGGACAAAATTGAATTGAGCATCCTATTTGGATTAGGACCATTTGAATAAATTATTAATTTTTATTTTAAATTTAAAAATAGTCTTGGGAAAAGAGTACACAACCAAATGTCTCCTAGTTTAAGCTCAAGAATAATGAATTTAATCCTATAATTTTGTGTGGGTTATTTGATATATATATATATATATATATATATATAGGGTCCAAGATTGTATGCTGAGAGTGGAAGGACGAGGTTTCAATTAAGTGTGGGCACAAGCAATAAGGCAATGTATGGTGCGGGGAGGGACATGGAAGACAAGCTTGATTCAGGGATGGGATTGGAGCTTACAATTCGACTCAATTTCATTTCAAATTATAGGGTTGTTTGGAAATTCATAAGGCCACACTTTCATCGTCATGTCCAATGCTTATTGCTCCTTCGGAAAGCTTACAATAGAAACCGTCACACTCGATCCTTTAATAGTACTTGCTTGACTTCTTGATTATCATGTTAACCACCAAATTTTGCTTCTAAGTAAATGATGATTTTTTTTTTTTTTTTGTTAAATATTATATTATAAGTTGTGTGGTACTAGAAATTTAGATATTTCTTTTTAAAGGGTAATGTATTGCTAAAAAGAGCGAGGGACTTCACACAAACAAAGAACTAAAAACAATATAACAAAACAAGCAAATAGTCGAACTCGGGAAAAGAAACAAAACCACACAAAACTCAAGGAAAAAGGCGTTCTAAAGAGAAATTTACTTGGTTTCCCACGGGAAAAAGCCCCAACTACTTAGATCAACATATAAAATCACTCGGTTTGGAATTTTCAGACTAATCTTTGATGTGTATAAAAAGGGGCACAATGGACACACCTATTGTGTTAGCACAAAATATGGTAAATAACAGCTAGTACACCAAGTAACTCTTCAAACCTTACGTCTCAGCCGATTCCTTCCCTAACATGACAAATCCAAATGAGATCTTATCCCAATATAATATCCTATGGGCACTAACCCACCAAAGGATGCTAGCCCATGTCCCTCTAAATAGCCTTACAAAAAGAACACTCTAAGAATAAATGAGCCTTAGACACCACACCACGTTGCATAGAAGATAGTCATTAAGGGATATTAAAATAGCACCATTATCTTCACGAGTTTGCAATTAATTTTGAATAGTCAGTCCAATAAAAACAATATTCTTACCATAAATTCTAATCCTAAAAAAGTAATCAGAATCACAATTAATATTTTTCTTTAGCAATATCGATGATCGTGTATCATAAATTTTGGCTACTAAATTAGTTAATAAGCTAGGTGGATAAAACAAAACAATATTCTTCAATTCAAAATTGATGTATCATTCATGTTACCTAATAAGGAACAAATAACATGAATGAAATAATTGATTACTCATATATCTAACATTTGACCGTAGCTCTAAGCTAGTGGTTATGGTTTATTCTTTTAAGGTTCATCTCTCTACTCTTAAATATTATTATTAAATTCAAAGTTAAAAAGAAAAAGGAAAATAAAAACACTCTATCTATCTCTATATGTGAGCTTTAGTATTCAACATATCAAAAGTTATGTATACACTTACAATTTCTAAAGATATTTAAATATATATATATATATATATATATATATATAAATTAAGGGGATTGAAAATAACATCTCTCTAATCCATTAGTAGTTCAATTATTGAGGTTTTTTTCTTCAAATTATTACAATTACTCTTACTCTGGAAATAAACAATATATTACTATTACAAAGATACACGTCTCGAAATTTCTTCTTTTCAAACAAACTCCAAAATGACATTATATCCAAACAACCAAATTTGATTCCCTCTCACTCACCATACACTATCAAATAACACAAATAAAGTTGTGGTCCAAAATTTTCTAAAATTGGAAAAAAAAAATGAATATATAGATAGATGTGAATGGTTAGTAATATATGAGTAGGGGTCCGTTCCAATAGTACAAAGATTGAAGAGACAGATAACCGAGAAAACAGTATAATGTTTTATATTTTCTTAATGATTATTGTTGTGTTATTGTAAAAAGCAAAAATTAGAGTTAGGCATTAAGGTCACCATAGATGTTGCGCGTGGCCATTCACCACTTTGGAAACACCCATCATATAATATGAAATGAAACCACTAAACAAAAACCCTTCCCCCCTTCCTCTCATCTTTAAATTTCTCAAACCAAATCCATCAAGCTTGTAACGACAATAATACATACATTTTTCATATTTCTATGATGATATGATTGATCCTAGTGTCTATCTAATTATTTGGCTTGTACATTTTGTTTATAATGATATGCTTGCATATACCGAAAACAAAATGAGAGTAATCTTCTACTAACCACGCCATTGAATTACGAGTAAAAGAAAAACATAATAGCGGATGGAAGAAAGGGAGAGAGAATTTCATTTTTTTTAACCTTAACGAACACTCATTGAATTATACTTTTTTCCATGGCACGTAACTTAAATTGTTATTTATGTAACGTTAGTTAATGGCTCTATTCATGATATCACAATTAATACGAAAAAATAATACATACATAATCATATTAGTGGATTCAACCATAGTAGACACAATTAGGTTTTACAATTAAGATTTAGTTGAAAGAGACACTGCAATCACCACGTACAAAAGTGTGTGTATATATATATATTGATTATCATGTCAAAACCATCTCCAACAAACTCCTTAGTGTGTTTAGAGTTCATGATTGGAAACTAGTACTCTAGTGTCCATTTCACATTCAGTATCATTCTTGTTTCTTAGTGATGATCAAGCTCTCATCCATTTTCAAGTCCACCATTTTCATCACCAAGGTGTTGTTTTGTTATTTTTTTATTCCCACCTATGACAATATATCACAATCAAAATATAAATACAAAATAAAATTTTGACACTCACAAAATTATTACACGGTACGTTACGCACCAATTTTCATTTTCATTCCACATTCGAATTAAGATTTTATCAACACACGTGATTAACTTTTATAGCCTCTATCTCCACACGTTTGAAAGTTATACGTGTAGAGTTAACTATAGTAAAAAAAAAGTGCATCTAATGAGAGTGATAGTAAATGTGCACAAGAAAAGGAAAAAGCTGCCAAGAAAAAATGGTATAAGATAGAAGTTAGACCATGATAGGTTTAAGATAACATAAAGATTAGTTTAGGAGTGGTAAAAACACTTTTAATTCAATTTTATTGGGATCATATGTATTTTCTTTACCTAAAACCATCATGTTTCGGAACACTGTGAAAACAATTTTTTTTTATAGTATTTGAGTAAAATCATCACATTTGAATGAGAAAGATCCTAGAAATATTGAAGTATGAGTAGAAAAGTCTATACACTAATAGCCTACTATCTTATACCAACACGATCACCTTCTTTTTCGATGGCTTAATCTAAGAATCTTAAGTTAAGGAAAGTTTAGCTTAGAGCTATTTCACGGTGGGTGATTTCTTGATTTTTTTTTAAAAAAAAAACATGAATGGACAAACATATACTGAAATGATCGGTAGTATTGATCTTAATAATAGTTTTCACTCTTAGAAATAATTCAAACAAGTAAAATTGACGTTGTTAATTTATAGAAATATTGTAGAAGAATATTATGGGTTAAATATGAATTCAAAATACTAGTCCCAATCCTAAGTTGAGTTGTTTCACTCTTGTAAAGAGAAATTAATTAAGCACTTGAAGTGGTTTGTGAAAGAAAAAAACATTTGCAACATACTTAGACCTAAAATTAAAAAAGATTTTTTACTATTTTAAAATCACTACTCCCAAACATGTTTTCAAATATGTCCATTCCAATACATGATATTTAATTAGATAAAAGTCGGAATAGACATATCTATTCTCTTTAACTGGTATTTTTGGCCTTTTTAAAAACACTTCTATAAATCGTACCAGAAAATATTTAAAAAAAAAGCTAAAAGAGAGTAGTTTTTTTTTTATATATTTTTTAAAATTGACCAATAATAAATTGTAATTTTTTAAAAAGAAAAAAAATTACATAGCATAGAATTTTTTTTTTAAAAAAAGCAAAGAACACTTCAAACAAAATTAATGCCCTTTTAAGTAAACAAATCCAAATCACTTTGAGTGATTATCACCACCAAAATTGTTGGCTATATTTTAGTTGGAAAAAGTCCAACAAAAAGCAAAAGTTAAAGAAATTAAAGAAGAAGAAGAAGAAGAAAAAGAGAAAGTAATATAATTTTACAGTGGATTAATCCTTGTGTCCACACAATATTATCTTAAAATAAAATGGCCAATAGAATAAATTTTTGCACCAAAAGTTCATTTAAACTATTAAGCTAATTATGAAACAAAAAATTCTGAGTGGCCTTCTTATTGTCATTTTATATATTTCAACTCTTTTAAATTTATCCTCTAAGATATTTGTGTGAATTGATGGATGTGGAGTTGCTTTTTTTTAAAAAAAAAAAAAAAAAAAAAAAGCTTTATACATAAATTAACCGAAGTTTACACAGAAATTGCTTTTAAATGTATTATATTTAAGATATTTTTTGGTACCTCATTTTGTACCATTACTATATATTATAATTAATTAGAATTTTGAGTCTTACTTTTTGGTAGGTAAAATATTCTTAAATAACTTTTTATTTAATTGAAAATAGGCTAATTTAAGTGGTTCTTTTGAGTTGGGTCATATACTAAAGAATCTCTTGATGTTACTTCTGTTTATTTAGTAGAGAAAAACATCTCATTCTTCATTTTTTTAATTAACTAATGGCTATTAGTTTATTGTGTTTTTTTTTTTTTTTTTTTTTTGAGGTATTTCAAAATATCTAAGCACTTATTAACCATTTTCTTTTAAATTTTAAAAAATAAAATTATTATAAATAATAAAACAGTTGAAAATATTCCATAAATGTATCACTGATAAAATTTGATTAATTATGCTATATATTTTGTAAATTTTAGTTTTATTGTATTTAAAATTAATACCTTTAAGTTGTGCTTTTTTATTCACTAGAAATTATTATCATATCATTTTACCTAATTTGACAAAGGCTTGTTAAGTACTTTATATTAATGATAATGGTTAATTTTTTAAGATTCATATGTATAAGAAGTATGTTAACTAACTTAGACATTTGAAATTGTAATAATTATGGAATGAAATGTAAAGTATATAACAATTAGAACACTATGTTTAACCTTTAATTAAAATCCTAACAATTACGATGAGTGGGATTTGGGTGTGTTACCTTAGGTTCAAGTGATTTTAATATACAAATATAAGTTATAAAGATTTGAATCATGACTTTTACAGGAAGAAATCACATGTTCATTACTATTGAGCTATGATCCATCCATATTTTAGTTCGAAAAAAATTATTTTCATGGAAAACTTTTTAACCCGTTTCAATGGTTTTTGTTCAATATAACTTTAACGATAGGGATAAAGAGAATTGAACATCTTCAATCTCTATGAAAGAAAATCACATCGATCAATTATTGTTAATTGCGCTTGCTTTTAGTCTTTTTCAATGGTAGAAAATTAAGATTCATAATTTTATGTTTATTATCAAAAGATGGTGACAATAACCTAAACAATCTTCCAATATTTCAAATCAAGTTATTTTATTTCTTTAATATATAATTTATTGGAATTGGAAGTCCTTACACAAAAAGCTGGAGTGGAGAGGTTGAGTTAATTGATATGTCATAATCCAAATGAGTGGCTTCATGATTTATATTATAAGTAATTTCATTGGAAAAATGTTTTTGTCACCCATGGACAAATTGTTTTTTTGAAAAATAAAATAAAGAAAAACAATTTTTGCAAGCATGCTTGAACCATATATAAGAGTCTTTTTCTTTTCTTTTCTTTTTAATTTGTTCTTATAAATTTAGAATCATGGTGGTATTTTAACAATGTTAATTCTTTTAGAAGAAAAATTATAAAAAATAAAATATTTGACAAAATATTTACATTTCTTAGAAAAATTAAGGATAATAAATTTTTTTTAGTGATTTTATTAGAAGGTAAATAGTTTGTCAAATTTTTCTATTTTTGAAAAAATCTCTTAATCCATCCTTTGAACAATTAATTACATAGGAAAAAAAAATGTGTACAAGCTGTAAATTCTTAATTTCATCATATTAGATGTGGAATTTTTATTAGTAGAATCAATGTTTTAATTATCAATTCGAGTATAGTGGAGTGAATATGTTTTTTTTTTTGTTTTTTTGTTTATCTTTTGCAGTGGCTGTGACAATTGAAATTGTTTAGTGATATATTAGACTTATCACTAAAAGAGAAAAGGAAAAAAAAAAAAAAAACAATTGTTGATTATTTTCTTCTTTTCCAAAGGACACATCTTCCTAAAATAGGATGGAGTTTTCACTTGGCATAATTATCAAAGTAAGGTTTAATTTTGATGAAATTGAAACATAGTAGATTTCTAGATAATGTTGGAAATTTTTAACATTTAGATAATATTAGATCTTATTTTAGTTAATTTACGGAGAAACCCCTCAAGTCTATTCATGTTGTTTTTCTTGTGTAATTTTTTAAATAGTGAATTATATTGTAAACGACAAAAATGTTGAAAATACTTTTGAAAAATATAACAATAAAATTTTGATAGATTTCTATTAATATTATCACTTGATAATTTTGTTATATTTTGATTCAATTTATTGTACTAGAATATGCCTCAAATTTTGAACATGAATAAAAATTATTGTAGTGGACAAAAAATATCACTGTAAACAAATTGTTTTGATGTGTTTAGTAGGTCTATATTATTTAATTACAAGAGAGTTAGAAGAAGAAGAAAAATAGAGATGAGATATTTAATGGTTTTAAACCAAATATATGTATTACATGTTACATATTAATTAGAGTTTTTTTAAAATAAAATTTTTTTAACAAACTATTTACACTTTATAAGATGTTCTATTTTTTTCCGATAATTTTTCTATTAAAATTATACAATTACATATATTATATTTAATATGTTTAATTACTTTACCACCGTTATCTCAAAGAGGTAGATATAAACCTGAATTTTTTTTCTTTTTTCTCTTAACATAACAAACCAGTAAAATATTTACGCTCAACAATTTCAAAAATAGAAAAAAAAATTGATTTGTTTTTTTAAAATATCTATAATTGAGTTTATTGCTTTTTCTTTTTTAATACACTACATAGAGTAATGATATAAATTTTGATTTTATTTTATAATAAAAATAAATCCATCCAAATAAGATTTTGACAAATCTTCAACCCATTTTAAGATTTGAGTTAGTTCACACTTTATTTAAAATACCAACAACAACAAACCTAAAATCTTTAAAGCACGAGTATTTCATGTGAGGTAAAGAAGGCGTATTAGATATCCATACTTTTAAATATGTATATTTACGTATGTGACATACGATTTGACGTATCTACTCTTATGTTGACGTACCTGATACACAATTTAATGTATCTATATTTTTATGTTGACATTTGTCAAGAAAAAAAGATACACAACTGATCTAATATTTTCACAACTCAAAATTAAACAAACCACTATTTAAAGTATATATTTTCTCGTCTAAAACTAGAAGGAAGAAATAATAAAATACCAAATCTTAGAATGATATGATCTTCGTCATCATATTTGAATCCCCACAAAATCTTCTTAAATATATAACCCTATTGAATATATTTAACAATGAAGTTTTTTCGTTTATCTTCATATTTTTTTCTTTAATCTTTTTTTATCGTCATGTGTCTCTTTATACTATTGCATTTTATGGATTATTATTGTTCTTCAACCTCTTTTTATGTTGCTTTTGTGTATTGTACTTCAGCCTGTGTATGGTATTTTATACTATTGTCATTAATTTGACATTTTTATGGTTTTTCCTAGATCTAGTGAATTACATGCAGTATCTTTATGTTAAATCTATTTATATTGTAAATTTTTTAAAGAAAAAAATGTATCTTCAAATGTATCGACATCCTACTAATTTGTATCTCGTATATTTATCTGTATTTATACTTTCATGGCACAAAACATTTAATTTTCAAACATTAACTATTGTACTTATCTAAATGCAGGTAGGATATTTGAATCTTAAATATTTAATACTTTTCTAAAAAAAATCTTAAATATTCAATATTTATATCTAAAAATATATATTTGGTCCATAAATTTGGATGTTTTTTTAATTTCAATAGTATATTTTCAAATGTTGAATTTTAATCTGTCCATTTAAAGAAAAGTGAAAATTTTTTATGGATAAAAAAAGAAGAAGAAGAAAACTAAAATGTTTTGAAGAAAATTGGATAGATTTTGCTATGTTTTTTTAAATCATTTTAATTTTTTTTGCTATATTGAAAAATGTCCCTAAAAAAATTTTAATTTCAGTTCATTAAAGTTATTTCTTTAAAAAAAATTGACTAAATAATAATAATTATAGTTTGCTTACAATAAAATACAATAAGTGTAAATGTTTTCAAATTTTATTATTGATTAGGATTAACGAAAATTCTAATAGATTAAAAAAATGAAAATAGCAATTATATATAAATATTCTTTGATGAGTACAACAATTTGGAGATTTAAACCTGAAATCTCTTATTCTCAAATACATATAGATATTAGTTGGGTTGAGTTCATGTTGGTAAAAATGTCAATTATAAAATAGTAGTAATAATTGAATAATAAATACGTAAATTAAAATTAAAAAAATATATGGAGACTAAAATTAAAAAAAATTTAGAGTTTAGAGAGTTGTATTAAAAAAAAGAAAGAAAGAAAAGAGTGAAATGTGAAAGAATAAGGACAAAGGAGACAGAAATAGGAATTCATGAAGTGGACTTAATCCACGCCTTCCCTTCATCTCTTCATCACTTCATCAACTTCACTTTGTGGCCGACATTAACAATTTTTTTCTTTCTTTTTTTCTTTCATTTTCTTTCATTTTTTTTCTTTTTCTTTCTCTAATGGTTTAAATGTTGAAGAAGGGCATTTGAAGATATTGATGTTTGATATGATTGATTACTTTCCTTTTTCTTTCTTCTCTCTCTTTTTTTCTTTTCTTACTCTTAGGACGTGTTTAGTAATTAAAAGAACAACTAAAAATAAGCCTAAAACTGAAATTAAAAAAAAAAAAAACGATTCTTCCATCGAAACGATAATGGTATTCATTTTTATGTTGCAATAATTGAACTATTTTCATATATAGTCGAAATGAATCAAAACATAACAAAATATCATCGTCTATTTATAATAGGTTCAAATAGACAATTATTTGTATTCATTTGTGTTAAGATAGACAAAGATATAAATCTATCATGGTTAATCTGAGATAAAATTATAAATAAAACAATTTTCCTTTATAATTAGAATAAAAATAGATGGTTATTGACAAATAAATTAATCAAAGAATAAGTTAATTACAATTAGAGTCACTTGAGTTTGTTTTCCCAAGAATAATAAAAAAATATAAACTGTTTATACTTTATATAGCAGAAAAATCACTAAATGACAAAAAATCATTATATTTGATTATATTGTAAAGTGTAAATAGTTTGTCAATTATCCTATATTTTATTATTCTCTTTAGTTTTATTTACTTAATTGAAATTCTAACTTTTTATTTATTCAAAATTGTATATTTAAAGTATTAAATGTCAGCTATTTTAAAATATATATACATACACGTATGATTTTAGGAAAAAAAAATAGTAACTATTTAATAAAAACTGCTAAGAAAATCAAAATATACCATTATTAAATTGAAAAATTATTATAGACGACCAAAATGTTGAAAATATTTATAAATCATAATATAATTTTAGGTTTTATCAATAATAGACTTATGTATTTATTATTAAATCTAAAATTTTGTTATATTTTATAAATATTTTGATTAATTATGCTTTATTTTGAAAATATTTCTTACAAATCTTTATAGAAAAAATATTATTTTATAGAGTTAGGTTAGGTTAGATTGAAGAAAAGAAAAGAGGAAAATGTAAAAGAGCAAATGCATGGGAGCATCATCAATTGGAGTAATTTTGAATGAAAAAACGTAGGCATCAACAAAATCATGTGTATAAACGTTTCTTCTCTTAAAGTTTCCATCTTGAGCTTGCTTGGCATTATGGAGAATCAATAGAATATGTTTTTTTAAAAAAAGTAATAATAATAAAAGCTCAAACCTTGTTATTCCAAGTTGAATTAAAAGGTAGGTGATATGTATGTATATGCTCCTACACACTTTTGTAAATTCATGAGACAAATTGAAAGAATTTAAATCACAAGAATAGAGATCGGAATGTGCATGAGATCGACCACCATTTTGAAGAGAATCTAAAATTAGAATGAAATTAATTGAAACGACTCATTTCTGATTTAGTAAATACACCATCAATTGTTAGAATAAATTGAGTTCCATAATCTTTATTTTCATCCTTTGTTTCTCGTTGTGTTATAAAGTAATTATGTTTTTAATTAAAATGTCATTTTATGATATTTTGCAACCACGATTCTGGATTTGGCAATTGATGACTCTGACATTTTCCTGCATCAAATTTGCCATCTAATAACATCATATTCGTTTGTCTTAAAGGCTTATTAAAGTTGTGAAAGCTATCACTACAAACCAACATGAGTTTTTTCATAAAGTCGTCGAATGTAAGATTACTCCAAAGTAAAGCAATTTATATGATTGAGTCATTAAAAAGGAATGTGCATTTTGCTGATATAGGTGATAACTTTTAAATTCTTTTAAGCCTTTCATTTATCGTACTTTCATGTTTTTACATGATCCTTCTCATTCGGATGTGACATCACTTCGTTTATGTCTTTCTCCAAGTAGGAGCATTACATATTTAATGTCTTATTTGATTGTTATTGATGGGTTTAAATTTAGTGTTGAAGATTTTTTTACTTGTTGGTTTGAATATTTTTTTTATTTATCTTAGTAAACTAAGGAATAATATATACTAACTTTGATTGGAGAAATAAATATTATGTTTCTAAAAATTTCAAAGATAATTACGTTACAAATTAAAATTTGAAACTTCGAATACAAAAGTTTCAAAATATAAGGAAAAAAAGAAGAGTTGATCCTTGTTTTTTTCAATAAAAAAATTGTTTTAATTTATTTCTATTAAATATAGTGATTCATCTCTAATATTTATGTTATTTTCCAACTTTGTCTCTATTTTTCATAACTTTCAAGCATATAAAATACAAAAAATGTGAAAAATTAATATATATGTATAGACACAGAGACTGCTATTAGTTCTAATTGTACAATTTCCACTAAGAATTGTTATTATAAATTAAATCTATATTTATTTATTGTAGTCTTCTAGAATATGAAAGTACTTTCTTTTTAGCTTCTTGTACGGTTTGAATAAGTCCATTATGATTGCATAAAAGATGAGAGATAGACTAAAACTCTTCTTCCATTATTAATCCCATTTTCAAAGTGGACTAATTAATTACACTCATTCTTTTATTGCTTAAAGTCTCTTTACAAACACTCTTTTTTATTTTATATTTTATATTTAATTTTTTCGTACATTTCCCACTATTAATTATATTTTACATCACTTTACATATATGTATGTATGTATTTATATCTTTCATGCTCACATTAAAACTCTTGTCATAAAATTAATGGAACATCTCTATTTTGCTTCTTTTCCTTCTTCACCATATGCTGCGAATTTGAGCATATTGTTAAATTCAATGGAATATTCTTGATTTCAATTTTCAGTTGAAATAAATGTATTTAATCTTTCACTTGAAGATTAGAAGTAAATTTTAGTAGAACTAATTTGGACATGCATGAAATGTGGTATTGGACTGTAAAATTTAGGTTTAGCGAGAGCTTTAAAGATGAGATGAACTACTCTCTTCTTTCTCACTCATGATAATATAGTTAGATATAAGTTGATTTAGGTTTTCCTCTCTCCTCTTAGAAAATATGGACAATAGGTGTCTAGATTGCCCACTCGGGTGCGAAATGGGTCTCTTGCAGTCTCATCTTAGTGCAAGGCTGAGGAATAATTGAAAGAATATAGAAGAATGTTTTTGCTTGTTTATTTCTATTACAATTGTTTGGTATAAAGATACAATACAAGAGATTTAATACAGAAAGATTACAATATAATGAAATATACAATTAAGGCAAAAATTAAGGAGCATAGATTGAGGAGAGAATTGTGGATCTGTAGATATTCTTTAATGGTAACTCCTCATGAACCTTGCCCCTTGTCTAACCTAAAGGCTTTGAGTATATATTTCATTTGAACTTGACTTTTACCTTTTATTCACACCAAAACTATAATGATTAGTTAAAGCATATTACACTTAAACTCTAAAAAAATAAAAATAAAAATAAATACATTATATTATAAATCTCCTTAATCTTCCAGTTCTACGTGAACTTTAAGTTCAGTACTCCACATTTGGTGAATTAGTTCACCAAAAAAAGGTATAAATATCACCCTTCGTATATGTATGTATGTATATCTCTGCATGTATGTATATGTAGATACTCATACTCTCAATGGTCTAGTATTCAAAACTTTATATATGAAAATTTTATATATTAATATTTTGAGTTTTTTATATTGTTGTCACCTAATCCCATAAAGTTTTTAGGGTGTGTGAAAGTTTTATATAGGAAAAGTTGGAGGTTTAATATATTTTTTTCTTTCTTCTTTTTGCAAATTTTTCTGCTCTTAAAAAGTGTAGATATATTCATTCTTATATGTTAGGTTTATATGTGACTTTTGTATTTCTAAAAGATATTAAGAATAGTGTAAATATATAATTGATAAAGACAATATACTAAACTAAATTAATTTGTCGTATTCATTGTTCATGATATGTTGATAAGATTATAAAGTGCTTTTTTTTAGGATTATAAATTGTTAAAATTGCCTGATGTGTGCATACTAAAAATATAATTAATAACGAGGTAAAATATATAGTATCGTACCCATTGGAACTTTAAAGATTACAAAAATAAATAAATAATATTCAAATAAGTATAAAGTTTAGATTGGGAAATATAATATTAGTCTGGAATCCTACGTAGCACCCAATTTCGACTTATAGAATTAAGATTAGGTTTATCTACCAAATTTTTACCACTTCATGAATAAATATTTAAATAACATACCCTTAAAGTTGGGAACTTTTTCATATTTTATAATTTGATTTGATTTTTTTATGTGTATGTGTGGTGGGTTTCAAATTTTAGACCATTAAGTATATAATCGTTCACTTCAATTTTTATATTGGTTTAACTATTATAGATAAATTTTAATAAGCTAAATATATATATATATATATATTTTATTTAGCATCTTAACCTTGCTGAATGTTAAAATGTGGGTTGTTCATAAATTTCCACTGTCACATGTAATGAATGGATATCTGAAATTTTATATAAGAAAACTTAAAACATTTTCTAATTTCTTAGATTTTTTAATCAAACCCAGAAGTTGAAATCTAAAAAAAATAGTTCAAAAAGCTTTTTTGTTTTAAAAATTAGTTAAAAATTCAAATGTTGCTTATAAGCAACATCACGAATAAGATAAATTACAAAAAAAAAAATCATAATTTTAAAAATTAAATGGTTACCAAACAAGACTTAAACAATTATTATAGTGACCTTCAAATATTAACATGTGTGCGTCTATATTATTATTATTATCGAAGATGGAAGAGATCAAACCTCTCACATATAGGATGGAAGAAGTCATATGAATTACGTTTGAGGTAAGCTTACTTTAGCCTCTAAAACATATATTCAATATTTCTTAAATTAATAAAAAAAAATAAAAGAGAGAAAGAGAGATTTCTCCAAATATAATCATCATTATTCTATTATTCTTAAAATATCAAAAGATGATGATCCTCTTTGATTGGCATCAATTATCTCTCTCACTCACTCACTCACTCTCTTGGTGGATATTGTGTGGGAAAGAGGAAATGAAAATGTGTATAAAAAGGGAGGATCAGTTGTGACAAATTAAATTGGAGTGTCATCTAAAAGTTTGGTACAAAGGAAAGAACTACTTGAACTTGTGTTGGCCATTCTCTCTCTCTCATTTTGAGGATACAAATACACATGCAAAGGTACATATGTTTTAATTTCAATATGCTATTTCTTTTAACTTTTAAAATTATCTCTATATATTTATTGCATGAATTAGGGTTATTACTTAAAGTTCTCTTCGTTTACGTTATTTTCGTTTTATATAGGAACCAAGATTAAGTATGTACTTACTTTATTTGAGAGGCTATAAGTTTATATGTCTCTACATCTCACCTTGAGTAATGCAATACTCTCGGTATGTGAACTCTCATGTATTTTATTTTATATATTCTAAACTTTCTTAATTAGATACCATTGTAGTTGATTATTCTTTATCTATGTATAGTGATATCTTAGGACACTACCTGTTGTGATGCATGCAACTTCTTTTTTTTTGTACCAGTCAGAACTTATTTAGTCCTTAAGAAGCCGTTTGGGGGAAGGAAAGCAAATGACTAATTTAATCATTTTCTTGTTTGGCCCATGGATTAAGGGAAAGGAAAGTAATACCCTTAATCCCCTTTATTCCTTCTCTTTCCTCATTTATTATCCCCACTTTTCTCACTCAATCCTTTTATTTTCCAATATAATCCTTTCCTTTTCTAATATAATTCTTTCTCTTTCTTCTCCTTCTTCTCTTTCCTCATTTATTTATTTTTTCCTCTAAATTAATCCTTTTATTTCTTCTCTTTCCCAAACAAATTAATCCACCTCTCTTCTTCTTCATTTCGTGCAAAACTAATTAGTCATCTTCTCTTTTTGTATTCTATATACGGTACAATTTGAAGAAACATATTTTACATAAATGAAAAAAAATAATACAATTTGTTTGTATTGTATATTGTGTATACGGTCCAATTTTTTTATACAAAATCAATTTAAAAATTAATACATATTTGTTGTGTGTTGGGGTTACAGTAAAAATGAAGTATAAACATTATTTTAATACAATTATTCATCGTTTTGGAAAACAGTACGAACAAAATAAATAAGTTTAGACAAACGCAAAAAAAAAAATCAATACAATTTTTGTTTGTATTGGTTTACAGAAAACATTCCATAAGCATTTCTTACACATTGAAAAAAAATATAATTCAATTTCTTTCTCATACGCGGTAGAAAAAACAAATATTTGCCATAAATTAAAAAAAAACATATTTTTTTAATTTATTGAATTTACGGATCAAATTGAACTACAAATTGAAGACAAATGAAAAAATAAATAATACAATTTCTGTGTGAATTGAATTTACGGTATAAATTTCATAAACATATTTTATACAACCAACAAAAATCAATACACTTTGTTTTGTGTACTTGATTTAATATTAAAAAAGAAAAAAAAAACTATTGTATAAATGGAAAAAAAAACTTTAATTTTGAGAGTGGTGTACAATACAAGTAAAAAAAATATTTATACAAAATCAACAAAAAAAAAATCAATTCAAATTTTTTGTAAACACTTGGATTCCGGTATAACCTAACTAAAAAATGAATTTGAATACAATTTTTTGTTGTAGAGGTTTTACAGTACGAACAATTTACACAAATGCAAAAAGTATTAGCACATTTTTCATTTTGTATTGGGTTCGCGAAAAAAAAAAAACAATAATTTCATTTTCAAGAAAAAAATAATTATGTATTTTTTCTCATATTAGGGTTAACGTACAAATAAAAAAAAATTACACAAATGAAAAAAAAAATACAAATTTTTTGTCATAATCCTTCCCCCAAAAAATCCTTCTTCCAAACAAGGATTATAATAATCTCCCATAATCCTTTCACTTAATCTTTCCCCCAAACAAGGATTATAAATAATCCTCCATATTTCTTTCACTTAATCCTTCCCCCAAACAAAGATTATAATAATTCTTTCCTCCACTTAATCCCTCATTTTTCTTATTCCTTTTCCCTCTTATTTCTTTCCTTCCCCCAAACGATCCCTAAGTAGTATTTGTCCATTTAATTCATTTACTTTAATTTTGTAACCAAAATTTGAGTGCTTCTTTAAATTCCATAACATTTTAGTTCTATTGTTAAAACATTGATTGATAAATTGATTCGGGAGGAGAGCAATGTTTTTATAAACTATAAGAATTAACCATTTATTACATACATAAAAAAAACAAATTGAGGTTAATGGTTGTTTTTTCTAAAAGTTCAAACTTCAAACCACAAAAAACTGTTCATTGAGCAAATGTTCTCTCAAAAATAAATATGTGGAGTATTAAAACATAATAAATTATTCTTGTATATTTAAAATTGAAATCAAATTTGACAGAGAGCTGAATTAACCATAGCACCAATGAAGTGAAACTTATCAGAAATAGCAACTCAAAAATTGATTAGCACACATTTTCAAAATTCATTCAAATTGTTTTCCTTGGTGAATTCAGTCCAAATTTGAACTCTAAAAAAAATTGAAAAAAATCCTAACAAATAATAATCCATATTTTATTGTGTTTCAATTTTATCGTTTAAAATAATTTTTCTATTTAAAACTACATTTCCGTACCAAAAATTAATAACAATTTCATTAGTAATTGTCTATTTGTAAATTTTTACGTTTATTTTCTCCTTTACATAACAAGCATTAGTATTAGTAAAAAGTGAAAAACAAAATGGAAAAATGTTTACAAGTTTAATTTTCATAAACCAAATAAAATTATACTTTTCGAAACTTAGGGCATGGTATTGAAAAACATGGATAAAAAGCAAAGTGCAAAAAAGAAAAATTTATAAATAGAAATCATGTTTATAACTTTACTTTTAAAAAAAAACAAAAGTGGATTAATTATTAAAGGAGACTTTTATTTATCACAAAACTTTTCCCTACACTATATTTAGATATGTGAAGCCGCAAATTTTAATCAAATGAAGGAATAAGAAAATATGTTGAAATAGGGAATTCCCTTCTCCTCAAAGGAATAAAGAATAAAATTATTATCTCAACTCTAATATCCTATTAATAATTCATCAACTCTACATTTCATTTTCACAACATGTCAATGCTCAGTGCATTTTCTTTCGTCTTGAAGTTGATATTTTTTAAAACCCTTCCAAGTCATTCTGAATAAACACTAAGTTTATCAATTTTGTCAATCTCTCTGATGTGAAGGTGTGAAGGTTGAGTTATACTTGGCAATAGATTATATTATAGCAAGATGTGAAGGTGTTTTTTGCTATCATAAAAAATTCTGAAACAAAGTTGGCATCAAAAATTATTTTCTACCATGTCATCACTTTCTTAGCATCAAATTTTCACAACCAAAGAATTGGTTTGTTCTGAAGTACATCCTAATTTGAACCACTTATTTCAATTGCTCCTTTAATCAAATCTCTGCAAACAAGATTTTACTCTCTCTCTTTGCATTACAAACAAACCTCTCTTGAGATTTGAACCATCCCTTTCATTCAAAAACATGAAAGAAATTTTTAGGAATTTTTTACAAATAAATAAATAGAACCAAAAGAGCAACAGGGGAATTTTCCTACTTTTCAACCCACTTGTCCTAAAATAAGTGTAAAAATATTCCTTTGGTTAAGAACATTTTAAGTTGTTACTAGAGCCACAGATTACTGAGGGAGGTCAGATTTTATCCCAAGATTCCAAAGCTTTTGATTGTAAATTTGTAACTAATAATCATGAGACCATTTTATTCCAAAGTTCGTACAGCAAAATCAGTATATAAAGCACATACCTTTCCATGAGCAATGCACAGATTGCCTTTTCATCTCAATATCTCTCCAATCCTTTGCATAGTATTCACCTTAATGGACATGTTTGTTCTTCGTCACCTGGCGTGTAGATTCCTTAAAGTTGATAAAAATAAATAAAAAATAAAAAGAAACTGCAGCAATATATTGTTGTATTCACCATCACCATGTGAGCAGGAGAGAGAGCTTCTATGCGTTTCATCAATGCCTTTGCTTTGTGTTTTGCATGTTTTTCTGTAGTTGTAACTGAAGTTTTGCTTCATAATCACTCAGTCTGCAGATTTCAAATATTGCTTCTCTGTGCACTTAAAGAGACACAGACAGAGTGGCTAGCTAATTGCTATATAAAAAGATCAAGAACTTAGCCAGGAAAAGAAAAACTGAACTATGGAAAATGAGGTTGGTTTAGTGACAAAAAAGAACAAGTGGAAAATGCCTATGAATGTTTTCTTCAAGGATTCAAGGTATATAACTTTGTGCTCCATTTTCTCTTTCTTTGTTGCCACGATCTTTTGCTTCTTGGATGGCTCTTTGATTTGTTACTGATTCAGATAAATATTATTTCAGACTTGTTTTCAAATGGGATGAACTTGGAAAAGAGATCCTTGGAATTGCATTTCCAGCTGCTCTAGCTGTTGCCGCTGATCCCATTGCTTCTCTTATCGACACCATTTTTGTCGGACATATTGGTATATACTATGCATTTATTGCTTTCTTTTCATTGCAATGTGGAACCAATTTAGTGGTTTGAATATCATTGACAAAGAACAACTTTAACTTGGTTTTTGCAGGAGCTGTTGAGCTTGCGGCTGTTGGAGTGTCTGTTGCAATATTCAATCAAGCTTCAAGGATCACCATATTCCCACTGGTGAGCATAACAACATCATTTGTTGCTGAGGAAGAGACTGTTGGAAAAACAGCCATAAAACCAGTTAAATGTGATTTAGAGAAGCATTTGACAGAAAATGGCCAAAAGAGAGAACTTATATCAATCAAGAAGGAAAACATGTTGGAAAATAATAGTTCTTCTTCACTTACAAGTAATGAACCAAGAAACTCAACACCCCAAAATGGCACCATTCAAGAGTTGGAAAAGAATGCATCAGAAGCAAAGTGTAAGGAGCTAGAAAAGAAATCCTCAAACCAAGATGGAACGAAAGAATTTATACTAGAAAATCCAACGCTTGAGAATGTTGAAAAAGGTATAAGAATTTTCCTGTTGTAGTTCAAACCAGGGTAATGGTAGTGACTTGAACCTGTGACCTTCCAAGAGAGATTGCCAATATCTTCAGCCTCAAGTTGGCAGTAAAAAAAAAAAAAGGAATCTCTCTGCTTGCAGAAAAATAAACCATGTGATCAATCTAATTTCCATATTTGAACTAAATTCTGTGGGTTTTCAATGGCAGATTTGAGCACATGTACAGGTCAGCCTCCTGCTGTTTTCACCCCTACAGTCAAGCCAAAAAAGAAAGAGAAGAAGCACATTGGTTCGGCATCCACAGCACTGATCTTTGGGACAGTTTTGGGCCTCCTGCAAGCTGTGTTCCTTGCATTTGGAGCTAAATATCTATTAAATGTAATGGGAGTGAAGGAAGTAAGTTTCATCATCAATAAAAATTACAAATCTAATACCCTTCTGCTTCAGTATTAGAAAATATTAAAAACAACATAATATTTTTCCATATTGTACTTATTTTTTCTGGTGTTGATAAAATGAATCAATAGAGTTCTCCAATGCTAGCTCCTGCAATGAAATACTTGGTGTTAAGATCACTTGGTGCTCCTGCTGTTCTCCTCTCTCTGGCCATGCAGGGAATTTTCAGAGGGTTTAAGGACACAAGAACTCCTCTCTATGTCATTGGTAGCTCTAATTTTTATCAGACTTCTTACAGAAAAATTGCTAGCAATTTGCCTCTTTCTCTAATTCTTTTTCTCCATTCTCTTCTTTGGTCTTTCTGTAGTTTTGGGGTACACAACAAACATCATTTTGGATCCAATTTTGATATTTGTTTGCCACTTGGGAGTGAGGGGTGCGGCCATTGCACATGTTCTCTCTCAGTAAGTAACATTATAGCTCACATATTTGAGCTGTTACAATCCATTATTTTCATTCATAACTTGTTATTGTTATTACCTCAGGTACCTAATTGTGTTGGTCCTTGCTTGGAGATTGATGCAAAAAGTTGATCTCTTACCTCCAAGCCTTAGAGATTTACAGTTTGGTCGGTTTCTCAAAAATGGTAACATTCATCCCCATATGCTCCTCTTCTTCTACAACAGAGATTAGCACCTAAAAACAACAAAATACAAATACAGAGTTACTTGATGATTTCCGTCAGGATTTTTCAGATTCATGTCAATATTGGTTTCAACATGGTAGAGCTTTTCTGAATGCAGGTAGTCTTCTGCTGGCAAGAGTTATAGCTGTGACCTTCTGCGTGACACTTGCTGCATCCATGGCTGCTCGGCTAGGTCCAACGCCAATGGCTGCCTTCCAGACTTGCTTGCAGGTCTGGATGACATCATCCCTCCTTGCTGATGGCCTTGCAGTTGCCGGACAGGTAGTTACGTGAAACCCTATGGCCATCATAACCTATACACTTAAGTTTTTTAGTATAATAATTATTTACCAGTCTTATTATATAAACGTTCCATCTGAAAGACAATGAACAATCAAAGAAGTAATCCATGTTTAGTGAGAACCAAGACACCATATTGAGACAGTATATCAAGGATCTCACATTGAAAAAATATGAGGACCTCACAATCTTTAAACAATACACGAGCCACTCCTCTACTAACCAATTGTTTGGGGTCGAAACCCATGTTCATCTAGTAATGATGTCCTATAATCAGTCTCTCTAGAAACGCCAATTCCTCCCAAATTTCTTCTTTATGGGTGTTGAATTTTTGGTTCAGGCGATCCTAGCGTGTGCATTTGCAGAGAAAGATTACGAGAAGACAACGGCTACAGCCACAAGGGTACTACAGGTAAAGAAATTCGAATTCCCTAGTGTAATATAAATTCGGAAGAAGATAAAATCTAAATGGGAAAAAAAGAAGAAGATGAAACACTAAAAGGGATTAGTTGGGGATTGGAAATGCAGATGAGTTTCGTTATGGGGGTTGGTCTTGCGGTGATTGTTGCAGCGATTATGCTCTTCGGAGCTGGAATCTTCTCTAGAGATTTAAACGTTCAAGCACTCATCCATCTCGGAGTTCCGGTATTTATACTTAACGCTTTGAACCTGTATTTAAATATCATTTAGTTCACATAAAATTCTTTAGTTCTTATTTTGTCTTAATTCTATCTTTAATCTATTGTATGAGTTTTTTCCTAAATTCCAATTTTTAATTTAATACTCAACTATATTCATAAATTTGTTTTAAATTCTTTTTATTTTTAATTATTTAAGCTTTATTGTTAAAATTAATTTAATAAATTTGCTTCATGGTTATTTTTAATTAATTAATAGGCATTCAAACCAAATATTGAAAAATGAATATTTGGTGAAAATCAAAATTAAAATAAAAATTTTAAAACCTATGAATTAAATTGAAAGGAAACAAACCTAGCTACAACTTTTTTTTTTGGTGATATCTATGTATTCTTTTAAATTATGTTATATTTACTAATGCTTTTGAGCTAGTTATTACATTATAAATGAAAATAGAGACATGTAATAAATTTTCTTTAAGCATGAAAACATTTTTTTATTTCAAATACTTTATTGTTAATCACAGTCAAATTTGTTTCTCTTTTAGTTTGTGGCCGCCACTCAACCAATGAACTCTTTAGCATTTGTGTTCGATGGAGTAAACTTTGGAGCTTCTGATTTTGCTTACTCTGCCTACTCTTTGGTAACCTCCTTTCTTCCTTTGAATTGCTTTTACACACTACTTGAAACTAAATTATACAATCTCCGAGTTGTGGTAGATTAGAAACTTTGAAAGACCAACTTATCACTAGGTCAACTAATGATATTGGTATAATTTCTGTTTTTTATATATGTTTAGGGAGGGATTCAAATCTCCTAAGTCTACACTAAATCTCCATGTATAATTGCAACTATGTATCCAATTTAACATATATTTTTTTGTGAATATATTTGTAGACTTTGGTTTCAATTGCAACCATCATCTCTCTATTCCTTCTCTCCAAAAGCTATGGGTTCATTGGAATTTGGACTGCTTTGGCCATCTACATGGCCCTTCGCACTCTTGTTGGTTTCTTGAGGTATTTTTTCTTATATTCTCATTATCTTTCTTTCTTTTTCTATTCAAAACTATGACTTTTTCCACCTTTCTTTTGTTTTTTAGAAGAAAAATTCGACCAAATAATGCATCTTTTTGGATAACGAAGACCTAGTTTGATAAAGTTCGTTCTTCCTAAATCTTGACTTTTAAGAACTCAAAACATGAATGGTATTATACTATATTGAAATTTATTTGATAACAATTGCTGATTTCATGTGTTTTATAAATTATTAGTTTTCTTGATCTTATTTAGTTACTGTACTTTCAATTTAGTTTTATTTTGATCTTTGGATATTTAAAATGCTTATTTAGTAAACAAGCTTTGAAAAAATTGTTATTGTAGTCCTTGACCTAACTTCGAATATATGTACCAATGATAAGCATATTGAAAATCCTTATCTTCTTTTAAATTTCCTAATTTTAAATTTTTTATACAAAAATCAAACTTTAGTATTCCAAAAATAAGTATATAACTATCTTTTAAAAAAATATATAAATATAGAAAATTCTATCAACGATAAGACTCTGAGAGTTGAGTCTAACTAAATTTTGTTATATTCGCAAATTTTTCTTTTTTTTTTATTAATTAAATTAGATTTGTGTGTGTGTGTATGGAATAAAATTGTAAATATTTTAGATGTTAATCTCTATAGGATGGGAAGTGGAACAGGACCATGGCGTTACCTAAGAGGACCATTGTTGCCTTAATTACATTGGTTTCATCCCAAAAAGAAACTTCAATTAGTAAAATCTTATAAGAACAATAATCTTATAGTTTTCATTTCTTTAATGTCATTAATGTTGCTATTGTTATTATTATTTTTGTATTCCTCCTTATACTAGCCCAAAGCTCCCGAAAAGCTATATATGTTGTTTGTGTAACGCTATATTTTAAGTTATTTCATAATTAATGAGTACATGAATCAACAGCTTTATTTATATGTTAAAATGAGCATATACTTTAACGTGTATATATACTCTTTATATTTCAGCTTCAAAGTTAGAATAAAAAATTGTTTACAAATTTAACAAATATAAAGAAAAAAAATTGTTTACACATTTTTATGAGAAAAAAAAAAAGGACTACATGATAATCATCCAAATTTCAGTTCCAAACAAATTAATTTTGTCCAACTTTAAAGTAACAAGTTTAATTTGTTTATATACACATAAGAGTTTATGGTTGTGTAATATTTTGACAAATTAATGATAATTAATTTTTTTATATAGAAAATTTATTTTGATTGCTAAGAAAAATAATAATAGATATATTTGTCCATATGAAAGGGACAAATAAGTTGCAGCTTTTGAGATTATAGTCCTCACAAAATGCACAAATGATAACAAAAATGCAAAATACAATCAATTGTGGTTTGTCTAGTGGATATGGACAACCCTCAAAAGCCACCTACAGGAATTTTGCTCCCTATGTGAAAAGCATTGCCTCATGATAAACCTATTTGCAACCCCATCTTCCAAAAGCACAACCAAATTAAGAATCTCGACCAACACTATTTAATTTTCTCTAGGGCAAAGACTGGAGTTGTGAAGTTGGAAATGTTTGTGAACTCTTGAACTCTACGTATAGTAAGGAACTAATAAAACATAAAATTGATGTGTTTAGTTATGGAACCGACAACCTCATTGGACCAAACAAGGAGTAAAGTTCACAACTCCACACTTTAATTTCCACTTCCTACTCCTCAACTTCTTGACCCAAATATCCCCTAAAATCTTCGGATGCGAACAACCTCCAAGCAATCTAGCTCAACGTAACTACAATAGTCACATGTTATTGGTAAGCATGAATTCAATATATGATCCCAATGGTCATTAGCTCAGAGAAGTGATCCTTCTGAATACTTACAACCAAGTTGAATAAGGTTGTATTGATGGCCATGTTTGACAATGGAAATAAGTACAAATAAATATTGGATGGTTACTTGTATGATAAAGTTCATGCACATGGAGAAAAGTTGCAACTTTCGACCTTTCAAGTTCCAAGTTCATTATACCTCTTGGGTCACTTTGGATGTATAATTTGACTAAGGGTTCCTCGTGATAAAAAAAAAATACCCCACACTTCAAAGAAAAAAGTAGTTGAGAATTTTGAGAAAAGATTCCTGCAAAATGTTTCATTAGCTCCAAATTCATGGCTAGTATACCCTACTGTGGACAAAAGTCATAATTCATGAGTTGTAGAGGGAGACATGTAAAAGGATTGTTGAATAGCACAAGAGTGAGCTTAATCAATTGCTAGAGATCAATGGGGAATATGGTAAGTAAAACATATTTGTCTCACCAAGCTAACAAGGCAACCACAAGAAAGAAGAATGAATCAGTTGATAGCCTTGATCGAGATATAGCAAACCAGGAAAGGGAGGTTAAAACTCAAACAAAAAAGATGATATACCCTCTCAATTCATAATCAATATGAATTCTGATAAAAAAAATCGTGTTTTAAATCAATTCTAAAATGATCAAAATCACTTTTATCATTATCAAAATCACCCAAAAAAAAAAAAAAAGTTTTATTTCGTCAAATAAACATTGTATTTAACCCATCTATTTTTAAAATTTTGTGTTTAGTTTTATTTTAGTCCCTTAATTTTAAATTTACATTTGTAATCTTGATCTTTTCACGTAAATACCCATTTTCAACTATTTTCAAGCATTAGCCATTTATTTCTTAATAATAATTAAGAAAATTATGAAATAAAATTAAATTTTAAAAGTGATATAAATAGTGGAACTTAACAGATAATAATTATTCAAGTTAATAAACAGACGTGAACACCAAAAGAGAACATTCAGTTTTTATCTCTTCGTGAAAAATGGAAGTTGAAATTTCAAATCTTGCAATCAAACTTCATTAAGAACTAAATGTAACGTATAGAAATGAAAAATGGCCAAGGACGAAATAAAAATTATTTTTCAGAACTAAACTTGTGATAAACACTAATTAAAGTAATAAGGGCTTTATTCACCACTTTCTACCAACATTTTTCAAAACTAATGCCTTCTGTTTTTTAAACTAAAAAACCCAAAGTCTTGTAAATTGAACCAGAAGTTTAGGGTTTAGTTTCCTCAAAGAAACTAACCAAAACCAATTGAATCAAAAAGGGAAATCATAGTAGTAGTTGACCCAAACATCTTAAAGGGTGTATTTAGTTTATCTTTATAAATGTTTAGTTTTGAAAACATGTCCTTCGAAAAAAAAAAAATTAAAAATGTTTTGACTAAGCCCCAAAATAGCTTAAAACAAATTATACTTGTAACAATTTTTATTGTTCATCTAATTCATTCAAAGACTCTAATTCTATAAAAATCAAAACAATTAAAAGGCAAGACATATAGAAAGTTAAAGAATTGGTGAAAGGAAATGACCCAGAAACAAATTAAATATATCATTTGATACGGTGTTCGTATCAGATATTATAAAAGATTGTTTTAGAATGTAGCAAAATAAAACAAAATTTACAAACATAGCAAAACATCGTGACATGCTATTATCTGAAGATATAATAGGATAATAGGCATAGTAAACTAAAACTAAATTTAAATGGGGCCTACAAAAGTGAATAATAAAAAATATCCCCAAAAGTAAAAAGGTAGTAACCCACTTCAAAAGTCTTGGCTACCCACTTCAACCATGGGACACAAGTAGTTGGACAATTACACCCACAACATTATGAACAAATCAATATCTCTATCTACACACAATAATAAATAATATTAATAATAATAGTAATAGTACTAGATATTATTCAATCACTTTCCGTCTTTGCATTATTTAAATACGAAACTCCAAATTTGAAGTTTCAATCAAACCAATCAACATCCTATTTGGGAGAATGCCACTTTCACAGATCCTCCATCCCTTTCCTTTCTCCTAAGAAACAAAATTTCACATCAACAAACACACAACCCATCAAGATTTACAATACACAGAATTTTATAATATTAATGATAATTAATAAATAATACAATAGTTATAATAATAATAATAACAAAAATAAAAGTTCAAAATAAAAGTTTTACATCAATGTAAGAGGAAACTCTCAACAAATTGGACAATCTTTTTAGCAATACATATCCTCCTCATCCTCTTCCTGAAAGATAATTAACCTCTTCTTTTTGTTTCATATATGGATGGAAAAATTTAAAATAGAAAGAAAGAAAGAAAAAAAAAGCTCTTGGTTTCTACAGCTTTTAAATCAAGAAGCCTTTGTTGGAAATGAAATTGCAGAAAAAAGAGAGAAATATAATGGAACCTGGACAAGTTTCCCTTGGCCCAGAGAATTGACTGACTTGACTGATGTAAAATAATGAATGGTAAGTAATTGAATGATCTGAACCCTTTCTTCTTCCAACCAAACCTTCCTATTCTTCCTCCACGTCGTCATCATCTTCACCTCTGTTTGTACCCTTCAGCTTCACCTTACCCAGAAAGAATTTTAGGGTAAAATACCTATCTCAGATGAGTAAAATGAAAATGGCTTTTTTTGTTGTTGTACTACACTACAAGCTGATCAAGCTGCATCTGCTCAAGCCAAGCTCCTATCACAGAATGATCAGTGGATTCTAATTGTGATTTAGAAGTAGTTAGACCCTCACCGGATGCTGCAGTGCCCATCCCGGACACTGCCAGCTTCTCTTTTAGCATCTCAGGTGGGGATTCCTTCACCAGGGATTGAACCCATGATAAGTCAGGCTCCTCCCCGTTATTTCCCATTTCAAAAGACGATGACCTCCGCAGTTGACCCAGTTCATTCTTACCAACCGACCAGTCCACCTTTCCATTGGGGGACCCCCATTTAGGCAAAGAATTGACAGGAGATCCGATCAATGAGCTTGGAATGTTAGATCCGAGCTCCCTTGAACTGAGAGTGCGAAGATGTTGCTTTTCACGCTGTACAAAGGCAGAGAACCTAGATCCCATTGGGGACAGTGGCTCAGTGCTTCTCGGTGACATCCTTCCTGGGGATGAAACTCCAAAGGAGGCCTGCAACAAATGATGATCAACATTCTTAGGGGACATAATGCTTGTATTAATAGGTGATAACATGTTCTGCTGCTGCTGCTGGAATTGGTTAAGCATTGTTGATTTGCGGGTAGGAGAAAAGACATTGGCAACTGGATCAGAGAATCGAGGAGACGAAGAGATCTCAGAAGAAAAAAGCTCTTCAAGGTTGTTAGGTGTTAGTGTTTGGGTCCAGCCAGATCGGCTAACAGACACAGCACTCGGTCGAGGCTGAGAGAAACAGTTCATATCATTCAAAATCCGTGGCTGATTTTCAAAGTCTGGCAACGCATTTAAATCCTCCAGAGGCATATCTCTTGCATTCAGAGATGACCTCAACCGGCTGGATTGAAGGTTACTTCCTGGAAGATGAAGGGTCGGCACATTAGGCTGCTGCCAGTTCACAGAAGAGTGAGAAACGCCATTAGATGAGGGTGACATGGATTGAGTAAATGGAGATGGGGATAAAGCAGACATCGATGAGGGAGAACCAGGAAGAAGACCCAATGCAGTGGCCATATCCATTACAGTTGGTGCTGACCCAATTGACCGTGGGGAAGGGACAGCAGATCCAGTGGACACATACAATGGCCTTAGTTCTTCATTGGTGTGAGCAAAGAAGCAAACCCGCCTATTGCAACTGGTACCATCCTTGCACAGACGGGTTCGGTACTGTGCTGGATGTAGCCAACACTCAAACACTCCATGTGCATATTCACACATATCCCCACGCCTACAAGCCCCCTTTCTGAAATCTGGGCAAGGAACACAGCTGTAGTGAAACTTCCTTGGGTCTCTTCTGCGAGCATTCTCCCCTGGGTGGACAAAAGGACACTCAGTCCAATCATGAGAATATGCTCGAGAACAAGGTCTAACCTTGAACGAGAACATGCGAAACTCATCGGTTGCATATATGCTGTTCTTGATGTCAGGAAGCGATGGATCAATTGGATATTCTTTCTTCTCCTTTGTAGAGTTTCCAAACCCATCAGTAAATTTGGGAGAAGAAATAGACTTGGGTGGAGATGGAAATTCATCCTCCAATGATGAAGAAAGTGGTGGTGACTCTGAATTGGGTGTTTTAATTGACAAATGTAAACAGGACACGTCCATTGATCCATTTGAATGACTATTAAGAAGTTCCTCGAGCTTGAACCTAGTATTCTGCTTCTGCAACTTTGGATGGATAAAAATGACATCAACAGGGCGGTCACCATTAACATCCTTGGAGTTTGGGTCGGCACCAGCAGATAATAGCAAATCAACAATATCAACCGCATTCACAGATCCACTGGAAGTAGCACAGTGGAGAGCAGTGCTCTTGTCTGTGCCAGCTGAGAGATTAACATCAACCTCAGGATATGATAGTATAAGCTTCAGAACATCAACACAACCATATGTTGCAGCAACCATCAGGGGAGTCCTATGCTCATTAACAACTTGTTTTGAGCCTTTTTGACGAACATACCAAAGACCAGACTTGTTCAGAGAAAACAAATCAGACTCCATCAAACGTTTGAAGCCTTCGGCATCATTGTCAGAAACAAGCTCCAGTAAACTATAAAAAGAATCCTCACAATCAACGGTTAAATGATTCATGTCTTTGGGGTTAGGTGAGCTTGCTGTTGTAGTCGATGAAGAATTAGATTTTTCTGGACCACCACACATACTCAAATATCTGAAATCCAAGGAAAAAAAACTGTGCGTTTATACCTTAAATAACATCAAAGAAATCAGTGTCAACAAAAAAAAATGAAGAAACCTCATGGTAATAAATATAAACATGATCAGAATATGCTCAAAATCTTACCAGAATGAACATGTAACAAGCTTATACAAGAAATTACGAAGGGATAAGCAGTGATTCAAAATTGCAACTCTATCATCCAAAAGCAGCAAATCATAGCAGAATGTCTCTCCACCCAGATTACAATCCAATTGTGCAACAATTAACAGGAAAAACAGGATAAGAATCAACAAAGAGTCGAGTACTGGTACCCACAGGAGCTTTAAAAGAATAAGAAAAATCCAAAGTCCATATTCAGACCCATAAATAGGTAAACCACAAGGGACCACAGTCAGAGCAAGCTGTATTTGACATAAGATTCTACATTTTAGTAGCATATGCTAAGCCACTATCACCGGAAAGGAAAAAAGACAAGATTTTGAAGATGAAGGTTCCGATCTAAAGTTTCGAGTTTCAACCTAAAAGCTTCAATCTGTTTTCTCTAAGATCTTAATACATTTTCAATGCGAAAAAACTACATAAAAACATATCCCAACTTACCTACCACTCCCAGAGAATCAACAATCACAACAACTAAACTACAAAAAAAACAGCCATTAAAAATAAATCATTCAAACAAAAGAAAAACAGAAATGAACATCAAAATCAAAGAAACCGCAAAATTAACAAGGCATATCGCTCAAAAAGTACAACGTAACTGATATAAACAGATCAGTTAACAACTAATATCCACTCTAACATCACGATCATAAGCAAACAATAGGTTGCACAACACAACAATAAAACATCTCAAAAGCTTCACCTATACTAAACTGCGATAAAACCCTTCCCCCTTCCCCCTTCCATCGAAACCAAATATAAAAATACACATTAAAAAATAAAATTAAACAAGAATAATCAGCTTCACGCTGAATCCGAACTACTAAAACAAAAACTCACAGTTATCTAAAGCAACAGAAGAAAAGCAGCAAGAGATCTGAGAGAGAGAAGAAAGCGTTGGAGAGTGACACTCATCGATCGGAGGAGAAAGAGGAGGAAGAAAGAAGCACTCCAGTAAAGGAAAAGAAGAAGATCGGAGAGAGGAAGGTAAAGGCGTTCATCTCCGGCGCCGGTGGATGAAACAGAGAGGAAGAAGAAGATTTTTTTTTCAAAGAGATGGTGAAGAGGAAGAAGAGGAAGAAGAGGAAGAAGAAAGTAACGTCTGAAATTGAAATGAAATGCGGAATGGAAAAAATTTGGGGGGAATTTAAATTTAATGTTGGGAGTTGTAAAGAAAAGAGGTGAAATGACATTGAAATTCACAGGAAATGAAATGCAAATGAAGAGAGAGGGGGATGACCGGTTGAGGAAGTGAAAGTAGGGTGGGGGATAGGGGTAGTGAAGAGGAAGATGTTGACTGGGAGAGGAGGTAGACAGTGGTGCGGAATTGAAGGGGAGAGATAAAGTGGAATGGAAAGGGAGGGTTGGAGTCCGCCAATGGAGTGTAGTCATTTGGTCAATTATAGTTAAATGGGGGGTCAAATCGAGGAGGTGAAAAGTCGTAGAGAACAGAGCCTCCGAATTTTCAGTTTTTGTAATAAAAGAAAAAGGGGAAAGTCTCTTTCCGACTTTCTTTTTTAAAAAAAATAAATAAATAAAAGTCACTACGAATCCTTTGCAATCAAGTCCTTATGCCTTCTTTTAATCAAATATTCTGCCCTTCTATTTCCTATAATTCGACTTTTCTCCCTTTTTTCATTTCTTGTATATATTCTTTTTTATTTTCCTTAATTTGCCTTCCTTTTTACTTTTTTTCTTAAATTGCCCTCTTATCAACTCTTTTGTTTTCTCCTTTCAAAAATAACTTTTTTTTTCCAATTTCACCCTTTTTTCCTTAAAAAAACCTCATATTATTCTTGTTGTTTTACCTTTCCTTTTTCATTGGATTTTTTTAAAAATATTACAAACAAACTACATATTTACACGGTATTGAACAATTTTAAAAACGAAAAAAGTTCACAGACCCATAATGAAAAATATAAAAAATGTCTTAGTCAACACATGTCCGCCTATAATTCTTCTTCTAAACGATCATGTTATGGCCACAATTGTTCTAGCTCTTTTTAAAAGATGGGAAAAGCACTTCAAATCTAAATTATTGTGTTGACCATACTAAACAATCGTGTTGACTACGTAAACGAGTGTTTATATCATATCAATGTGATATTTAAACGGTCTTGATATAATGAAAGAGAAGTTGGAAGAAAGAAAGGAAAGATGAATAAATAAAAAAAGAATATGAATAAAAATATAATAAATAAAATATGGAATAGAAACTAAAGAAATTTAGGAAACAATATAAATAAATCACAATATCAAGGACAAACCTAAAATTTATAAAAATATTTTTCTTGATTCATGGGCTTTTTACTTTTGTTACATTTATAAAAATTAACCTATATTTTAACTAATTAAGTGATGGTTAGAACAAAATATTAGTGATTATAATCTTAGGTTATTAGTTAATAGTTTGTGTTTGAAGTGTGAATTATTTTAGTTTAAATTATAATAATATACGTTGGAGTGTAAATTATTTAAGGTTGAGAAACAAAAAAATAGCAAAACAATAATAAATTAAGATTTTTCAAATAATATTAATAAAAAATAATTAAAGGGTATAAAATAGTATTTAACGTAAAAGTGTGATTATTTTGTGTTAAATTTTCTTATATGCAAAAATGATATAAGGAAACTTAGAAATGAATTTTTCTCGACATACATTAATGAGATGATGTGGCTTTTTGCTTAAGAAAATGTGTATATATATCCACATCCATTTATTCTTTAATATTTTAAGAAAAAAAGTCAATATAATTCTAAATATAGTTCGATTGGAATATAAGATCTTCAAAGTCCATAATTATATCTTCTCAACTTGGGGATTTTTGAAATATATATATATATATATATTCATACGAAAAAAATACTTTTAACCTTAATGACTTACGTTAAAAAATCAAATTTAAACATATTACATATCGATGTTAACTATCTACTTTTAATTTCACCCCAAAACAACAAATCAAACCTTAAATGTCCGTAAAATAATTATGAAATGGAAAAAAAATGCTAAAAATCTTCTTTGGTTAAAGAATTATTTTTATTTCGATTGTGAAGGATAACAATACATACTTTTTTGTACTTTTAAATATGTAATAATTTAATTAGTCCTCGTAAAAACTTGTCCATAAACTTTAGCATGTAACAATTTAATTTCTATACTTTTAAATTTGTAACAATTTAATTTAATGTCTATAGTGAAAAATTCTCAAATTATCAAATTTATTATGCAACAATATATGAATTTTTTTATAAAGAAATATAACCCACAATTTAGTTCCTATACTTTTGCTAAATTTTGCTAATGTCATATGTTTTATTATCTTTTATCTAGAGTAGATCTAAAGGTTGGATCCTTCCTTTATCATTTTGATGGATATGACTCAAGAAAATGAATGAGAAGGTGTGAGAAAGGGTGGGATTTAAATTGCGGTAAGTAAACTTCCATATTTTTCATATTTCACATCAACATCCTTTAAGAAAACTCATTGAAATAGTTTTTCTTGGTACTTCAGAGTCAAAATTGACTATTAAGATTCGATACATATGGATACGAGCACAAGCTGTTATAGTAGCGGCCAAATGAACGGCAGCCATCTTAGGAGCTTTCTAGTCTAGGTCGTCCACTAAGCTTCTATTAGAAGTGTAATTCACAACATAGCAATAATTGATGAGCTTTTCTACAAATTGAAAATTATCCTTTTTGAGAAATTCCTCGTATTTTGATTGCATATTATTTAAGTTGATGTACTCTATAAATTAATATCAAATATTCTGTATAAGGAGTTCAATTAGTATAAAACTTTAAAAAAATTAATCTTACGTTCAAACGATCAATTTTTCTGATTTTTTTTTATATATATATAAAATATCGCTTAAGATGAACATTGAGATTGTACATTATTTTTCAAATCTTATGTAATCTTTTCCAAAATTTTATGCAGAATATCTTACCTAATCTTTTCAAATATTCCTCAAAATCACAAATCTTAAACCAATTTCTATTGCACAAGTGTCTTATTTTCCAAATGGATCTCACATGATTGCAAGTTAAATTTTGGGAGACATTAGATAAGTTAATTTGAAATTATAAAAACCAACTTTTTTTTTCAAAACAAATGGATAGTTGATTTCGATCCATTTGTTTGGTTTTCTAGTAGACATCGGTTTGGATCCTTCTCTTGTAAAACTTATTATGGTTTGGTTTGGTTCTTCATTTAAATATATCTTATTTAGATTAAAAGAAAAATAAAAAGACAAACACAAAATGATACTAGAATAAAATCTTGTGCTATTTTATGGAAATTGATTCCTTAATAGTTAATACTATCCTTTCAAATTTTCAACTTCTCAAACGATAATTGTAATATATAGTGCACTTTTAAGATTAATAACTAATTGTATACTAATATTCTTTAAAAATTGTAAATACAGTAAAATATGATCGATCACAATGAACTCCTTTAGCTATCTAGTTTAGCATTGATATACTTCAAAAGCTAAGTCTAAATTATTTTTATTGACTTTGGGTATGGTTGCTATATTTGCAATTACATATCATTATCCTTATCATCACTATATTAAAAGTGACTTAGGAAGAGAATCATTTTTGGACGATTCTACTCATTTTCAAATTATAAATTTACAATATTACCCTACGAATTAATGTTAATATTAAATTATTGTTTTTAATTTACAAAAAAAAAGTCACCCACACATTTTTTGTTGTATTAATATCAATCTTAAGTTATTGTCAATTAATTTACCTTTTTTTTTGCATTTTAATTTCTTATTTGGTTTGTAATAAATAATTATTTTAATATACCCTTTCAATATTTATTCCATTATAATATAATAATAAATAAATAAAATTTTTATAATGAATAGAGAAGGGAGAAAGTCACACCCACATATGGCAAATTAAAGAATCATAATGTGAGTGAATAATATTTTTAGAAATCATTAAAAAATTCAACACTAATTTGTAACCATTTTGCACTCAAACAAAATATGTTTGGTTTTCAAATTCCATAACTTAAAAAATATAAGTTACTTTGTGATGGGGGAAATAAATGATTTATAACATTTTGTAAGAAGTAAATAACTATTGTAATAAAAAAAATTACCTTTTAAAATTCTATAACAAGAACCATGCTATGTTATGGTTCAATTTTAGTATAAATATAGATGTATCATTTGACTTAAATTTGTTATTCAAAGTTTTTGTTGTTTTAAAGTTTTATCTACTCATTCTTTGGACCAACACAAAGAAAAAATCGATATAAAACAATACTACTATTTACACCTTTTGTTGCATTCTAGTGTTTAGTAAGTTCCTTTTTATTTTAACTTTAAAAACTATAGACTTAATTGAACATTTACTAATATAAGTTTGGAATCTTTTCAAAATAATTGGAACCTCAAAATAAGTGTTATTTGATATATATATATATATATATATATATATATATATATATATATATATAAATAAAAAAAGAAGAATTATATATATTAAAAAATATTATTGTCATAGAGGAAGAAGTAATCATACATAATTTTGTTAAATTTAACTGTTTTATCACTTCCTTCTTAATTATAATATAATTGTTAATAATATTATTTATTAAGATTTAAATATGGTTTATTTTTTAAGCTCTGACATTTATTACTTCAAATTATATTTATACAACAATTTACTTAATATATAAAATCTTAATTTTCTTTAGACAACAAAAATTCAAATTAAAGTTCAATAATGTTAGAGAGAAAGGAAAATAGTACAAAAATTCGAATATTGAATATGTAACAAAAAAAAACATTATGTACATACGTAAACAAGTACTATTTAATCATTTTAGTAAAAATATATATTAACAAAATTAGGGCGTTTGCACGTTCGTAGTTATCTAGTTTCTTAAAAGAGGTAAAGATGTCGCTAAATTAATGTTCTTTGTTACTGTTTTTTGATATTGCATATAACAAATTTACAGATAGAATGTTTTTCATACAACATGTGAGGTGAGGATTTATTGTATGCATTGAGATAGTTCACACTAAAACAGTTACTTTTGACAAATCAATACATAATTAAAAAGTAGAAGAAAAAAAGGGCTTAATATCCATTTATTTTATAATATTGTTAAAATATGTGGTTAAAAAACTCACTATTAATTTCTATAAAAATGAAAAAATAAGGGCCCGTTTGGTAACGTTTTCGTTTCCTGTTTCTGTTTTCATTTTTCAAAAAACGGGGGTGTTTGGTAACGTTCTTTGTTTCTCGTTCTCAAAAAAAGTAGAAACGTTTCTCATTTTATAAAGAATTATTGGGAACAAAAAAAAGTAGTTTCTCCCGTTTCTGTTTCTCAATTATTTTTATTGATTTACTTTTCTTTTTTCTCAATTCTTTTTATTGGTTTCCTTTTCCTTCTTTTCAATTCTTTTTCTATTTCATTTTCTTCTTGTGATTTCCTTTATCTTCCTCTTATTTCCATCTTCTTCCCCAAATAATCAGTCTCCATGTGGTTTCCTTTTTCTTCGTCTTATCTCCATTGTCTTTTCCAAATAACCGTCCTCTTCCTCTTCCTCTCATCATCTTCGTTGTCTTTCTCTTCGTCTTCCTCTTCACCCCTCATCTTCTTCCCTCTACACGATGCCTTCCTCTTCGCTAGATCTGGATTTTCTTTTTCCTCTTTACGTGAATTATTTTTTCGTTGTGGGTTTTCGCCAAATTTGCGGGTTTTTGTCAGATCTGTGTTTTAGCTTTGAGTTTTTGTCTTTCTCTTTTTCGTGGGTTTCAGTCCTCCTCTTCGTTGTCGATTTTCGTCTTCCTCTCGTCGGCTCTGTTCTTCAGATCTCAATCTTTATCTAGTTCTCCATAAAATTACAAGAAGACCTTCCTATCTAGGTTTGATAATTTTTTTTATGTTTAATGGAGGACATATATTTTTGTTTGGTGTTTAATTGAATTAAATGTGAATAAAATAAAATAAAAATTTCAAAGAAAATCAGGAAACAAGAAACAGTTATCAAACACATTTTCTATTTTTGTTTCTATTTTTCAAGAAACAAGAAATAGAAACAGTTACCGAACACATTCCTGTTTTTTGTTTAAAAAAAAGAAGAAACGAGAAACCGGGAATAGGAAACAAGGAACAAGAAACAGAAAACGAGAACGTTACCAAACGGGCCCGAAGTTACTTAAAAATGGGTTTCTATTTTTTTTAATATATATATAATTGGAGACTATTTTCAAATATACGAAAATGTAACCAAATATTGTCTATTAGATAGGTATTTATATTTATAAAATTTTTGTCATTTAAAGTAATTTTTTATTAAGAAAATAAACCTAAAATATTATTTTACTCAGTTTTAGTTTACTATAGATTTTGGGGAAAAAAAATACATATATTGTATTTATTTGGTCGCATTGCTAATTTATTCTTTTTGTTTTTATCTCTATAACATTTTTGTATAAAATCTTAAGAAAAAAAAAGTCTTTTAAAAAATATAACGACAAAATAATTTCGAAAATGAAAAAAATCTACCTTCGAAAATTCAAAAAATATTTAGATTAATTAGCACTGCGTAATATATTTGTTTGTTTTAGATTTTGCTATCCAATATTCCAATATCTCAACCATTTTTTTTATATTTGGAACAATTTGAAAAAAAAAAAAAATAGATATTTTATATTTGACCCACGATCTTAAACCAAATAACATATACTGAAACACAAACGTAAAATATTTAAAAAAGAGTCAGTTTTATAGACTTTTTCATTTTGTTACATCAATCTAAATATTAGTCGATTTGTTATATTTATAAAAATTAACTTAAAAAGCTATGTAAATATTGTTTTTTTTTCCTTCTAAACTTACTACTATTACTATTGAATCAATTTTGGTAAAAAAATGATTTGAGAAACTAAATTTAGAGTTTTTAAAAAATGTATAAAAATTAAAATTGAGCCAACAATGCCACAATAATATTATTAAAAAATGGAAGAACGTCAGCATGTCTCTAAATATACAATAAATTAATTAGAACAATAAATGCAATTAGGTAAGTGCCCATTCACCTAATCCAAAACCATATTTATTTCAACCCAAATATAATCTTATTTACATGTCCCAACAAAAACAAATCCATTCAATTTAAACAAAAATCACACATTATCTTAGTAATGAGTTTAATTGAAATTAAAACATAAAGATAATACTAAATATAGTAATTAAATTTAAAATATTAGTATATATATTAATATTTAAAATAAATTATAAATATAATTAAATTTGTTAGAGTCCTTGAAACCTATAACTAATAGATTTTATTATATTTGTATTTTCTTTAAAATACTGCTAAATACTTAATTATTATTTATAAAATTACTGTCCATTATAATTACTCAAAACATAAACCATCAATTAAGAATTAAAATAATCTTTCACTAAAAACAAACAAAACATAGATAATTTTGTTCACATATGTATAAAAATCATGGTTTATTTGCAAACTCAACATCTCAATGATTTTTTAAAATATCCTTAACAATATTTAGGAGAATCATAAAAAACAATTGGGACAAGTTGGTGTTAGGATCGTTGTCTAAGGATAAAAAAATATAACTATATTTAAATTCTAAAAATGCTAAAAGAATTAATATAGAACTATATATTTTTTTTCAGTTTTTCCTTCATTGAATACATGTCCACAACTAGTAAATACTAAGAACATTAAAAAAAAAAATTGAATTATTATTATTATTCTTTTTTGTTGATTTCATCACTTATTAAACTTGATTGAAAAATAAAAATCACTTTATCTTCCATTTGGCATTTGAATTTGAATTTTAGTTTTTTAAAAATAAACTTATAAACGTCCATACCATCTATATATATTTTTTGTTTTGTTATTTATTGTTAACATTGTTTTGAAAAATCAAGTAAAGTTTTTGTATGGTTAGTAATTTTGATCAAAGTCTTTGACAATAACATGTTTTATAAAAAGAAGAACCAAACACTATTAGGTCATTAATAAAGCTTACCTATAAAAAATAAATAAATAATTAAAAATCAATGGTCTACATATTGTTTATTTTAATCCTTTCAAATATAACAAAAATACATTTGTTGATTATGATGTAGTTAATGTTTAATGTAGAATAAATACTATGAACAATAATTATCATCTCAGACAAAGATGGTCTGATCTTCTGTCATCATAATTATTTTAACTCAAAAAATAATAACACATACTTAAACCAATAAAACAAATCCATATATATATATATATATACTTGATATGTGAAACTGTGTTTGTTAAACATATATAAAATCATCACAAACTTCAGCAATTGTATAGAAGATTGTTTAGGGTGTTGGGTTGGTTGTTCGATAGTGGTGGTCGGATGCATGAGGCTAGAGCTCATTGCTAACAAAAATCGTTGGTGATAAAGGGTAAGTGCATTCTTATTACCGAGTTGGTGGACAATGAATATAAAATATTTATGGCATATAAAATTGGGCCTCCAAACACTTGGATGAATTTTTAACTTGAATTCACATAATCACATATCCTTGATCCAAATACTCCCATGATAGTAACTCTTCTTATAGACTTAGAAAAGATGAAAAACAAAAACATATTCTTAGAGGTTCATATTTTAAAATTATTTACTATAAAAGAAAAACAAAAAACATAATGTAATATGTAGTGACGGTAGATTCATTAATTTTGTTGACAAACGCTTTACAATTTAGTAAAAATAATCTAAAGAAAATGTAAAGAGTGGAATTTGAATCTAAGACTAGCAAAGATGATTGAAAGACTAATTTACCCTTGGACCAACTAATGATATGTTAATTATATATAGAGAGAGGGCATAATGTTGAGGGGCTCAATGGCTAATACTTGAGTGCACTCGGGACATCACCCACATTTTTGTTCATCATTCTCACCATAAGCATAAAAAAATAGTAAACTACTCTAAAAAAGAAATTAAAAAACCAAAATTTATCACACAACAAATTATGATTAAACAATTTAGTAAGATACATAAATATAAGTGATCATCGAGATACACTAAATATTTTTAAGACTCAAGTCCCCCAAATGTACGCTAAATCCGCCGGACCTAATATGCAATACATATTTTTCGCAAAGTAAAATATAAAAATTATAGACATTATAAATTGTAATCCAAATTGATATATTGTTACTATTAAAAAAAAAAAAAAAGTTGATGGAACCCATTTCATCAATACGGATCTAACATCATCCAATTCACATATTCACTTCTTATCTTAAATAAATTTTTATTGTCCATATGTTAACATAATGGAATATTTCAAAAACCAATCTATCAAATCTTTTGAAGAAATATTTTATAAAATATGCATTTTTCTTTTAATTTGGTTTCTATCTCAAATTAGTTAAGCATGTAAAATACCTTCTTAATGCATTTTTCCCCATTATACATTAAAAGCATAAGATATGGATGGTTGTGTTTGAATTGGTGTCTTTTCTATTATTGTATACTATTTTTGCTGTCCTTTGTAATAAACAAATAAATTCAAAGAAAATAAAGAATTATTTTTATGTTTTGATGATGCCTTGTAGAGTCAGATTTCCAATAAAAAAAAAAGGCTTTAATTTATTCCCTTCTTTATTTATTTATTTCTTCTTTTTTTCTATCATAATAAAAATACCCAATGGGATGCTCTCTCTCTCTCCCTCTTTTTTTTTTTTTTTTTTTTTTTTTTTTTTGTGTAGCATATTAATTATGGAATAAGGACAAATCACAAAGGTATGGTTCAAGCATGAATGAAAAAAAAAACACTTTTATATAAACCACTTGCATGAATTATGTTTTGGACTTTTAAAAATTAAATTCGGTTAATTAATTAATTATTTACAAAGTTTACATGAATCTGTGATCAATGAATTTCATTAAATTCATAGGAGTATATAGTAAAAATCATATATGTTAAACAAACTATAGCTAAATAATATATCATTTTCCTTCAAGACAATTCTTAAATATTTAGTTAAATAACGTATCAAATTATTTCTATATCAATTTGACAACAAATAAAAATATAGGATAATTTATGCAACTAAAATTGTGTTTGAATTTAAAAAAATAGATTGTTTTAGAATTAAAAGAAAATTAGAGTGTATACATGTGTATAATAAATTAGGTTGGAAGAAAAAAAAAGTGTTCATTTCATATAAATTCAAGAAATGTTATCCAATCATAAGCACATGACATTGTAAATTAATTTAATAATGTTATCTTCAAAAGTATGGATTTAATAATATTGTTGTTGTCACTATAAATTAGGACAAAATCAATTTCACATCACAATAGAACAAACCAACTAATTAGTTATGTGTAAACAAATGCATCTAACACAATAACAATATGCTTAAAGTATTAGTTCAGTCCTTGAATAATTAAGTTTATGCCTATATTTTAGATTTTTAAACTTTTGAGATTGTTTTATAGGTATTTGAGTTTTTAAATTTACGTTTGATAAAATTTAAACGTTAAAATTGTGTCTAGTAATTATCAAAAATAGAATATTTGACAAAATATTTACATTTCATAAAAAAAAATAAAAAAAATCAAAGTGTAAAAAAAATTATTTTAATAGTTTTGTTCCAAGTGTAAATAGATCGTTAAACTTTTCTTTTTTTTAAAAAATAACTATAAAAAATCGAAAGTGGCTATATTAATTAGTTAGATACTAATTAAATTATAAATTTAATTAAACTCTAACTTCGATGTTTTGTAGAATTATTAATTTAAAAAAATGTCAAATAAATCTATAATTTATTAAATACAAAATTGAATTTTTTTATATAAAATACATGAACATGACTACTTTTAAATGGTTTATATATACACTTTTATTTTTAAATTGGCTACTTTTAGTGTTTAGAAAATGTATCACGGTTCTATTATTATCATAAATTTTTTTTGTTGACAGAATTTTTTAGTTTGATACCACAATTTTAAAGGGTTTGAGGATCTGAAACTTCCACCTTTTGGATAGATAGTCAATTACCACTAAGCTAAGCTTGTTTTGCATTTTTAATATATATATATAAAATACAAAAATTTACAAATACGTTTTTCTGATTTTAGAAAATCAATATAAATATTTCAAATTCCTATAAAATAAATTACATCTGACCCTAATGTATATTTTATGTTGAAGGATAATTTTAGTCCTTAAAATTTTAAAATTATATTTATAAGTTTTTTAAAAAAAAATTGAGAAACTATTTACAATTTAAGGATAGTTTTATAAAAGTATATTTAGATTTTACATCCATATATTTTATATTTACAAACATATTACATTATAAGTTTACTATATGAAAATTAAAATTATGTTCAATTAATCGATTTTTTTTAATCTAATAAGTTGTAAATATCTAACACATCCTTTAATGTTCTACTTGAGTTTAAAAAATATTGAAAGAATATTTAAAAATTATTATTTTATTAGATAAACTAATGTAATTTTGTCTCGATAGCCTTAATTAACTATCAATTTACTAAATAATATTTAGTACATTCGGTCTTCTGAGGATTTTTTTGAGCAATTAGGTAATGTATATGTTTAAAATTGAATTGATATGAATTTGGTTTCTTTTACCCTCCAAAAATTTCATTTTAAAGACTTTCCGAAACTATCACTAAAACAATTTATTGACAATTTTTATCCCAAACTAGAAAACCATAGTATTTTATTTAAAAAATATTTTGGTATTTTCAAAAATAGAAAAAAAATTTCACAAATCATTACAAGACAAAATTTGTTACAATTTATTTTTCTATGAAATATAAATATTTTATCAAATGTTATATTTTTTACAAATTTTCTAAATTTATATCGAAGAAAATGATAAAGTATCCTTATATATTAGTACAAAAACCATGTTTTGATGGTAGGTGTACATATTTCTTAACTTTTTATTTTGAGGGTATTAACTATACTCGTAAAAATGCAAGGATTTTTTTTTTAAATAAAATATTACGGTTGAAAATTAAGTGTATTTTTTCCCTCTTTTTTTTTTAATTTGTATTTTTTTTAAAACACAATATGGTTGAATTCTTGGTAACTCTAAAATAGAAAACAAGGTTTTTAAAAGCAGCATGCTTTTTTAATTTTTAAAATTGGACTAATTTTAAAAAATAAAGAAACAAAATAGCTAGTTAGCAAGCAGATAGTTTTTGAAATTTGAGTTTGTTATTTCCTTAGATCTTACTGTTTTGTACAAACATTAGAAAGCTTAACCAACTTAACAAAAGAAAAAAATTGAAAACTTTTTTCTAAACACGACTTGATTTTAAGTCTTAAAATATAGTCAACAAAAATTGAAACTCATGTGTGGAAAAAAGATGTATAGGTTTAGTTTTTTTTTTTAAAAAAATCAAATAGTCATAGAAGTGGACATAATAGTTGTATTCCAAAACTAATTTCAAGAAAAAGTTTGTTACAATTTATTTTTCTATAATAATATATATATTTACTATAACTATACAAAACAAACTTTTTAAAGTTTGATTTTCTTGCTTCTTCTTTTTTAGTTTAAAAATATTATATTAGCTAGTTAGGTTTACTTGAGTTCAAAAGAAATGAATCAATAGTGTCATTTAAAAAGTACGTATTGTGTTGTTTATTTGTGTTTTGCATCTGTACTTACATATGAAACTCACGTCTAAATTCGTAAATAAAAACCACAATTCGATTGACGAGCGGATGGTGAATAATTCAATTGCATATGAGAATTACGTCTTATCGTTTGAGTTTGAATTTGGGTTACACCTTTAGAAAGAAAGAAAAACCTCATTTTGACATTGTCGTTATAGTTATGACCAAACCAAAAAGATAATTGTAATCTTTGACAAAATTCAAAGTTTTAGATAAATACAATCAGAAGTACGTAATTCAATTACATTTACTATTGCAGTCCATTATAATTGATCTATTAATGATATTTAATTACAACCACACCCATTTTTATTACACATGAATGATATAGTCGAAAAGGTTTTCAAAGTTTCAATAGTTTTTAAATGTAAGTTATATATATATATATATGAAATACTACAAGAGAATACCAAAAATTAAAATATGGATATAAAAAGAAAGTGAGTGGCAAAGTTAGGATTAAATTTTGTATGCAAATAATTTGTAAGTTTGTAAAAATAGATTTTAAGCAGCACTGTTGTGAAACTTATCGGAAAAGTATTTGGTGGGCAACACAGTGTGGTTCATAAATGTACCATTGGGGTAGAGGGCTTTTAAGACAATTAAAATAGTGGGGAAAAGGTGGACAGACAAAAAAGCAATTCAATCAATGTAACCAAGATTTACATAATATATATTTATATTATTTCCACTGCTCAACATACAACCCTAAATTTAAATTTTCATATTATAAAGCATTAATTCATCCAAAAGCTTAAAGCAAGTAGTTGAAGACAAATTTAATTATATATCACCAACATTCTACATTGCCCAAAAATGGGCTTTCATTTCTCCATCATAAATTTCAGGTCCATTCATTTTTTCAATACAAACAGAGTTCATATTAATATTTTCAATTGATCTAAAAGAGGTGGGGTTTTCTCTTCAATTTTTCTTATTTATAGAAGCCTAAAATGATACTCCTTCAAGTAGAAAATAAATTTCTTTTATCTTAAAAGTTCCAAATTAATTAAGGGATATACATATTTTTTTCTTAAAAAGATTTAAGTCGATAGAGTTTACTTATACCTCCAAATTCATTCCTTTATTATCTAATTTTTACTAATTGATTAAAAAAACAAACTGTAACTTATTATTATTTTTTAGAATTTGGTTGAAAACACAATATTGTCCTTAAGAAAATATGTAATTTATTTTAGAAGATTTTAAAAAACAAGGAAAAAAAAATCAAAGTAGATAGACGTAAATGATTTTTTCATAAGGTGTAGAATTTAAAACCATGTAATTTGTTTTCTAGACTTTGGCTTGTATATATGTCTAGAGTAAAAATTTATAATATTGACTGTATTTTATTAATATATTTTAAATTCTTGAAAAAATATCAATTTACATCACTCTATTTGAGTTTGTGTCTATTTACACTTATAACACCTCATGTTAGGACATAGAATATGGTTTAGGGTCCAAATTCGACATTCATTAACTTAGTCATTCCCTTTCATCCTCTAGTAATTTTGCTACACCATTCTTACTTTTCTTGAATTACTTCTAAGAATGAAGACTATATAAAAAAATCAACACGTGTCATTTTAGAACAATTTGTTCCTACTTGCATAGTTTTTAGGAAACTTTCCAAGAATCACTTGGAAGGGATCGGATATTAGTAGAAGCATATGCTCACATCTTGGTTTAATTTTTTTTCAAGTACTTTCAATTTTGTGTTTAACATTATCTTTTCAAATTCATGTATTATTGAATATCCAAATTAAAAAATATGGAGTTTCATTCAACACAAATTCGAATTATATCTAACAAATTAATTAAAATTTGAAAACTTAGAAATGACAAGAAACTGTTCAGCACAGAATTGTAAAGTCATGTGTCTCTGTAGAAAAATGACAAGTATTTAAGGGTTTGTAAAATGGGATTTAAGTTAAGGGTAAAGTGGTAATTTGCCTTTATGGCAAATTTGTAATTAATCCTATCTTCCTCATTAGGTCTTTTAAATTGGACAAAATAAAGGGAAGACAGGAGAGGCAGCCGAAAAACACAACGCAAGGGAGTGAGGGGCAGCCGCAACACACGACAAAACAG
>CM046886.1:19301162-19315669 GCA_025688845.1 Cucumis hystrix | reverse complement strand
CGACGAAGACAGAGTTGCCGTCCGAATCACTGCACGACGGTCCGTCCAGAGTCCTTGCACTAAGGTGAAACTCATTGGAAGTGGGTTTTACGGTGAACGGTATTCTTCACGATTTTCGTTCGGAGAGACAGGGGCGCTGTCGGAATTGTGAGAAGAGAATTCGTCCGCGGAGGAGAACGACAGTGAGTCGTTCGCGGAGGAGAAGACACTGAGCTTTGGGTCTCGGTATTAGTTCAGCGTGGGTCTCGGTCTCTCTTGATTTTTGTCTAATGGTATAATCAGTTTACATTTGTCGTGGTTTATTACATATTATTTATTGGGTTGAACTCTGAAATAGTATGTGATTTTGCTCATAATAAAATCCCTCCAAACTGGTTCTCAAAGTGGATGTAGACCGAATTGGTCGAACCACTATATATCGTTGTATGCTTATTATCGCTTTCTTTGAGATTATCTGGCTGTTACGTTCTGATTGAATTCATAAACTATATCAATTAATTGGGAGTTTGGTATAGTCAACAAGTGGTATTAGAACTTGGGTGTATTATTCTCAACAGTCTCTTACATATTTCTTTTTAAAGTCGAGGGAGTTAGACCTACAATAAATAAATAGATAAATAAACATATATAAGATTTAAAAAGTTTAAAGATTATATATATATATATATATATACTTGATTGTGTGACGCTTATTTTTCTATTATTATTATTATTATTATTATTTGAATATCTTAAATTGTTGTGCTATATTTTTATAGCATTGTATCATCAACTTTGAGACACATTTTTTTTTTCTATATGAAAATAGCTTCAATATTTGTTTTGTTATTCATAACAAATTTTCAACACAGGTAATGCCCATTTTTTAATCATATTCTGGGTTTGGATGTGGTTCACCAGAGAGCATGACTTTTTAAAAGAAAATCATCTGTTTGTTTTTTCTTTCCCATTTTCTAGTTTTTACATATACCACCAATTAATTCCTACCGTTTCATTTTAATTGATTTTTATGAAAATATTACTTTGTCAAACAATTATTTTTATAGGTAAACATAACTCTGAAAACATTGAAGAGTCAAGAAAATTTATATGAAAGTAATTTCTAGTAGGTGATCACCATCGATTGAATGACTCATAATATTAATATGTTAGTTAGTTATCAAAATTCAAGTTAAAAAAAAAAATCTTAGTGTAAAAATTATACAAGACAATTTAGGTCAATTTTTTTAAAAAATTAAAAATTAAAAATTTATTTATCATATATATATAGATACTTTTTTTCCTTTTAAAGAAAAATCCAATCCCAAGGAATAATTATACCACTCTATGCTAATATGTAGTTGGTCAATTTTATGAATCATATCATTCTATTTTAAGCTTTTGCGTTTTAATGATCACTAAACTTTTGAAATTAAAAATGAAAATGATTAAATTATATTAAACCCAAAACATTAGAAGTCCCAAATTTTTGTGATTGGGAGGGCCCCTAGCCCTAATCATTCCATGAAATGAGAATAAATATGTATGCCTAAGTCATTCATAAGATTAGCTCCCTTGGGTAAAGCTATCCAAAGGATGTGGACTTTACATATGACTTTTTTTTTTTTTTAATTAATCTTATATTTATATGTGTGATAAATATTATATTTGGATATTTGTGCATGTGTGGTCCAACAACATTAAGGGATGTATTTTTAAATTTTCCATATCTTATACTAAATTTAGATGTTTTTTTTTTTAAATAGAACAAAGAACAAAAATATTTATTCCGTATAAAACAATTTTAGAAAAAGAAAAGTCCACAAGCCCACGATGTGAAATAACAAAATCACCCTCGCAATTAATCCCTCACACATGCGTGAAAAATGATTTTTTACTCAGTCAAAACAATCTTGTACCTAGTCTAAATGATCTTTTAGCAAGTCTGAACGATCATGTATCGTTGTACCAAGTCTAAACGATCTTGTACCATTCTGCCTAGTTTAAACGATCACGTAGCAAGTCTCAACGATCTCGTAGCAAATCTAAACGATCTCGTAACAAGTATAAACGATTTTGTACCGAATTAGAAAAATCTATTAGTAATAATGGTTTATCTCTATCTATCTAGGATAGACAACTGATCATTTAGATATTGGTACACGATTCGTTTAGGTCATGTACTAATATCATTTAGATTTTGTACCAATAAGAAAAGAAAAGAAGATGAGAAATGAAGAAGAAGAAGAAAAATATGGAAGAGAAAATGAAGAAATTGATAAGTATTTACGTAAATAAACATAATATTGTAAAATGAAGAATAAATAATAATATGAAGAGGAGATGTATAAATCTCAAAGAAGAAGAAAAGGAAGTGAAAAAAGGTTAGCATTATTCAAGAGCAAACCTGAAATTTATGAAAATATCATGAGTTTTTTTATTTTGTTACACGAGCCGTTAATATTTTGGTGTTTTATTCTATTTATAAATGATTTTTTTAAATATATTTTAGTACACCCAAATCTAAACTACTATTTTCATACTTTTTTGGTACACATTTAATGGTTTAAATTTGGATAGTCAAATCTCAACCATTTTTTCAAGATTTTTTTGGTTCATGATCATTTATATTTGAAAAATGATGAAAAACAGTGATCGTTTAAATTTGGCTACCTAAATCTCAACTGTTTTTTTCCAAGATTTTTTAGTACACCATCTTTTATATTTGGAAAATGATTGTTTTGATTTGTTAGACGATCGATTATATTTGGAATATAATCTAGATTTGGCTATCAAATATCTAATGATTTTTTTCACGATCTTTTATATTTGGAACAACCAAACAACAATTAAAAAAATAAAAAAAAAATAGATATTTTATATTTTGTATACGATCTTGAACCAAATAAGAGTTTGAAAAAAAAATGGTTGAAGAAAAAAGACGATGGAAAGAACAAAAATCGCATAAGAGGAAGAGAAAAAATACAACGAAAAGAAAGAAAATTTGAATTTAAAAAAAAATGCTTAGTTTCGTGGGCTTTTTCATTTTGTTATGGATTGTAAATATTATGTCGATTTGTTATATTTATGAAAATTAAATTTATTTGCAATTGTTGTAGTTTTAAAAAATTATAATATATCTAAGAACTATTGGGATTGTATAAAATTTAGTATATAAACCCTATATTTGGTAGGTGATCTAAAAGAACAGAAAATTGAAAATAAAATATTTAATGAAATCAGCATACTGTATTTCATGTTTAATGGGTTTGGTAAAAGATTAAAATATCAAACCCCAATTTTAATAAAGGGTCGAAAAATGCATATATAATATATTTATAGATGGTAAGTAAGTGTAATTATAGAATAATATTATTAGGTTGAATATAAAAGATTATTAATTTATTTATGACAGGAATTTTATTTTAAACGTATTGCATAACTATATAATTTTTCAATATTATATATAAACTATAGAATATTATATGTTTTTAAATATATATCTATCTTCTAAGATATGTTGTTTTCAAATACAACAAAATAAACTAAAAAATATGGTAAAATATCACTTGATAGATATTAATAAATTACTATCATATATCACTGATAGATGTTTATAGACACCTGTGAATGTGTATTTATCATTGATAGACTGTGAAATTTTGATAAATTTGTATCTATTTTTAACAATTTTGTCATTTAAAACAATTTATCTTTCAAATTTTCATATAATAAAAGCACAAAAATTGAGGTCTCGCCATCTTCCCAATGTGAGAGTATGTTGTTCAATTTCGTTTTTCTTTTTTTCTTTTTCTAATTTTTTTAATAGTGGTTGAAATCTTTCCACCTCTGTTATACTAAATAAAACGTTATTGGATTCTAATTGATAAGTTCAACGACATGCAGATAGATGTTTGAACTTTGAACCCATTTGACCGAAGATATATGTTGTTTTACGTCTATGCTCTTGTGGCATCTAATTGATCACTAAATGTTCAATTTTGTATCTAACAAGTTGACCTATTCAACGTTTCTTTTAACAAAATCTATATATTTTAAAAGATTAGGAAATTAGTAAACATAAAAATGAAATTACATTTATAGAATCAAACAACTTTAAAAATTTGAATTTGCAAATGATATATTCAATATTTTTTAAATAGGTTTCTAATTATATCTTCACGAAAACTAGAAAACTCATAAACTAGAATGAGCATTCAACTATTGTTTTAGTGCAAAATGTAAAACGTAGGTGAGAGATTTAAACTAAAAAATTGTTAATCCTATACATAGAGATAAACTAATTTAAAAGATTTATTGTTAAATATCGTTACTAAAAATATGACAATAAGTTTGGAAAAGAGAGAGAGAGAGAGAGAGAGAGATAGAAAAAAAGGAAGCCCCCAAAAATCCAAAATGGTTGCTCCCATTTAATGAACATAACCAAAGAAAGGACCCAGGAAGAGAGAAAAAAAAGGAGGCCAAAGTAAGGGGTAAGTATCCTCAATCATTGTCCCATCACCACAATGATTGTCCAATAAAATGGCCCCATCCCCTCCAACTGTAGGGATCATCCTCTTTCCTCTTTCCACATGGATTTTGTTTAATTTGGTGCATCCTCCAACCAATGCACCTTCTTTTCTTCTTCTTTATTTTTATTTTTATTTTTTAAAAATGACCCTCCAAATTTAGGTCATTTAAGGGAGCCCGGGAAATGCCGTTTTTTAGGTTCTTTTTCAAAGACCTTTGCCTTTGGAGGGAAAAAAAAAACAATATTCCACACAATTACCTTTTTTTTTTCTCCCCTCCCTCCCTCCCTTTTCTTTTTCTTTTTCCATTCATTTTGTTAAAGAACAAAAACAAACTATTCTGTTTACTTCTATTCTTATATTTTCTTTAGCTATTTAGGAATATTGCTTGTTTTCTTTCATTACTTACCTCTCACTAACAAACCTAAGATTAAGATTAAACTTTATAACGAATAACCATTAACAATTAGATGAACTATAATGGACCAAATTATGAGACACTTTGTTATGTCCCAATCACATCTTTCTAAGACATGTTTGGAGCTTAAAGTCACAAATTGATTTCTTTTTCTTCCATTCAAATTTCACTTTTTATGTCAAGTGTATGCATCTGAAGTTGCAAAATTAATCCTCTTTAAAAGAATTACAAAATCAATATTGATGTCTAAAAGAGAAATTGTTTAATAGCATATCTTAGCAATTAAGAAATCTTTTCTTTCCACATTTGATGTATCATAGCATACCCCACAAGTTTCTAAGCGTAGTAGATGTAAAATAAACTTTTAAACTTTAAGAAATCATTTAAATTTGTATAATTTATCTAATCAAATTTAAATTTTTACGAATACAATACCGAAAGTTTCTTAATTTAAAATCTCATCAAACTTTTACATACTTTTACAAAACCATTCACTTCCTTTCCAGCTAGAACAACACACCAGCAAAAAAGAAGAAACTTAAAAGACAGATTAAAATCAGATCGGACGGTAGAATTCGAAAATAGAGGTTGGTCTTAAATTGTCTATTTATAAATTAATAATTTATGAAATTTTAATTGCAATAAAATTATAACAAGTATTATTATCAAATCTTTCATTCAAATTTGAACTACCTTTTTTTTTTTTTTTTTTTTTTAATTTTTCAGTGATTATTCCACTATACTCATTGATTATTTCATTAAACTACATTTTAATATTAAACTACACTTCAATAAATATTAAAACTGTTAATTTTATTTTATTAAAATGAAGTTTTATGATAAAAGCACATGCAACCTAAGCAATGTTAAAAATAAAAGCTTATTTTTATTTAAGATGTTAGGACAGGAATTTTTAGTTAACAAACATATATCCTATAATTTTTTTTTATTTAAACAACCTAATGATCAATATGTAAGAAGAAAAAAAAACCTAATGAATACTTAAAAAGAAAAAGAAAAAGAAAACCTAATGAATTTGTAAAAAGAAAAAAAAAAAAAGTCAACCGCCTATTTTTGTTTAATTTAACAAAAAAATGAATCTTTAATAATTTTTTTTTATCATCACTCTTTACAACACGTAAAGTTGCAAGATTCAACGTTAAAAGAATTCTTCAATGATAAAAATTAAAATTTAAATACAGTATGAAATCAAATTATTAACTAATATATATAGAACTTTTAATATACAAAAAGTAATTCAAATTTTTTAAAAACAAGATTAATAAATCATTAAACAGAATGCGAAAAATGGTAATAAATCAATTATTAATTAATTAACCTTCGTAGCCATATATTACTTTAATCAACAACTTTAGACAACCAGATATGTTGTTAATATTCTTGTCTAATATTGTAACTACCTAAAAAACTGTGTTGATTAGTCACCAACCACTCGATTATATTAAATTCATGGAACAACATCCAGAAAAAATCAGTTGTTGTTACAAATGTTTTATACTCATTAAAGGAAAAAGAGATATCAACAGTTAATTAAGTCATTTAATGTAAGGAAACTCAATACCAGTCCTTCCTCAAATTAAAGCTTTTTCATCTTCATCCACATCTCAAAAGTGAAAAAAAGAAAATGATGGATGTGCCATATGTGCCCAACAAAATTTTATAAACATCTTCAACAAGAGACCTAAAAAGTTCTACAAGCGGTTAGAGAAACAAAAAAACAATTAACTTTAACAACTCAAGAAATTACTAAAAAGAAAATTAAGCCCTACAAACAAGAAAAACGAATAAACAAACATGATCAAGATCAAGACCACGAGTCGCGTCTTGTTCCCTGCCCAGTCATGCACTGTTGAACAAGTTGTTTAAAGCTCTTCTTGGGTTTCTTCTTCTTCTTCTCAACCATTATCATATCCTTCTCTCTTTCTATCTCTCCCTCTACTTGTATACAAAGCTGTTTCAAAAATTAAAGTTCCACTCGTTGTCAGAAGAGAGTCTTAACAGCGTAACAATATGAATGAATAAATGCATAAATCTAACAACTATGTTCTAATAATTAATGACTTTTTTTTTACCTTGAGGACTCTATCCTCAAGATTATCCATTCTCTCAACGAGGGTTCCTTTGAGTTCAGCGACTTTGACGACGTGGTCGATCGGACGGCAGTGCTTCTCCAAACTTTTTGGGGACAGATCAACGGACGATGTGTGATAGTCGCTCGTCAGGGTCCCACTTGATGGAGTGGATGCACACGAACTCTTTGGAGACTTACCGCACCCTCTAATTTCCTCCAGCCGCCTCAACTATTACAACAAACATTTATATTTCTTTATTATTTCATTTATAATAACATTTATATATATATAAAAACCCAATTATTTCCAATTTTCCTCTACTCAAGATATACTTAAATTTGTAGTCGGTGAAATTATGCACCTTGTCAAATATATATATATTTTGCTTAATTTTATAATAAAGGAGAAAACAGTCAAATTGTAAGATGAATCATGTATAAATTAAATTATAATTATAATCTCAAGCATAAAACTAAATAATCAAACATTAACCTTAAAAATATATATAGTTAATATGCAATTCAAAAGAACTAATATAATTCTTCCTTCCTTTACCAAATAAATGGCTTTGCTGTCAAATTAAAGTACACATATAAATATTGTAAGAACTTGGACTCAAAAAATCAAATGGTACAATTATTAATTTGGAATTTGTGTTAATTAGTGTGAAATTAATATATATTCTCAAGTCCTTCACTTAGTACTATAACTTTCATTTAAAACAATACATACTCTTAAAAAATACATTGATTGAAATAGACGTTCTCAAAATTACACCGACCAAATTAGAAGAAGCCATTCTACTCCATAATTTTCAAATAAAACGAAAGATAAATAGATAGAAAGAAATAAAACATCAACATCAGAATTACAAAGCGAATCATAATATTTTAGAATAATTAAAGAAAAAGAAAAAGAACTAGACAGCCCATGTAGCTAAGCCACGAATCTCTCACCAACCAAACCCTTGTAATTTTCCCAGTCAATTTCCCGAGAAACAAACAGCAAAAACCCCCATCGTTCTCCCCCACCTTGTCTGGTGCACCACACCAAGAACATATTAAAAAATAAAAAAAATTAATTTACCATTGGAGCTGAAAAGAAAACTAACTAAACTCACCATAACATCCAGCCGGTCCAAACGAGAGAGAATGGGTTGTTCAGCAACAGCCATTTTAACAATATCGTTTTCACTGAATCAAACAGCTTTTCCTTTTTGTGTGTATTTAATTTTAAGGGTTAAATAAAAAAGAAAAAGAGATGGGGGATTCTGGAAGGACACGTGGCGGGTAGATGTGGGGCGATGTCGGTTGTCAAAAGGGAACGACGTGTCGAATTTAGTAGAGGGAGAAAAGGATTGGGTGAGGACACGCGTTGGTAGGAAAACATGCAAAGAATAAGGGAAGGTCACGTGGGTATGTACTATTTTAAATGCCAGGGAACGTTATCCTTTTTTCTCACATTAAATAAAAACTTCTTTTCTCTTTTTTCTTTTCTAATTTTCGTTTCCATAACAAGTTGAATTTGGAAAAAAAAAAAAAAAGACCTATATTAAACAATGGTAGATAAAAAGAAAATGTATTTATTTTTTATGATTGTTTTTATTTATTTAGGGTGAAGGATTTTTATGGAGAGTGTGTCAGATATTTGGAATTGACTTTTGAGGAATGGATGGATGATGCCTATCCTTTAAATATTCACGCTCGTTTTTATATGCTTTTATTTTTCTTTTTTTATATAAACAGCAAAAATAGCTAAATGTATTAAACTTTCTTTTACTCTTTTTCAAAACTTTATGCCCTATTGTCTATGATTATTTAATTTATTTTAATGATAAATTCTGATTGGAACTATTTATAAAATATTACTAGGAGAAGTAGAGAAATTTTAATGAATAAATTTAATTTGTTTGTTATATTTGAAAATGTCAAATTTAAAAACTAATTTTATAAACCTTAGGGGCCGTTTGGGGGAAGTAAAGGAATAAGGGAGACAAGGAATAAGAAAAATGGGGGATTAAGTGGAGGAAATGATTATTATAATCCTTGTTTGGGGAATGATTAAGTAAAAGAAATATGGAGGATTATTTATAATCATTGTTTGGGGGAAGGATTAAGTGAAAGGATTATGAGAGATTATTATAATCCTTGTTTGGGAGATGATTTTTTGGGGGAAGGATTATGACAAAAAATTTGTATTTTTTTTTCATTTGTGTAACTTTTTTTATTTGTACGTTAACTCAAATATGAAAAAAAATACATAATTATTTTTTTTCCTGAAAATAAAATTATTGGTTTTTTTTTGCGAACCCAATACAAAATGAAAAATGTGCTAATATTTTTTGCATTTGTGTAGCAACCAAAAATTGTATTTAAATTCATTTTTTAGTTAAGTTGTACCGTAATCCAAGCGTTCACAAAAAAATTGTATTGATTTTTTTTGGTTGATTTTGTATAAATATTTTTTTTTACTTGTAACGTACACCACTTTCAAAAGTAAAGCTTTTTTTTCCATTTGTACAGCAGTTTTTTCTTTCTTTTTTAACATTAAATCAAGTACACAAAACAAAGTGTATTGATTTTTTTTTGTTGTGTAAAATATGTTTATGAAATTTATATCGTAATTCAATTCACACAGAAATTGTATTATTTAATTTTTCATTTGTCTTCAATTTGATACGTAAATCAATCCATTAAAAAAATATGTTTTTTTTTTTAAATTTATGGCACATATTTGTTTTTTCTACCGCAATCCCGTATGAGAAAGAAATTGAATTACATTTTTTTCCAACGTGTAAGAAATGCTTATGGAATGTTTTCTGTAAACCAATACAAACAAAAATTGTATTGATTTTTTTTTTGTGTGTTTGTCTAAACTTATTTATTTTGTTCGTACTGATTTCCAAAACGATGAATAATTGTATTAAAATAATGTTTATACTTCATTTCTACTACAACCCCAAGGCAAATATGTATTAATTTTTAAATTGATTTTGTATAAAAAAAATTCGACCGTACACACAACACACAATACAAACAAATTGTATTATTTTTTTTTCATTTATGTAAAATATGTTTCTTCAAATTGTACCGTATATAGAATACAAAAAGAAATTTGTATTTTAAGTTTGTATCATCAATCATATACAATAAAAAATTGTATTATGTTGTTTTTATTTTTATTTTATTTTTAATATTTTTTCTTTCATTTATTAATTTTTTTCTTCATGAGAACGATAAGCAACGCACTAGAGAAGATGACTAATTCGTTTGGCAGGAAGAGAATGAAGAAGAAGAGAGGTGGATTAATTTGTTTGGGAAAGAGAAAAATAAGAGGATTAATTTAGAGGAAAAAATAAATAAATGAGGAAAGAGAAGAATAAATAAATGAGGAAAGAGAAGAAGGAGAAAAGAGAAGGATTATATTGGAAAATGGAAGAATTATATTGGAAAATGAAAGAATTAAGTGGGAAAAGTGGGGTAATAAATGAAGAAAGAGAAGGAATAAGGGGGATTAAGGGTATTATTTTACCTCCTTTTAATCCATGGGCCAAACAAAGAAAAAGATTAAGTTAGTCATTTCCTTTCCTTTCCTTTCCTTCTCCCAAACGGCCCTTACATTCTCAGAACAAATTTCCATTCCATACAAATTTTAGTCTTAGCCATTATTTCATAATAGTTTGAGTTTAGGCACTGTTTGATAAATATTTGGATTATGTTTTTAGTTTTTAAACGTTAAGTTTATAAAACATTTATTTAAAATTTAATTTTTTTTCATTGTTATCTATTTACTTCTCAATGTTTTATTAATAAAAAAGGCAGAATTTGAAACTAAAAAGAAATAGATTTGAAATCCTTATTATTGTTTTTAGAGTTTATTCAACTATTTTGCTTTGACAAATATATATATAAAATTAACAGACTATAGACTTAATTTAAAAAAAAAACCGAATGATTTGATAAAAATGTCTTAGTTGTGATTTTTTAAAAAATACACACATTTCACTTCTTAAAAGTTTTTCTCCTTTCAAAAACCAATTTAAGTTTTGAAAACTTAAAAATAAATTAAAATAAAAAACCATTTGTTCATTTAAAATTTGGCTAAATATTTAAATCTCTTGCTTGAAAAAAAAAACCCATTATAGGTATTAAGTAATTGAGAAAAAAAGATAGATTAAATTTGAATCTACTACTTGCTTATTTATGGAAGAGAAAACTAAGTTTTAGTTAAATAATAAAAACAAAACAAGATTTGAAACATTATGGAAATGTAGTTTTTTTTTTTTTTTTATAAAAAAAAACTATATAAGACGACAAAAAAATGTAGAAAAAAAGCAGTCTAAACACGTCTAGATGTTTGCATATTGCAAATATGACAAGTAATTAGATATATTAAAGGACTATCAAATGATTATTTGCTTTTAAATTTATTATTTTTGTAATTTAAAAATGTGCCATGAGTTCTATTAATGATAATTTTTTTTTTAATTTTGTAAATGTTTTTAATTTTTTTTAAACATTTAAATTAAATATAGAGCATGTTTGAATTTTTAACTTAAGTATAGAAAAAAAAATTAAAAACTCATTATTATTTAAAATTTTTATTAAAAATATTAAAAATATATTTCAAAATCTATTGTGTGACATGGTTTAACATTCTAATTTTTCTTATATGACTTAGTATTTAAAATAGATACTTACAAATATATTTCAAAACACACCGTATAAAGCTAATATATTAAATATATTAGGTAAATTTCATGAAAATGGTAGTAATTACAAACTTACAAATTGATATACCATCATTAATTTTAAGAAATTAAGAAATTTGTATTTTATGATTAACTTCCTAATTTATAACTTCTTAATTGTATATCTAAAATTTCAATGGTATTAATTTGTGTTTTTTTTCCTTCCATATTTCCTCTACCTCTAATAAATAAAATAACAATATTAACTATTCTGATTTTTCAATATCATCGGAGAGAAATCATTTTGTTGGGAAGTCATCCAAACAAAATTAATTCAAGTGAAGCACACTTAACTTTTTTAAGTTTTTGTGATTGAGCCACCAAGATGCACATTGTTCACATATAGCTAGCAAGTATTAATTATTTTAAGTTTTTACTAATCATACTTTCATATTTTAAAGATTCCTCTCAGTTGAATGTATTCCTCTTGGTTTGTTTAGGCACTTTTTTCTCTACTTGAGCGCTACATGCCCATCGGCTTCTACCTTGATTCGTCTCCAAACTGCATCTTAGTAGGAGATGTTCTGCTCTGATATCATCTGTAACACTATAGTTAATATCTTGGGTAAGATTGGTTCTCTTGAGGTTTCAAAAATACCCTAATATTAGTCATTGATGTTTGAGATTTTGTCGTAAATCCCCTAAAATTCTTACCAGTTGTTGGTTAATGGTTAAATGATGTGGCAGTTAGACGGTAGTTTGTGCTTATTCATTTGCGAATGTATATTAAAATGTTAAAGCATATTATTGTGGAAGCCCCAAAAGTTGAGATGATCTAGTCTTAAATTTTACGAGGTGTTATAACTTTGAGTTATCTGTTGACCAAATTGAATGGAAAATAAAGAATAACTGATAAGCAAATAATTGGTATTGATTAGTTGAAGCATAGAACGAGTAATGTTCAAACTAAGGACCTGTTTGGTAACGTTATCGTTTCCTGTTTATTGTTCCTTGTTTCCTGTCCCGATTTCATGTTCCTTCTTTTTTTAGAAGAAGAAACAGGAATGTGTTTGATAACTGTTTAATATATTTCTTGTTTCTTGAAAAAAAGAAACATAAATAGAAAATGTGTTTGATAACTGTTTCTTGTTTCCTGATTTTCTTTGAAATTTAGTATTTTTTATTTTATTCACATTTAATTCAATTAAAGATCAAACAAAAATATATGTCCTCCATTAAACATAAAAAAAAAAAAAAATATATATATATATATATCAAACCTAGATAGGAAGGTCTTCTTGTAATCTTATGGAGAACGAGATAAAGATTGTTATCTGAAGAACAGAGCCGATGAGAGGAAGACGAAAACCCACGACGAAGAGGAGGACCGAAACCCACTGCAAAGAGGAAGACAAAAACTCATGGCTAAAACACATATCTGATAAAAACCCACAGAAAAAAACAATTCATGCAAAGAGGAAGAGGAAAACCCAGATCCAGCGAAGAGGAAGACGTCGTGTAGAGGAAGATGATGAGAGGTGAAGAGGAAGACAACGGAGATGATGAAAGGAAGAGGAAGAGGATGATTATTTGGGAAAGACGATGGATATAAGAGGAAGAAAAAAGAAACCACGTGGAGGTTGGTTATGGGGAAGAAGATGGAAATAAGAGGAAGAAAAAGGAAATCACAAGAGGAAAATCAAAAAGGAAAATGAAATAGAAAAAGAATTGAAAAGAAGCAAAATGAAACCAATAAAAAGAATTGAGAAAAAAGAAAAGGAAATAAATAAAAAGAGTTGAGAAAAAAGAAAAGGAAATATATAAAAAAAATTGAGAAAAAAGAAAAGAAAACCAATAGAAACAATTGAGAAAAAGAAAAAAGAAACCAATAGTAATAATTGGGTTATATTTTGTCTTTGGACTTAATTAAGCTTATTTTTGGGCTTAATTGAACTTAGTCCATGTAAATAATATTTAATTCAACCAAAATAGTTAACTTGATCCAAAGCTTAGAATGAAAACATGTGACATTATTATAATTGGCCAGTTTATATATATATTTTTTAATTTTTAATTTGGGACACGTGTCAATTTTAATTAGTTCCAAATTCAATTATATGCACTTTTCATTATTAATTTAATAAATGATGGGACAATTTGTGATTGGTTTTAAAATTTCTTATTCAACAAATGCCCCTTTTCGAGATTTATGCACGTATATGGGTGAATGAATCTCGAAAAAAAATAAATTTGAAGTCAAAATATGAGCTCTTTTTTTTTTTTGCTCAATTCAACGTATCAATTTAATCAAACTATGAATTTAGTACATGAGTTTGATTTAGATTTAAAATAAGGGTTGGAATATGGCCGGACCTTAAAAAGTTCAAAGTTCTATCGGCAATTTAATTTTATTTGAGGATAAAAAATTTTAATATGATGATTTTTTTTAGTAAAATTTGCAACATAACCAAAATTTTAATTTTGAAATAAGGATAAGGTTTCTACCGTACCTTAATTTGTCTTGAGGATTCATAAGAATTTGGAATGACCAATTTTAATTTGAGATAAAAATGAGGTCCTCAATCTTGAGATAAAGTTGGATTTATAGCTCCGATTTAAATTTATGATAAAAAGGAGGTCATATATGCAAGTTAATTTGACTTGAATTTTGAACCCAAATTTTAATTTTTTAAAATTGAGAATATATATATTTTAAAATGTTGAAATATTTAAATATTTTAAATATCTAAAAAAGAGAAAAAAAAATTTAAATTTGAGATTTATCCCAAAAATGAAAT
>CM046886.1:19208047-19300981 GCA_025688845.1 Cucumis hystrix | reverse complement strand
GTTTTCGTTTGCAGGGATGATTTTGTCGAGCTTTTTCTAGGGACGATTGGGCTTTTGCCGTCAGATCTACCGCCCTAGTAGGAGCGATCGGGCTTCTTCGTCGTCGAGCTTTTGCCGTCAGATCTACCACCCTAGTAGAAGCTGTCAGCAATTGAGCTCCTTCGTTCTGCTTTGCCGTCAGCAATTGAGCTTCTTCTTCTTCTTCTTCTTCTTCTGGGTTACACGATCTGAGGTAAAGTATTCGAAGCTGCCACCTCGAAAGCCAAAAAAAAACTTCTCGCCCTCGCTCAACTCATAATCCAGATGGAATTCCCATCAAACGTCCTGACTGGTCTGAAGCTGAACTCAATGTGTTCCTTGACTTAAGCTTTACTGATGATCATAGGGACAAAACCTATCTAGCGGCATTTCTCTCTTGTTGGCTATATGTGTTTGTGTTCCCTGACAAGCAACTTTCCTTTCGTCCGAAGGTCTTTAAGGTTGCTAGCCTCATGGCGGAAGGCTACACATTTAGCCTTGCCATCCCTGTTTTAGCTAATATTTATAGTGGCCTACGCCAGGTTCATGATTCTACTTCATCACTTGGTTATTCCAATGCCTGTTTTCCCCTTCACTATATCCATGGGTGGCTTGCTCTTTACTTCAACACTCATTATAAAGTCCCTAGGAGTCTTAGGGGTCCTCGCATGGTTGAATTTTCTGGTGAAGGTGGGGCTAAATATTATACTAATCTTAAGGCTCGAACACATATCCACAAGGGAAAGTATGTGTCATGGCATGCATGTCTTCTGACAATGAATAAAGACGAACTCTTAACGGATGATGGAGAGTTAATTAGTTGGAATGCTTCATTTTTTATAAGCATTCGCTCTTGTTTTCTATCCTCGCAATGTGGATCCTCCTCAGTTATTGAACCTTATAGTCCTTATCGCTTTAGCCGGCAATTTGGGTTTGATCAAGACGTGCCATATGACTTAGGCAAAAAAATTCCGAAAGTCGATTTTTCCAATGTACGATATTGTTGGATGGTTTGCATTCACGAGAACACACTTTCCCAAGTATATCTTCCTGCATCTGCCCTTCACCTGGACACACATATTACTTCTCATTATAAGGTCTGGTGGCTTGCGAAACATGGTGATTACCTTCAAGAAGGAGTACAACATTTGATAGATTGTTCTACTCCCCCTCAGATCAAATCCAAAACCACTAAAAAAATTGAGACAAATTTTGGTAGCGGAAGTCGAAAGATATGCTCTAATGAAACTGATGAACGACTTGAGAAAATTAAGGAAGGGACAAAATGCTTGGTGGATAATTTGTCTCCTTTTATACGATTTAAACTTCCTATTAAAGGTGGTATTGACAATGTGGGTAAGGACAGCCGCTTATTGATAGCTGCCAAACGTCCTTCTAAACGTATTGAGGACAGTCAAAGCAGCAATGATGATAGCCATTGGAAGAGACCCAAGAAGCCCAACAAACAGTCAATTGGTGAAGAGTCTCCTATTAAGGTCCCCGATGCTGCACAATTATTTGATGTCCCCTCCCCCATGGTTTCTTTTCGACTCCCTTTTTATTTATTGTATTTTCTCTCCTTTACTCTTACTCTTATTTCTTGTTGTTAACATTATTTTGCAGTCCTCTTTAGGTGATCGTGACCTACACATCGAAGGTACCCTAGAGTCGATGGCGAATCTAGAAAACTATAACGCTGTACTTACTGTTAGTGAGAACTCTAAGACACCTATAGGTGCAAATATTGGGTCTGCTCGTCCTCTTGTGATCAAGGGCCCCCCTCAACAAGTGGAAGGAACGAAGCTTATTGCAGCTTCTGAGATTTCTCATTTTTGTGCTAACAACTTAATTTTTGACCTTCGACGACAGACTGCCATAACCTTATGGGAAAACCTACGACAGAAGATCATTCTTACCCCTTTTGAACGACTGAGTAGTCTTGAACTAGAAATGCGTAAGATCTTTGATGCGATTGCGACTAGTGGCAGCAACAACCTTATCGTTTTGAGGGAGCTTGTGGATGGTTACTTCCAAGGTGTCGAGAACCATAATCAAATACATTCCTCATTTTTACTCCACTCAACTAAGGATGCTCAGTTAACGGAGGCAAAAGATTTTGTGAAGACTCTGCAAGTTGATGAGAATCGTATATTGGCAGAGACCAACACTGTCAAACGTCGCCTTACACGACTGTCTGCCAAGGAGGCTAAACTAGAAGCAAAACTAAAGGTGGTACGGACCGAGTCTGCTAAACTTTCTGGCATAATTTTCAAGAACGACCTGGAGCTGAAACAGAAGCAACATGCGATTTCAAAGACTTGTGAGGAAATTGACAAACTCGAATGTGCCCCGATCGTTGGAGATATTGATGCTAATATGCTATCAACACTTCGTGAATCTTTAGAAAGCACACTAGAGGAGCTGAAGTACTTTAAATGGACCCCATGATTCTCTGCCTCCTCTTATTTATTTATTTATACTATTTTTTTTTTGCTAGAAGTTTATAATAAAATTTTTATTCTTTCATTGTTCCACTCCTAATCATTTTTTTTATATTAAATGTAATTTGTTTTTTTTTTTTACTGGACTGAACTTAAAGTTTCCTTTAAGCTGCTTACGTACCCTTTATAATATAGGGATCAAGTCATAATGTAGTTCAACTTTTTTATTTTGATTTTTTTTTGCTGGACTGGGCTTAAGGTTTTCCTTAAGCTGCCTACGTACCCTTTATAATATAGGGATCAAGTCATAACTTAGTTCAACTTCCTTTTTTTTTTTTTTTTTTTACATAACAAAATTAAGCATAATTTTTTTAAAGAAATTTACCATTGATTGGGCCAATTCGTAGTCCGTCTCGATCAACGATCTTGTATTAGCCATTTGTATAAACTTCTTTAACAATGTAGGGTCCATCCCATTTAGGTGTGAACTTATTTCCTGTATGCCTTGTTGCGATGATCGGTCTTCTTACAGCAAGTACTAGATCACCGACTTGAAAGGAGAGAGGTTTAACGTGCTTATCAAAAGCTTTGGACATTCTAGCTTGATAACATTCCAATGCTTGCTGAGCCTCTAATCGCTTTTCATCAAGTGCTTCTAACTCTTGAAGACGTAACTTCACATTATCTTCTGTAGTCAATCCCTCTTGTACTGCCATTCTTAGCGATTGAATTTCCCTTTCGAGAGGAAGGACAGCCTCCACACCGTAAACAAGCGAATATGGTGTAACCCCTTTAGGAGTGCGATGAGTAGTCCAATAAGCCCATAATGCCTCACCGATCCTTTCTTGCCAATCCCTCTTTGACTTGGAGACAATTTTCTTCAAAAGATTGCACAACGTTTTGTTGAATGCTTCTGCTAGTCCATTCGCAGCTGCGTTGTACATGGATGACTTATATTGCTTGAATTTGAATTTTTTACATAACTTGTCTATCATGCTATTGGAGAATTGTCTTCCATTATCCGTCACGATTCGGTGCGGAATACCATATCGATAGATGATGTGTGTTCGAATAAAATCTGTCACGTTCTCCTTCTTGGCTTCTCTCAAGGAAATGGCCTCAGCCCACCTTGAAAAATAGTCTGTTGCCGCCAGGTAGAATGTCCTGCTGATGATTTTGGTGTAATGGGGCCAACCAGATCGAGTCCCCAAGCCTCGAACGACCAAGAAGCCACTGTTGGATGAAGAGGTTCTGAAGGTTGGTGTATGAAGTTTGCATGGTATTGACAAGCTTCACACTTCTTTACATAGTCTATTGAGTCTTGGATCATCTTAGGCCAGTAGTAGCCCATTCTTCTTAGCTGGAATTGAAGCTTTGGTCCCGATTGATGTGCTCCACAAACACCTGCATGTACTTCCTTTAGAGCTTTTACGGAATCTTCCTTTCCAAGACATCGAAGGAAGAGCCCTTCAAGAGAACGATGATATAAGGTTCCCTTGTAATAAGTGAAGTGTGCAGCTCTTCTTCGTACCTCAGTTTTATGACGGGAATCCTTTGGAAGCTTTCCATGTTCAAGATTCTCTATGATGAGTTGTCGCCAATCTTCTTCATCAATCAAATGGGATGTCGTCGCGTTCACTTCCTGACATTCAGACATAACTGAAGGCATAATCCATCGTTGACAGAGTGGTATGTTTAGAGTACATCATCTGGCATTGTTAAGGCAGTGGCTAAATTCTCCAATGCGTCTGCCCTCTTATTTTCTACTCTAGGGACATGTTCTAGCATCACACTATCGAACCTTTCCATCAATTGTCAAGCATAAGCAAAATATGGCTTCAAGTCTTCATGTTTCACATCATACTAAAGCGAGAGTTGATTGATTATCAATTTTGAATCACCATAAACCTCTATGAATGATACTTCGATTTCCAATGCCATTTGAAGGCCAATTATCAAAGCCTGATATTCAGCCACATTGTTTGAACACAATTCAGCAAGTGCAAAGCTATAAGACAACATATGCTTCTCAAGAGAAATGAGGACGATGCCTTCACACCACTTCTTCGCGCTGCACCATCGAAGTACATAGTCCAAGGTTCCATAACTTCCGTGAAGAAAACCTCATCGTCTGGTAGATCTTCACATAACTTCCAATCCGAAGGAATTGGGTGGTCTGCTAAAAAGTCTGCTAGCGCTTGTTCTTTTATCGCCTTTTGGGGAATATAGACAATGTCATATTGTTAGAGTAGAACCGCTCATTTGGCTAAACGTCCAGAGATGATTGGCCTGGATCGAACATACTTTATAGGGTCTGCTTTTGCCACTAGATGAACCGTGAAAGCCTGCATGTAATGCCTCAACTTATCAGTGGCAAAGAAAAGTGCAAGGCACATCTTCTCGATGGGAGAATAGTTAACTTCAGCCCCAATTAATGTTCTGCTTAGATAGTAGAGAGCACGCTCCTTTCCCTTTGCCTCTTCTTGTGCTAGTAATGCTCCTAAGGACTTTTCTTGTGCAACAATGTACAATATTAATGGCTTGCCAGGTACTGGAGCTCCCAGCACTGGGGGAGTAAGCAAGTATTTCTTTATGCTATGAAAAGCATTCTGACAAGCTTCATCCCACACAAAAATTTCTCCTTTTCTCATCAACTTTTGAAAAGGTTGACACCGACCGGCCAGGTTAGAGATGAACCTTCGGATGTAAGCCAATCGTCCTTGGAGACTTCTTAGGTCATGCAAACTCTTAGGTCTTGGCATCTTCTGAATGACATCAATTTTGAATTGGTCTATTTCGATCCCTCGGTGCTTTACAATGAAGCCAAGAAATTTTCCTGAAGTCACACCAAACGCACACTTGAAAAGGTTCATCCTTAGCTGATATTTTCGCAAGCGGTCGAACACAACTTTTAGATCCTTCAAATGGTCTTGTCGTCTCTTTGATTTGACTACAAGATCATCAACATAACATTCGACGTGCTTGTGCAACATGTCATCAAACACTTTCTGCATGGAACATTGATAAGTAGCATTGGCATTTTTCAATCCAAAGAGCATCACCTTATAACAGTATATTCCCTTTGGAGTCTTGAAAGCTGTCATTTCTTCATCTGAGAGGGCCATTCGTATTTGATTATATCCAGACGACCTATCCATAAATGACAACACCTCGTGTCCAGTGGTTGCATCAACCATGATTTCTGTGATGGGCAAGGGAAAATCATCTTTAGGGCATGCATTATTCAGGTCGTGAAAGTCTACACAAACGCGAAGTTGTCTGTTCTTTTTTCTAACAGGGACAATGTTTGCTATCCACGTTGGGTATTTGACCTCGCGAATGAATCCCGCTTCAAGCAACCTGTTTACTTCCACCTCGATTTGAGGGATAAGCTCCGATCGAAAACACAGTTGTGCTTGTTTAATCGACCGATATCCTGGTTTAATTGCAAGATGATGGACTGCTACTTTGGATCAAGTCTTGGCATCTTCTTGTACGATCAAGCAAAGATGTCTCTGTATTAGGTGAGCAAACTCATGTATTTATCCTCTTCCTCGTTAGAGAGGGATGCACTAATGAAAGTCGGACGTGGTTCCTCTATTGTACCAAGGTTCACCTCTTTTAGCTCATCTACAGTAGATTGACCACCATCCTCTAAACTCTGCGAGGCATTTTCTGCATCTTCTTCATGAGTTTCAGTCTCTGATTCCTCAATAATGGTGATGTGATGACATGAAGTTTCACCTTCCCCTTGTTCTGACTCTTCTTTTTCAGGATTCGTTAGTATAACATTATGTCTTTTTACCTTCAACGAACCTTGACTTGTATTGAGAGTAACAAAGGTTTTTCTTTTCATTCGAGAAGGAACATTGCTATGAATTTCTCCCTCTCCCTTTGTCTCGCAAGGAAACTCCTTACTACGACAATTCTCGACGTCTGTATGCTTAATTCGACGCCAAACTGTCGCACGAGATGTTGGTTCCTTCTTCTTTGTATCTATGCTGGAACCAACGTTGACATGTGAACCTCCATCCCTAAGACGATTAAAAATCAGAGCACAGGGTGCTTGTACATTTTTCTTTTTAGACACACTTAGCCTTTCAAAGGCTGATGGTCTTGTAGTTGTCGAGGCATGGCATATGATTTTCTCCTTTATGGGAGTCATAGTTAGCCTTCGAAAGACCGAACGTCGCTCAATGCTCGGTGCTGACTGGAGTCTTTCTCTTTCTGCCTCTGTCATGCTTAGTCTTTCAAATACTAGGGGGCGTGCAACAGGTGGTCTAATTCGATCAAATGCTGAGGTTCTCTGATTATCGCCTTCTTTTACGTCAGTACTGTTAACCTCCTCTATAGTTATATGATTGCCGTCAACCACTCTTTCCTTCCCCTTTCTAGTTATATGGATCAGTTTTTGTGACTTATATCCGAGTCCTTTTCTCAACACGGGTATAACATATCCTTCCTGTAAAAGCTTCTTTTGAGTTGAGGAGAGTTCAGGTCGGTCATGAATTTTCAAGCTTTTAAACTCGGTGTGAGCTGTGAAGTCATAACCTGCTTTTGCCATCAATTTATAAGCCTTGGGGTCAAATCCATTTTTCGTTCGTCTTTGGGGCAAGTTTGCTTCCATCAGATCTATCTTTACCTCCTGCTTTGTATCTTAGTTAGTGGTGTAGTGAAGCTTTCTTTTAAGACTTCGATGTCACCAACCTCAAACCTTTTAGAGATTCCACGAATGGTGATTCGCCTTTCTTGCGCCTTGACAGAGGGACATAGCGCAAAACTGGTGGGTTTGCAGCCTTTTCATCCTTCAAGGTCATGCTCTTTGTGCTGCTAGTGTATGCTTCACCCTTTCCAGAGTTAAAGGTTCCCGCACTTTCATGTGGTTGCAAGTGATTTCTGTGAATTATCTTCTCCTTTTATAAGAGGGGTTTCTGCAGGCAAAGCTTCTAAGATATTATCATTGTTCGAATAAAACTTTGCATCTGCGAAGTGAGATTCAGCCTCTGAGAACGGATTAGAGTCGACTTCAACCTTCTTTACACGTCCTGATAAAATTTGAAGCACTGATGCAGTGTTGAAGTTACTACATTTTCGTGAATCCAAGGACGATCTAGTAACAACTTGTAAGTGGTCCTTGAGTTTATGACATGAACAATGCACTGGCCTTTATGCAGCCAATTGTGAGTTCTAACCGTATCATGCCTATTGCTCTTTGGCTGCCCTGAATAAAACCTTGAATTACCACTTGCTATTTGAGAGCTCGTCCATTAAGATGCCTAATTGCCACATAGTCGACTTTGTCATTATGTTGACAGCTGACCTATTATCGATGAGAATTCGATCGACTCTCTGTTCTTGAACGTATCCAGAAACATACAAGGGTCTATTATGAAGCTTAGATCCCAACAACAAATCATCATCTGAGAAGTCTATAGACATACAATAAGAAGCACTCTCATATGTCGTAGTCTGAGTACTTGAAGTTGATGCTCTTGAATTTAGTAATGTATCAATAAGGATGGTTTTGGTCTCTAGAGGAAGTGATAATAGATCCTCCACATTAAACCTTGAAAGGTCTTTTGACACTCCCTCCTCTTCTAGTGATCTTGGAGGGATTATTTCTTCCTCCGTTGTGCTGATAGCATGACACCCAACGACTTCTGAGTCTTCATCTTGATGATCACAAACGAAGCTTTTTGGAAGGAAGTCTGCCAAGGTCACTAAGCGCTGAGGTCGAGAGAAATCCATGTCTTCCTCCTGTACGAGCTTAAGCTTATGAGTCTTCTTCTTTTTCTTATTCTTTTGAGACTTATTTCCTCTTCTATAGTTTTGGTACGAGCGATACTCTCTTTGGGTCGGGATCGACTGTCTTTTCTTCCGGTGGGTCACCACTATCCACCCTTTATCGTCTTCTTCGATTGGTCTTTTTCCTCCTTAAGGATCCTCATATGAGACTTCCTGAAAGAATTGGACAACTATAGGCTCAAAGGTTCTAAACTGGACCAAGCTTTCCCTTTGCTAAAAAATCAATCTCGATGAAGGAGCCTCAAACACTATCGTCACTGCAGCATGATTTGTTTGAGCTACTTCCTCCAAATCTAGCTCGATCCTTTTCTCACGAGCCAGCCTTAGAATTAGCTCCTTTAGCACGAAACATTTCTCCACTAGATGACTGATGACCGATGATACTTGCAGTAATTGGGATCATCTACCTTTCCTGTTTGCTCAGGTCGCTTACATTCTGGCAGCTGGATCAGCTGCTTCTCCAGTAGTTCCTCTAGCATGTCTGCGATATCTGAATCAGGTAATGGGTAAACTTTTTTCTGCCTTTCTTTTAAAGTCAGACGTTGCCTTTCGCTTCCATCATCCTTCTTTTCAACTCTCGCTTCTTTTCCTTTGGAGAACTTCAGCGGGGTTGTGTTTACGACCATAGATTCTTTCACGCTGCTCTTCACTATCTTTTCAACACCCTTCATCTCTTTCTTGTCTTTCTTTACTTCAGGAACAGGAAAATCTTTAGTTCCTCTGCTGGCGATGCTCAACTCCATATCATGAGCTCGAGTTGCTAGTTCTTCAAATGTGCCAGGCTTTATTCCCTGCAAAATGTAGAGGAGTCCCTAGTGCATGCCTTGGGTGCACATTTCTACAGTCGACAGTTCGGTGAGCCGATCTTTACAGTCAAGACTTAGAGCTCTCCATCGATTGATGTAGCCGATGACTGGTTCTCCCTTTCTTTGTTTCGTATTTGTAAGCTCCATCATACTTACAGTGGGCCTGGTGCTGTAGAAGCGGTTGAGAAACTCCTTTTCCAGTTGTTCCCAACTCTCAATGCTTTCTGACTCCAAATTAGTATACCATTCAAAAGCATTTCCTTTCAAGCTTCGAACAAACTGTCTGACTAGTTGATTTCCTCTTGATCCTGCCTTCTTGCATGTTTCAACGAAGTGAGCAACATGCTGTTTCAGATTGCCCTTTCCATCAAACTGCTGGAATTTTGGAGGCTGGTATCCAAGCGGCATTCTCAAGTTGTCAATTCTTTTGGTGTACGGCTTAGAGTACATGAAAGAAGTCTGAGATGGGCCTCCATATTGAGCTCTGATGGAGTTTGTGATCATATCTTGTAATTGTTGAACTGAGGGAGAAGCCACATAAGTTGATTGTTGTTGTGGTTGATTTTCTTGCACCACGTTCTTCCCTTTGTCACCAGCTTTAATGACAGGAGTTTGACTTGATTCAGCATTTTCACGAGTCTGCATCTGCTCTTTTAAAGCTGCAATTTCGTGGTCTCGTTCATCAACAACCTTCATCAGGAGATTAATTTTTCTCTCCATCTCCGTCATGGCAGCCTCGACTGTTACATCAGCCATCATGACAGACATCATGTCAGGGTGTCCTTCTTTCTGTGATCTGCTAGAGGCAGAATCAGAATCATTATATAGAGGATTTTCCTTGATGACAATTCCAGCTTTAGGAGATTCCATCAATTGCTTCAGGATGCTCTGCGCGATGGCGGAACCTTGATCTTGCTCTTGGACGATCCCCTTGGAACGACTACGGGTGACTTGTCCCGTGTAGGTGTCGCTTGCAACTGAAGATTTGGATGCAGCTTTCTTTGATGCCATTGATTTGCTTGTAGATCTAGATGACGAGAGAGAGATGAGAGGTAGAGATGGTCCCACTGGGCGTGCCAATTTGTTCGCATGAGATTTCCGGAGAAATTTGATTCGTGGCGGTGAACTAGTGTTGATGTTGTATTTTTGTTGATTTGATGCGATGCGGTTCAATATCTAGAATTTGATCCTCTGATTCTCTCTTGACTGTATGTTTGCGCTTGATTTGGAGGAAGCGGAGCACGTGATGTTCTTGAAGTTGGAGCCTTGGAAGAAAGTTTGTATCTTCAAAGAAGCTTCAATCTTCAAGGATGGTCGACTTCAGGAGTTAGGGAGTCTTCTAGCTCTTGGGAGAATTCTCTCTGGACCTTCTAGAGTCAAAATTTTCCAACCCCTTACAAGAACTCCTCTATTTATAGAGTTCTCTGGTGGGCTTTATGGGGAAAAAAAGATCAGTAAGTGGTGTTATTTTTTTAAAATAGAAAACAATAGTTAACATTATTGTCAAACCAAACCATTCGAGACATGAAATAGAATTGGATAGTTGTCATGTTTTTTGAATTCCTTGTCATTGTTGAGTAGTAACTTGGCATTTTTTAAAAAAGGTTTTTATTAAGATTAAGGTGTTTATAACTTTGTATTCATACTAAATAACTTAAAAGAGTTAGTTTGATAGTTGACAAACATGATAGTAATGTGATACTGAGTGCGAGGTAAATAGAGTTGCTTCTCTTGTGATAAGAAAGGAGACCCCCGTGGAGCGAGTGCTCTCAGCACGAATCCTTAAATCCATTGTATGAAACTAGTCCAATTGGGTTAAAGTGATGTTTGTGTTTTTGGGTATGATGTGTTTTGTTTTCAAGTTCGTTAGTAGACGTATTACTTAATTGAACATTTTGATACCATAGCCAGTGTAGGGGAAGATGAATAGAGGGTGCTATAAGACTAGTTAAGGCTTATATGTATCCTAATTTTAGTAATAAATAAAATTAAGAGAATTTCCTTTAGTTTTCAGGAACAAGGATGAATAATCAATGAAAAAGGAATTAAGAGGTTTATCCATGCAAGCTTCAAACCAAAGTCAAGGATGTCAATCCTTACAGGGGAGTCCAAAGTTTCCCTTATTTTTCTCCCTTTACTTTGATTTTCAAAAGTTTTGAGTACAGACAAAGCAATTTTTTAAGTGGGGGTGGGTAATAGCTTGCTTAGCTTGCATGTTTAGTCTAAACTTGGGGGGTTGGTTCAAATTTTGCCCAAATTTCAAAATTTTTCCTTACAATAATGAGCATTATACCTTCTTAGCTTAGTTAGATCTTGCATAAAAAGCATGACTGTCAACCCTTAAGCACTGAGCTCGAGTTTGGATGTGAAATTCTGAATTTTGATGAGTATATGTGCTGAAATTTGACAATAAGCTGCTGTCTTTTTTGTTTTAAGCTCCTTTTTAGCCATACCTTATTGAGATGTGAATGCATGATTGAGAAAATGGTATGTGTGTTGTGAATGCTTGATTGCATGTATAATAAATAAGTGCATGGATACTTTTCTTGCTTTGTCTTCCTTTGTTCCTTTTCCGTGACTTACCTATGATGCACTTTGTCCAAACCTAGCTTAGATAGAGTTAAAAAAGGATTGGAGGTACTCTTTAAAAATTGAGATGGTTTTAACAAATCTGTCTTGTCAAACATGCCTCTTGTCTAGCCACAATGAACTAAATCCATTTAGAAAAGGGTGGACATTAACAAAGCTTGTTGTCACTTCGATTGGTTAATATAGAACCATAGAAAGGTTATCCCATTTCTCTTAAAAGGCATATAAGGTTAAGCTAACAGAACAAATTTAAAGAGAATGGCATAAACTTGGGAGATAGAAATACAATACAAGGCCTAGTTACCACATTGCATACCAAAGAAAGAAAAGAGAGTCTTGCAAATGCAAAACGTAAAAATGTGAGACAATCAAGAGGTATAAAAAAAACATATGCAATATGCATGAGAAAAAGGTCACTAAAAAATAGAGTCAAGTTGGTTAGGTAAATTGATACAACTTTATTTTGGTACCTTGCTATTAGTACTTGCCAATTAATATCCAACTGCATAATATATAGATCCCCGCATCTTGATTGTTCTCATGCAACCGACAATTTGTATATAAATTTTAAACTTTTCTTCTGTAGTTGGCTATTTTCAGACAAGGATATGATTTTTTGTATATGCTTGAACTTTTGAAAATATCCATATTTTTGCGTATCAAAACAGCCTACGTTGAATGAAAATGTGGATGTTTTTGCTTCTGATTATATAGTTCTTGTCAACTAACATATTGATAACTAACTTTTGGTCTAACTGCATTTGATGATATCTAACATATGGAAATTTAGATTCTAGTAATTTAAATTTTGTGATTCACATGATCCTTGAATTCTTTCCCCTTGTATTTTCTTGAAATGAAGAATTCGAATTCATTCTGTTTCTATTTGAAGTTGAATTGCATTATCTATATTATTGTTTATCGAACCCGAAACTTGGATTAGAATACCTCAACCAACCGTTCAGCAGCATGGGAGGAAGGATGATCTAGCTTTGTTGCAAAAGAAGGACCTTTGATAATTGAATTATTGAAATTGGATTCTTTTATCGAATTGACCCATTTCATTCTTGAAATAGGATTCTTTTTTGGGCAGTTGAAATATGCTTCTATTTAATGATAATTGAATTATTAATTCAGCAAATGACTCAAGATTCCAGAGTTTTATTCTTGAGTTTCAATGTTTCCTTATTAATATATAGTTTTTGCTTTGTCATTTCAAAATCGTTATCATTGGTGCTTAGAAAATTGACATTAACCATGAAAGCTGTGTAGTACCCTTAAACGTATCTGGAGAAGAAAAGTATAAGTTGGTTAAAACATTTATGTGCAGGAGTCGTTATTTTTGGGTATGAGTTGAAAATTGGATGGGGAAAGTCTGTTGATCTTCTTTCCCAAGCATTATGTGCCTCCTCTAGGTCATATGGCCATTAGAAGTAAGGAGGTTCGTTGTTTCTACTGGATTTACGTTTGTAGTAAATTAGAGCAATTCAACACCTTTTGATTTCACCTTCTTTGATTGACAGGGTAACACTGTTATCTTATCTGGCTCATCAAACCCCCGGTCACTTCTGTCCCAAATCAAATTCTGAATTGGTTGGATACCTTTAATTTCTACCTTAACTTCCATTATTTTTTACACTTTATGGTTGAAATTGGTTATCAAAATGCTATGTTTGCATATGGTAATATTATTGCATAAACCACCCTCTTTAAAGTGAGCATAGCTCAATTGGTATATGAGTAGGTTAATCATCGTAAGGTCTCTAGTTCGAATTCTCGAATTCTCCTACCTAAAATTGACCATCCTCCCTAGAATTTGAAGACTCTTTATTTGACAAAAAGGTAAAGTATTCTGATGAATCTTTGAATTATGATGAGGTCTCGCCAATATGTGAGCCTTTTTAGTTGCTAAGTACAACATTATCATTAACCATAAATCATCAAGTTTATTTTTAATTTTACTGTCTGGACCTCTTGAGCCAATGGTTTTGTTCCTTGGATCTTCTTGTACCTTGAGACATCGTCTCTTTTTGTTACTTTAATAAAAAGTGTGTTTCCTTTTAGAAAAAAGAACTACCGTTCGGACCTCTTGATATGTCATGTTATTTCTTCCTCTTTTAATATATATTGGATGCGTGTTGGGCAACAACTATTTATTAATGATTTGGGTGTAAATTAAGAGTTGAGCGTTAATGTAATTCTTGCACATCTAAGCAATTGCTAGCCTTGTCTCAAAAGAGAAAAAAAACAATGTTTTCCCTTGCTAAAGTATAATTTGAACTGCTTGTGTTGTTTTAGAGTTTTAATTTACATATTTAAGCCTCTTTTAAGTAGGTTTGGGATTAGAAAGCATAACTGTACTGCTTTCATGTCTAAGGAGTTACCGTAGGTGTAGGGAGCAATATTTATAAACATGATTATCTCTAGACATTTTAGCTTTTGGTGCCTTAAAACTTTGAGGCTTGCATTCTAAATTGAATATGGTCCCTTTCCTGCCCATTGCATTTGGATCTTAGTCTATCCCTTTATTTTCTCCATTTGAAAGTAGACTCTATTTTCTTTATTGATGTTTTAACTGGCATTGCTAGGTTCCAACACCTAACATTTCTGATATTACTGTTGAACCACTTGAGGATGATCATCTCCAACACTATGGCTCTTTATGTTTTGGATGGAGGTTGTGTTTTTGAACAAGTTATTATGGAGAGGGGTTGGGGAAATCCTCTCTTCAACTTCTTGTTTGAGCTTGGTTCAAAAGAACATACTTACTATGTTTGGTGACTTTATTCATTTGCTCAGGTGAATATCTTATGTATACTAATCCAAATTATCATTTAGAGACCAAGGATATCTCTGCTTTACAGTCTACATGTGCCTTCTATTTCTACTTGAATATAGGGGGATACTCTTCAAAGGTGGAGAACTAAACCTTTTATCATGATAACTGGTAGTCGGAGGTATGCTCATCTGAAACTATTTGTAGGGGCAATTTCATGATCTAATTTGTTATTTTATATAGTAATATATGTCAGACCCTTGAAAAAATGCCATAAATGTTACTATTCATTTGCTTAGGTGAATGTCTTATGTATACTAATCCAAATTATTATTTAGAGACCTCCTTTATAGTCTACATGTGCCTTCTATTTCTACTTGAATATAGGGGGATACTCTTCAAAGGTGGAGAACTGAACCTTTTATCATGATAATTGGTAGTGGGAGGTATGCTCGTCTGAAACTATTTGTAGGGCCAATTTTAGGATCTAATTTGTTAGTTTATATAGTAATGTATGTCAGACCCTTGAAAAAATGCCATAAATGTTAATTATTTTGAATCTACAGATGGATTCTACCACCTCTTCCAACTGCTAAAAGCCCATAACTTGAAAAGGAGTCTGGTCCCATTTATGCTGCTAGAAGAAGTAGAGTAATTGTCACTTTAAAATTTGATGTTATTTCTATCATTTCTTCATTATGTATTCTATCTAACTGATTCTTCTCTCTGTCTTTCTTTTTTCTTTTTTTGGTGGGTGTGGGGTCATCTATAGCCCATGGAGATTGAAAGAACATTAACTGATTCACAAAGGGATGAGTTTGAGGACATGCTTCAGGCATTGACACTAGAAAGGAGTCAGATAAAGGAAGCAATGAGGTTTGCTTTGGATAACGTTGATGCAGCTGGAGAGGTAGCTTTGGCGTTAAGGCAATTATTGAAATGCATGTGAACAAATATGAATAGTTTTCTTTATCCTTCTTGAAACCAATATTATTATACTAAGATGTTAAAGCCTACCAGCTTGTTTTATGCGTATGCCTTTTCTTCGTACTTTTCTTCTACGAAGATCATGCTTTACATCTTCTTAGGCTACTCATTTCATTTGTTTGTTAAGGGTGATTTGTTTATGGTTGTTCTCAAGTTTATTATTTTCATTGTTCTTCTTTTGTACAATCGTAGAGTTTTATCATATTAGAATACTTCCAATGGCCTATATTTTTGTGACCTTGTGCAATTGTATTTATGCACTCTAACTGAAGTATCCAACACAATCGATTCTTTCTATTAAAAATAGTGGGCTTTGTCCTAAGGACAGTTAATATTTACTTTTCCCTAATTTTTTAATATTTTAATAAAGCTCGTGTTGCCTTTAAATACTTCTCCTTTTGTACCTTTATTATCATAAGAAATATCAGTATTGTGGTTTTTCTCCCTGTATTAGGGTTTCCACGTAAATTTGTGTTTGTTCTACGTCTCTACTTTCAGTACTTTCTTTTTCTCCTTCCTTTTTTGTTTTTTGTTTTTTGTTTTTTTTTGTGTGTGGTTGCCTTTTGAATGAACTGCTTCTCTGTTACTCAAAAGAAAAAAAAAAAAGAAAAGAAAATTTCCCCTTGAAAAGCATACCATTATGTTATTCATAATTGTTATTTCATCCATGAAAATTTGTGTTTTCTTGATCAACCTTCTCGTTATCTGTGGAATGTTTGTATTTCTGTGTTAAGTTTAAAAGGAAATTTGTTTATTTTGTTGATTTATTTACTTTTTAAAATTGCAGATAGTTGAAGTTCTAACATAATCTTCAACACTTAGAGAAACTCTTATTCCAACCAAAGTTGCAAGGTTGATGTTTGTGTTTGATATCCTTTATAACAGCAGCAGCGCTCCTGTAAAGAATGCATCTGCATACTGCATGAAATTTGAAGCAACATTACCCGACATCATTGAGAGCTTCAATGATCTATATCGCAGCATAACAAGGAGAATTACGGCATAAGCCCTCAAGGTATTATTTCACCTATAGCTGTTGGAGATCAACTTATATTTTTCCTATATTCTAATTTGATTATACATCTCTGATTATGAAGGAACGAGTATTGAAATTATTGCAAGTGTGGTCCGATTGGTTTATGTTCATGCTTATGTGAATGGAATGGAAAACTCTGGTGTGATCCCTTTTCATTCATTATGTGGTGATGCCCCCGAGATTGAACGGAAGGCCAATTGTGATGATTTAGGAGATGAGAGTAAAATCAATCAAGATGCTGAATTGGCAATGGGCAAAGGAGGAGCTATGAAGGAGTTAATGAATCTTCCCTTTGGAGAATTGGAAAGGCGGTGCAGGCACAATGGGTTGTCTCTTGTTGGTGGTAGAGAAATGATGGTTGCACGTTTACTAAGTCTTGAAGAGGCAAAAAAACTGAGTGGATATGAACTTGATGAAGACTTAAAATATAATAATTCTCATTCTGAAAGATATTCAAGTAGCTCAAGAGAGACTAAAGTTGAACGAGGTCCAGAAGAAATTTTGGGTTGGAGCCTTTTGGGGGATGATGAGGCAGATTTCCAAAGGATGGGTTCTGCGCCTTTCTTTCCATTCCACAACCTGAACTAAAAGGCTTCACAAAGTCGGGGAAAAATGATCCTGTTTTGCCTGCCTCTAAATAGGCTAGGGAGGATGATGAAAGTGACAATGAGCAAAAAGGAGGTACTAGGGTCTCGGCTTAAGTTATTCATCTTCTGGAAGTGAAAAAGCAGGTGATGGTCCTAGTAAAGCTGATGAGATGGAGATTACTACGGAGCAAACTGCCCTTGTGCAACCTGATAGTGGGTTGAATGAAGGGCAGAGGTACACAGTCAACTTCTAAAGCTAACGATTTCTTCTTTGTAAAGATTTAAAACTGGTGGCTTGTTGGCCCTGCTGGTTATTGATCCATGCATTCCATTAAGTGTGCGTCATTATATAGAAGCTTTTTAGTTTTATGCACATCTACAAAAGATCTACAAAAATCTTATTGTATTTTGCTGCATGTGAATTTATTGCGTCAGGCAAAAGTTAAGACGTGTAGAAGTAGCTTTTATTGAATACCGTGAATCATTAGAAGAACGGAGAATCAAAAGTACAGAGGAAATTGAGAGGAAAGTTTTGATATATCGGAAACCCAAGTCTTCCAAAGAAAATGCTCTACCTTCAGATCGGTTCCCGATTCCAAACCCTCACCGGCTAAGTTGAAGAGCCCGCTTCCTCCTCGACCTCCCTCTTCTAACCCACTTAAGCGGAGGCTCAGTATGGAGACCATTCCTGAGAATTCCATCCATGGGTTGTCTGATTCTGGTGTGAAGGTACGATTCGTGGTGTGATTTTGGAGGTTTTGGTTTATTTTTGTCTTAATTTAGGTGGTGAAATAACAGTTTATTTGGGTTGTTTTTGCAGCTGCAAGAGTGAAAGTTTTAGCACCTCGAGGTTTGCCCAATATGCCAAAGCTATAAAGAACAAAGTTGTTGTTAATGAAGTTATGGAAGATGACGTGAATCACTTGCGTGAAGTGATACGACAACTCAGTGTACAGTTTTTTTTTTTATATTATTATTATCAATTTTTCAGGTAATGTTTGTACTCTTTGAGTTGTGATTTGTGAATATGCTAGGATTGATTTGATTGGGTCTTCATAGACATGTATGCCTTTCTCATCAAGTTTTCTTTAGATACCACTTATTTTATTGTATTTGTATCTCCCAAGTTTATGTCATTCTCTTTATATTTGTTCTATTAGCTTAACCTTATATGCCTTTTAAGAGAAATGTGATTAAGCTATATTTCAGATGTTTGGTTTCTTTGAAATGTACAAAATTTTATCCTTCTCGTGGTTGCATTTGTCAGAAGCTTTGCCTTTTGCCTTTTGTGTTAATCTCAAAGAAATGTTCAGCTCCATACACCCAGGATTTTGGATTTTCGCCCAAAAACATAGGCATTTCTAACTTTTGTACTTTCTCGTTCTACATAGTTCAAGTTCATCTCTGTGGTGACTTCCGTCTCATCTATTTTTCCTTTCAATGTCATGACTAACCCATCTAATGTTCCCGAATCATCTCTTTTTTTATAGCTATAGTTTTCCCTCAATTCATCTGCCATCCTTTCCATCGATTTTTTCATTTTTAGTAACATTTCCTTCATACCCAATATCTCCTTCTTAGTCCCTTCCACTCTCTCCTCGATTTTCCTTTGCGCCATGAGTCGTGTAACCACCCCCAGTTTTTCGGGCTATGATACCAATTATAAGACTACCAACCTCAAATATCAAATAAAACACACAAAACTGGCAAACAAGGCGATACTCTGGAGTTCTTTATTTATATATAAATGCCAAAATGTTCACAAACTACAATATCAAGATAACAAGGAGGAAAAGAAAACATAAAGAAACGTACCAACCTCCTTTTACATTAATGGAGATCCCTGACGGCTACAGTAGCCTACTCCCATAAAGATGATAATAAAAAACCTAGCTACCCTCTCCCTATTATTCACCATTTAAAGCCTTTCCTAAAATTCCTTCATGTGGGCCCTACTTTGTACGAATTTTTACTCCCATCATCCCTCTCCATGAACAATAAGTGGATTTCCTTTTTTACCCTTTCTCACATACGTATGAATGATTGGGGACCTTACAGTTAGCTCTACTTCTATGAATGTAATTTGTGTCATATTGCCGATGTCTTCGAAAAAGGATGTGGCAAGCATCTATATCAAGAACATCACATATAATTTGGTCTTTATAGTATTGTCCTGTTGATAAAGAAATAGTACAAACCTCATTAAACAATAGCTTCTCCGCATTTTTTTTATCCAACTAACCTTATAAGGATTCGGGTGTGGGTCAGTTATCAAATTTAGGGTAGAAACTTGTTTTTTAGACACTAAGTTTTCACTACTACCACTATCAACGATAACTTGACACACTTTATCGTTAATGGTGTATCTTGTTCGAAAGAGGGAATTCCTTTGTGGCATTTGTTCAGTCGTAGGGGTGAAAAAGAATTCTCTAACTTACACAAGATAGTTGATCTCCTTCATCCAATGTTGAAATCTCTAGAACCTTTTAGTTTAGATTAAAACTTGAAATTTTTCGTTAGGTGTTGAAAGAAGAAAAATAAAGATGAGGATAAAAGAATGACCTATGGGGCAAAATGGGAAATTTATTAGGAATGAGGGGCAACTTGGTAATTTTATCTTTTCTTTTAAATAAATAAAAGTAATAAAATTAAAGAAAGAAGAAAAAAAATTCTCCCCTTCTTCTTCTTCTTCTTCGTGGAAGCACTCAAGTCTCCCTCCCCCTATTCTTCTCGATTCTTCCTCTCTACCGACAGTCGACACGGTCTCTCCCCCTCTTTCTCTCCTCCAGTCGACGCACGCCCTCCACGACGCTCTCTGGCAACGACTCCGCTGCTTCACGACATCAACACCGATGCTGACAGCCCTCTCTGGTGCTGCTCCACTCTATCACATCGTAGCACAACCTTCTTATTCTCCATCACGAGATCTAAATCACAGTTGCATCGATTCTTCTGTTGGATTTGGGAGTTTCAAGTAAGGATATACTCATTTTGTTGGGTTCCTTTAAGTTTTTCGAATACCTATTAAGTTTCGTCTTGATTTTCACATTACTCGTTACATTTCATTGTTAGATTTGGAATCTTGTACGATTTTAGTCGTTGTCCAGCTGTTCGAAAGCTCGAATTTAGGCGTTTGGTGCAACTTGGGTAAGATAATGGGTATAAATCCCAAGCATCATTGTTAGTGGGGATAAAAGACGTATCTACATAAAAGACCGTTGAGTTTTGAACTAAGTTGTATGCTCATGGGTTAAGTATCTAGAGTTTGGGTCCAAGGGTTCGTATATGGAAAATTTAGTTTAATCCTAGCCGCTTTATATATTTAAGGACCTTGAAGCATCAAATATATTTTAGTGACCTTACAAAATATTTTGCAAATAGTTGTAGCCTCATATCATATAAAGATATTGATATGACCTTGATCTATATTTTTGGCCAAATTAAAGTGGGAAGAGCTTACAATCGTGGAGGATCGAGTTATTGGCTATGAGTGGCTCATTTTCAAGTTTTCTTTAAACGTATACATACTAATTTATGAGATTTCTTGGAAACTACCATTGTTTAAGATTTTTTATAACTATATTTTCATTTATATTTAAACGACGGGTTTACTCATAATGGTTTCAAGGATATGCATGTTTAGAACTACTTATGAAAATTGAGTTTTCTGATCATCTTTGGCTTTTAAGCATAAAGTATGTGATGTATGTATGATGGTGATTTACCCATAAGCTATGCAAATGTGTTTCCGTAGCACTACCTACGGTCGTTAGGGGATTTTGGGGCTGAAAGAGGTCATGGTCGGAGACCCAAGAATCTGAATTTAGGTGAGGATGTTGATGGGGGAGTGTGATATGGCCTCAGGCCTAACTTAAACCATGATGGGTAGCTCTATGTGCATATAAGAGCGGAGATGAAGGTGGATACTGTGGTAGGTGTTAAATATGCGTAAGTTCCATTTGGCCGCGTGTTTCCTCGTGGATATGGATCACTCGTGAGCTATTTCGGACCGTGTATTTAGTATGCTATCATATCGAATTGGATGGAGGTGGCAATCGTGGCAGGCCCTATATATGGTGAGCTAGTTGTGGCCACATGATTCTTTGATCATGTTCGAGCTATTCTTGGCTGTATATCTAGGCGCCCTGCCATGGTTGGATTAATTACAGGTTTGTTGGTTGACTTGTGGATTATGTGACGATATCGTTTTTAGTTAATATTTCATTATAAATGCATATTTACACATCTTGTTGAGCATGTTTTACCAGTTTTACATCTAATTGCCACTCACTAAGTTTTCAACTTACGTTTTTAATGTTTTCTTCCCCTCCCCAGGTAGCAATCCAGGATCAAGCATTGATCATTCTCCATTATTTTTTAGACCTTCATTTTGTATGTATCTAGTTAAACTTTTGTATTATATCATGGGAGTGGTTAGTTGTATCAAGAGAGACGCTAAGAACTCGAATTATGAAGGAATTCACATTGGAATGAAGTCTTTTTTGTATGTAATTTCTAGTTTAAATTTTGAATTCTACTTGGAACTTTGGAACTGTTAGGATGTGTGTGGTCAGACACACTTATAGTGTGGTAGTATCTGAAGTTTGGTTTCTTATGTATTGAAGTGAAAATATTTCCTTTTTCAGGTTTGGCTACCCCGTATTTTAGGGGAGGTGCTGTCGAATTTTCTCTACATGTTTTTTTTTATTATTGGAAAAGGTGTTGTATAAATCTTATGTTTGAAAAGAATGTATAAAGGAGCTAGCTAGAGGGAAAGTCTAGAACAGGGTGTGACAAGCTTAGGCAGAGGGATCCTTTTGAATGAACTCTATAATGATAGTGCATCGATGCATCAACTTTACTCTTATGCATGAGGAAAGCCAAAGCCACACCTAGACCCCATAGAAAGCAGGAGAGTCGAGCCGATTAGGTCCAAAATGAGTCAGATTCCCTCGGTATCAGAGCTTGTGTGGGGGACCCTTCACTCCTGGCCGAAGCCACACCTAGACCCTGTAGGAAGCAGGAGAGCCGAGGAGCCAGTTAGGTCTAGAATGCATCGAGATCCCTCGGTATCAGAGCTTGCGTAGGGACCCTTCACTCCTAGTCGAAGCCACACCTAGCCCCCGTAGGCAGCAGGAGAGCCAAGGAGCCGGTTAGGTCCAGAATGTGTAGGGTTTCCTCGATATCAGAGCTTGCGTTGGAGAACATTCACTCCTGGCCGAAGCCACACCTAGACCCCGTAGGAAGCAGGAGAGTCGAGCCGGTTAGGTCTAGAATGTGTCGGGTTCCCTCGGTATCAGAACTTGCGTGGGGGACCCTTCATTCCTGGCTGAAGCCACACTAGATCCCGTAGGAAGAAGGAGAGTCGAGGAGCCGGTTAGGTCTAGAATGCGTCAGGTTCTCTCGATATCAAAGCTTGCGTGGGGGACCCTTCACTCCTAGCCGAAGCCACACTAAGACCCCATAGGAAGCAGGAGAACCAGGGAGCCGGTTAGGTTCAAAATGCGTCGGGTTCTCTCGATATCAGAGCTAGCGTGTGGGACCCTTCGCTCTTGGCCGAAGCCACACCTAGACCCCGTAGGAAGTAAAAGAGCCGAGGAGACAGTTAGGTCCAGAATGCGTCGGGTTCCCTTGGTATTAGAGCTTGAGTGGGGACCCTTCACTCCTGGCCAAAGCCATACCTAGACCCCGTAGAAAGCAAAAGAGTCGAGCTGGTTAGGTCCAGAATGCGTCGGGTTCCCATGGTATCAGAGCTTGCATGCAGTATGTTTTGTAGTGCATAATATTTGGGTTAAATTTCGTAAACTACAACAATCTAGTGGATGAAGCAAAGATGTCATCTATTGTTAGGTTAAATGGAAATCAAAGTACAAGAATTTTGGGCCTAAATTAGCCCACGATTAACTATTAATCATTCTCTTTAATCACCACAAAATTTTACTATAAATTTTTTTACTCTATTTTAGTTTTCACTTTTCAATATTTTAAAATCAACTATTTTAAGAGACAAAATTAAGGAAAATTGGTAAAAGTAGTACACTTTTTATTTTCGTTTTTTTTTAAAAAGCACATTTTATTAAAAACCCATAAAACTGTTATTTCTCGATCGTCTCGGACGAGATCGGCCAACAAGATTTTCCTAAAATATTAAAAAATTTCAATTTTGATTGTTCTGGGTTTTATCCGTTTTCCAATCTCTCCAACTATTTTTGGAAAAATATCATTTTTCTTTTCCTAATTATTCTCTTCTTCAACCCATAACCTTCTTTTACATTAAGGGCTAACAAGAAGAATGAAAAATTAGATGGTTTACTTTGGGAAAATAACAAAATTATTTTTAAATTGTTAGAATAGCAAAACTGAAAAAATTTCAAAAATAAAGAAATGCAATAATGTCTCAACACATCCTTGTTGAAATTGTTGAAATTGTGCACGTTAAGGTATTAAAAGCCAAAAAGAATCTAGCTTCATTATCTTCCACTTTCATACATTCCACAAAAAAAAAACCATGAAACCTTTCGTCCCCTTCAAATCTTCAAAGTTTTTCAATCAGTGGCAGAAAAGATTGAAGCTTCAAGCTTCGTCCTCCTCAAAACTTTCAAATTCTTCATACAATCGACGCAATTAAAAGGATTTTCTTCTTGTCGACCATCTTCTTCATCAAACCGATTACAACCATCTTCTTCATCAAACCGATTACAATCATCTTCTTCATTAAACCGATTACATATTCTTTTTTGTTTGGCGCAAAGGTAAAATTTTTCAAGGGATTTTCTTCTTGCTCGTTTGAGCTTTGCTTCTTAGGGAATTTTATTCTCACGATTATACTTCTCAATTGTTGCACGCACATTCAGCTGATCTCTGGAATTTTGTCAAGGTCAGAAAGAAAAAATGTAAAGTGTAATATCTTTTTAGTTTTTAATTATTATAGTTTATATATAGATACAGTTGTGAATATAAATTACTTTTTTCATTATTTAATTATTCTTTTAAATTACAGCAATAATATATCCCTTTCATTTGTAGGACAGATACAATGTAATTACATCCAAATATATTGTATTCGATATCAAACAACAACCTCATACCTTGTATTCTCCCTTTCCGTCTTCTATCCTCTTTGGTTTCTTCCAAAAGATTTAAAAATTAATATTATTTTAACTCCAATGGGTAATTAAGAAGAAGTACAACAAAATTTCAACAACCACAATGTAACTAAAATTCGACGATTGGTGGCGGCTGGAAGTTTTGGTAGAACCGGCAAACAGATGGTGATGAAGGAGACCGACGTGACTGGGCGTGCAACGTACGAAGGAACAAGTGGAGCAAAGGCGCTTGGCTTCGAATGAAGTAAAAACGTGACTAGCGGCGTGCAACGGAGGAGATGTTTCCTTGCAATTTAGTTCTCCGTCAATAGAACGGAGGGGATGACTACAAAGATGGAGATCTCTACTGGATGGATAACACTCGAACGGAGATGGAGGTGTCAGCGGTGACTAGGGTTTGGTGAGAGTGAAGATGATGATGAATAGTGAGATGGACGAAGAACGCAGACCAAGAGGTATATTTAAAATAATAATAATATTATTATATTCTTCTTTTCCCTTAAATATCTTCATTTTCCTTTTTTCTTTTCCAATTTAAATAAAACAAATCCTCTCTTCTCAATTAATTCCTTCCAAAAATAAAATGTTCAAAATTTTTTATAAATATTTTGGAATATAAATAATCCAAAAATGTTAAATTTATGATTGTCATTATTTTAAATATATAAAGCAAATAGCACGATTTTAGGGATGATAAAATTTTAAATTCAAATTATTATTAACAATACTTTTTTTGTAAATTTTTAAAGCAAGTTTTAGTATTTTGACGGTTTCAAATCAAAACTTAAAATCTATTTTTAAATAACAATGATGGAAAATAGATAAAGAATATTAACATTTTCTTAAAATAATCATACATACATTAAATGCATCATAATTATAGGGGTAAGATACAATTTTAATTTTAACCACCACAACTAAATAAAATGTTAATTACTTGATTTGAAAACTGCAAATACGAAAATCTGGTATAAATTGCAGGCATAAATCTAAGGGATATTGATTCAATCAGATCCATTCAGAAAATAAATATTTATTTAATATTCTTACAAAACTGAATGATTTGCAAATACACTGTGATTCTGAGTTATATTCAATTATTTTAACCTACACAAATACATTGTATCTGTCGGATAAGAATTTCCCTATATACAGAAGTAAAATAGGTTGAAAAAATAAGATTTGGTGTAAGATTTAGGAAGATATGAATAATTTTTTTTAAAACATAAAAAAAATATCAAGAAGATTGACAAAAGCGTACAAAAAGTTTAGTAAGATTTGTGAAGGTTTGAATAATTTTTGTTGAAAAATATAAAAAAATCAAATAAGATTTGGGAAATTATTGAATTGCCGTCTAATTGTCTAATGCAATGCAAAGAAATCTCGTGGTTCTCTAAATAACTATCAGTGATAGAATTTGTTATAGGTTGTAAATATTTTTTAAAATTTACTATTTTTAAAAATTTTCCTTAAATATATACAATGATAATAATAATAATAATAATATCATTATTATTATTTATTTTCCCCATATAACTCATATTTTCCTTTTTCTCTTCCTATTCCAATTAATTTCAACTCTCTCTTTATTAATAACCCATTCCATCGCCTTTAAACTCTCTTTTTCCAAAAATATAATATATTTTCCTTAATAGTTATATTATCCCATAATATAATTACTCTTATTCCTCCATAACTTAATATAACATATAAATAATTACCCATAATACTTCCAACACTACTACAAAATCGGCCTTAGTTGACGCTTAAAAACTGTCAAGTAGGTTTACTTGACGCTTTTAAAAGTGTCAAGTAATCCAGTGACTGTTTTTAAGCGTCAAGTAAGGCCAGTTTACTTGATAGGTAAAAGGCGTCAAGTATATGAGATAACTTGACACTTTTTAATCGTCAAGTAATCCAGTGTCAAGAATAAGAGTGATTTTGTTTGACAGATTTTAAGCGTCAAGTAGAGTTATACTTGACAGTTTATAAACGTCAAGTACATGTGATTTCTTGACATTTTTTGCATGTCAAGAATGTATGTACTCTTGACATGTTTTGCAAGTCGAGTTTTTTTTTTTTTTTTTTTAAGGAAAATTATATATTTTAAAATATCTTCATAATGTTTCGTGCACCTGTTTTGAAGCCGAATGTATATAAATAATGCAAGAGAGTACATGTACAAATGTGCTAAAGTACACACTTGTTGAACAATTGAATGAACTTTTTCCATCAAAGAACTTTTAATAATATTTTAACATATATAATTATCAATGGAACCATATACACATGTAGTTAGCCTAACTTTTCTAACAGCAGCAGCCTAACTATAGGTGTAGCCTAATTATAGGTGTATCAACAAAAAATATCAACTAAACTAATTCACCTAGATATATCGAAGTATATCAACAAAATATCACATCTATATATATATCCAGTATTAACAAAAACTTGTTTATCTAACCCAAAATATATATAATTCACTCAAATGTGGCCACCCAAAAAATCAGCAAGCTCCATGCGCACTTAATCTATGCTCTGGAACTTTCTTCCTTAATAAGTGTTTTCCTGCATGTAGAAAAGATCAAGAGTTTCAACATTGGATTGCACAAGAAATCAAGAATTAAGTTTCAATTTACAAAGTTAGTTCTTCAAGCATATTATCTTTTCATTAAAAAAATACGAATGCAGGCTATAATGTGCAGCTATGGTCATAAATGCAAAATAAAAAAAAATAGTCATTTCATCATAAGCCTTCCAATATAAAAAACTTACCCTTTTTTTTTATCACTTCCATTGTAAGTGGAAAACACAATAACATCTGCTCCAAGCCTCATAGTAACATATGTAGCTACATTGTAGACCTAATAAGATTCTACAATTAGTTTCAATCTTATTGTAAAATCAAATTAAACAAGGCCAAAATAAGAACATGAAAACTTTAGAGGTTTACACCAATAGAAGTAGTCTTAAAATAGTCACGACTAAGAAAACTTTACCATGTCTCAAAACAACAGCAATCACAATCAAAACCATTAGTACAACTACTGCAACCTAAACATAAAAGTGACCATCTACATTTCAATTATCATGGGGCTTCAACATGCTTAAAAACAAGAGGCATTGTAACTACATAAATTAAAGTAAATAGACAATTTTTCCACAAGGAAACGACAACAGAGGTAGAATGATATGATGACACAACCTGGAAGAAGTCGGCAAGAAAATTTTCGTATAGAAGGGGAAGATAGAAAGCATGATAACATATGAGAATGACACCATACAACCTGAGACAGAAACAAAACATGATATAGATCCAAAACAACAAGCTCTAATTTGGTAGATATTAAAGAGTGGTCAAACCACCATTGGAGTCCTTGTCGTTCTGTTTTTTACGTCAATATGGTCCCTCTAACTTGAATATATTAAATTTAGATCCCAATATTTTGGTTAAATCTCGCCAAACATTTCTGCCATTGCCGGTGTCAAACTTCTATTATATTGATTATGTCTTAACAACTGAGTTATGCGCAAGGTGACACACAAATATTTATCGTTTATTTTACCTCTAAACAAACCAAATATTGAGTTGAAAACTAAAAAAAGTAGTTTTGAAAACTTTATTTTGTTTTTAAAATCTTGCTAAGAAATTGAGTGAAAATAGGCTTAATTTAAAAAAACAGTAAACCAAATAGTTATCATTATCAAACTGAGCCTAAGGTTTTCAAAATTGTGGAAGTTAATTTAAGATCATACAGGGGTTGGCTTTCAGAAGTTACTTTCACATCCGATCCTTTCAACAACGTAAGGAGATTTAACCAAAATAGTAGAGACCAAATTAAATTTTAAAAAAAAAAAAACGAAAGAAAAGGTGATTTGGGCTTGCAGTTTAGGATTACCAATAACTAAAACTAGCTCCACTTCCAGCAAGCCCACAAGCAAACAGTGCCAATGCGTTCAAAGAGGACATGATAACTACGTATCTGTAGAAAGCAAGTCTTGCTGCACAAGAATTGGTAAAATAGTAATTGCTCACTTCAACATAACACAGCTCATTGAAGCATATACGGATAAAAGATATTGTATCTGGTAATTTCTCTCTATGGCTTGTTGAATGGTACATGAACAATATAAAACCACAAGCTGCAGTAATCAACAGACGGTGGACCACCCACAAGTTCCACTTTGTTCGATGTGTACTGTTGTCACTTAATATGAATAATTGAACTCCAAACCCAAACAAATAAATTGCCTAATAAAAGAGGTATAAACAAAAGGCAAAGTAAGAACTGATCAATAACATAAGAAGAATTGTTCAACACATTATACAGACCCCAAAAATGTTGTATACTCGAAACATTAAAGGTGAATTAAGATTGTTGGAAGTGTATGATGAACACTCAAAAAGCATAATCAAACCAAAATTCAATTAAGAAGAAACAAAGTCACTTGTACTACAGCTTTACAACAAACTACAAACTTGGTTTCTATCTTCTCTCAAGCTTCCCTTAATTCTCTTGACAAAACCCTTTAAACATAGCAAAGAAAGCCTATTTATATAAATAACTCAAAATGAAAAATCTAGATCATGTGAGTCAAGAAAATTTAATGTGCCTACAATAATACCCTTCTTTAAAAATTAAGAAAGTGAACATTTTATTCAAAATTACACCTTGTATACATACTTTAAAACTTAAAGAAAAAGTAGTATAACATACAGAACAGATCCTGTTCAAGTAGGTCCTAGGGCGTGACACATACTAAGCGTAATGCATTTGACTTAAAAAACATGACTAATTTTCAACGTTGATAGCTTCTTGAATGGTGAAAGATGCAATTAACTAAATAAAAATGCTTTTTCAAATTTTTATTGGTGTTTAGTTATATAATCAAAAATGATTTTGAAAATTGTAAATATATTTAAGAAGTGTTTCATTTAAAACACAACATGATTTTCAATAGATATCCCACACAAGTTAAAGTTTAGCATAATTGACAGGGACCAATCTACTACTATTTCTACCAACAATTGTAAAAAGAAGAGAACTGAAATCACAATGTTGTTATTTTCTGTTTTCTTTTGTAAAAAATAGAACTCTTTATTTTCAATACAATGTTCTCCAGAGCCAGACTAGAGGCAACCTGAAAAGGACGTATCTACGGAGTAAACATCCTAACCATTTGGCGATTTGAAGACCTCGTTCCGGAGCTGCCAAAGGCTAAAATACAAGCAATTTATTTTAATAAATCCAATGATGAGGCACCACAGAAAAATAAACAAGAGACAAAAAAAAGAACCTGAAGGTTGTTGGTTTTAATATATGACCACACACACTTGAAACAACCAGACCAAAGCAAGAAAAGAAGTATGGACTTATGATCAATAACATGATTACCAGCTCGACAACCTGCATACAAAATTGATGTTAAGGAACTTTGAAAAGAAAAAACAGAGGGAAATAATTGGAGAGGATATCAAAGTATACAAAATGGTGATATAAAAAGTATAACATAAATAGGGTTGAAGAGTGATATCGACATTTATACATAATATAGTCCTTTTTGTGCTACAGCAAAGAACGGTGGATGTTCGAGAGGAGTTTAACCCTTCTATGAAAATTTTATGAATTGTGATTCTGGGGTGTAAATTTATTAGGAAAGCTAGTTTGCTGTGTTGTCGATTTTATAATTTAGTCCAAATGCATATAATGAGAATGTTTTGGACTCTTAGTATAATTGTTATATACACATACACAGTGTCAAACATGTCTTTTGGCTCTTCAGTTTGTGATTTTGTTTGATTTGAAAATTAAGAAAGGAAGTGAATATGATGAATTTTTAGAATTGGATATCTTCAACTTTTTTATTTTTCTTTTTTGTATGAAGCTAACTCCAATGAAATGTAAATTGATTAGTTAATTTAGATTCAGTCAGAGACTAATATTGATTAGGAAGAAACTCTTCTACTTGATGGCAAAAGTTTTATCCTTGTGTAAATAATTTTCAATGTAATTTCATTTAGATTTATCTATAACTAAGCCAAATACATATGTAAAGACCAATGCAAATATTCCAGAGGTCATTAATTACACGGAAATACAAATACACGAAAAGTATAAAAATTATAAAAATTACTCAACAATAAATGAAGCTGTAACTCAACAAAGAAGCTAACTGGAAGGAGAAGTCGTAACTCATCAGAATCCCCATTTTCATGGTCAAGCCATTGAATACCACTTTTCATGCAAAAATGAATAAAGTAAAAGCTTAAAGAATGAGCAGAAAAACTACTGTTGCAATCGAGTTTCAAACTTCTTATATACATCACAGAAAATTGCTAATATTGACAAGATTGACAATTCCAACTGTTCTATCCCCATTGCAACATTAGTATGAACATATAGAACTGACAAATAGAATAAGACAGATATAAAACAAAGAGAACACTATTATTGACCAGTTTATTGCAGAAAATTTGGGTTCAAGACAAAAAGAACAAAATAATTATACACCAATTTTTTTTGAAGATTATTGAATAGAAATGTGTATATTTATTTTTCACCTGAAAATTCCACCTACCTTTCTGCAAATCTTCTCCACCACTAATAAAACAAATTTTTTGAATGAAACCAAATCATTGATGAACACCCTCCACCCTGAATCAAAACAACCAACGAAATCAATCAAAGGAAACAAATACATTAAACTCAAAAAACAAAAAAGAAAAACTTTCATCATCTAACATTTCGTAGTTAACAAAAAAGGGAAGAAAATCAGAGGGGGGCATCTTTTTGGTGAGAAGAAAATTGGAAAGGGGGCATGTCCAGTGAGAAGAAGGGAGAAGAACTCTGGTGGTGAAGAAATCCGATGGAGGCCGTTCAATGTGAAGAAAATCAAAGGGGAAGGGGGGCTTTTCGGTGAGAAGAAAATCGGAAGGGGATGGGGGCACGATCGATGAGAAGAGGGGGGCGAGAAAAGAAATTTGGTGGGGGCCATTCGACATGAAGAAAATCAGAGGCAGGCTTTTTCGTCTGAAGAAAATTCAAAGGTCGCGTCATTTGGTGAGAAGTGGAGGAGGGCTGCGTGTGAGAGAAAAGAAGAAAAGGGAGGGAAAATGAAAAGAGGGAAAGGGGAGGGCGAAGGAAATTTTGGGAAAAAAAGTTTGGGCTTATTTTAGAAACTGGGGGAGGGAAATTTGGAGAAAAAAAAGACGATGTCTTTAGAATTTGGGGGATAAAAGAAAATTTTGGAGAAAAAAGATAGAATAGTTTTTTTTTTTTTTTAGAAAATGGAGAAAATATATATTATTTTTGACATTTTAATAAGTACATTTTAATAATTTTATTTTAATAAAAGGAGGAAAAAGTTTTTTTTTTACAAAATTGGAGAAAAATGGGAAACTTGAGAAAAAAGTGGAAAAAATTGTGTTTTTAGAAAAAGGAGAAAAAATGTATTACTTGACATTTAGAAAAAATGTCAAGTAAATAAAATTACTCTTGACGCTTTTAATCTGTCAAGTATTTAAAATAAAAAATAAAAAATAATGCATTTTTTTACTATTGGTTATTCTTGACGTTTTTTTTTTCTACTTAACAGTTTTTATTAAAACTGTCAATAATACCAAAACTGCAGGCGTCAAGTATTGTCAGTTTTGTAGTAGTGCAACTTCACAAATTTAATTCACACACCAATCAATCCAAAAATCCAAAAATCAAAACTTTAACAATGAAAATTTCAATTTCAAAAATTAATTACATATCCTTCCAAAATACTTAATTTTCACAATTTTAAACAATTTCTTTGAAAATGAAATTTTGGTCAATTAAATTTTGCCACGTCATTACAGCAAATATTGTGGTAATTATATTTTTATTGGATTTTGATAATTAAGTTTACTCAAACCAACCCAATTCAGGTCCAATAAACAAATGGACTCAAGCCCAAGTCCAAGAAGCAAATGAGCTCAAGCCCAAGCTCACCAGCCCATGACAATTCTCTATAAATAGAGACATTCATTTGAGGGATTTTGGATTGAAGGAAGAATTGAAGCTCTGAAGTATTGAAGATTCAAACTTCTTGAAGATTCGAACTTCTATAAAGCTCTCAAGACGTGCAAGTTCTTATCAACTTTGAGATCATCATCTTCTGAAAGATTGAAGACTTGGAAGATCAAACTTTCCTTAAATTTCAGATTTCAGAAGACCGAAAATCAAATAGACTTGCAACTACAACATCCCCAAGACCGAAGACTAAGAAGTTATAAAGTTTTTATCTTTTATTGGAGAGAAAGCATCAAATGAGTAAATACTAGAGACCGTATTCACAATATTCATCAATATACAAAGTTCAATTCAACGAATTACATTTCTTTGAAATCTCGTGTGAACAGTTTGGCACGCCCAGTGGGACCGTCTCTACCTTTCATCTCTTTCTCTTTTTGAAGAACATCTCTAAGGAAATCATGACATCTCAAAGCAACACTTCCAAAGCTCTAGGTGACATCAACAAGCGACCAAATACTTGCAGTCGCTCAAGGGAATTTCATTCATATGAGGATATGCCACCCTTTGAGGTTGCAAAGAATATTTGGGAACAAATCTCCAGTCCACCAAAAGGTGAAATTGTAATCAAAGAAAATCCTATGATTGATAAACACAACTCATCTTCTGAACGCACAAATGAGGAGGTACCTCCACTAGAAGAAATCTGGGCTTTAGTGTCAGGTGAAAAAAAATGAAAATCTATCTTTAATATCGTTTTTGAAAAAGCGGATCATTAAAGTCGGTTTTAAACCGACATTAATGATAAGAGTTTAATGTCGGTTTTAAACCGACATTAATGATAAGAGTTTAATGTCGTTTTTAAATCTACATTAATGATCCGTCCATTTTTAATTTTTTCTTTAATTTTTTTATTTTGTAAAAACCGACATTAATGATATTTCCATTTTTAATGTTTTTTTATTTTGTGAAAACTGACATTAATGACTCTCCCCATTTTTAATTTCTCTTTTAATTTTTTTTAGGTTGTAAAAATTAAATTTCACACTCTCTCTTACTTTACTCTTTTCTGTCAAATTTTCTTTTCTTCTGTCGATTTCGAATTTCCTTCTCTTCTCATTCTGTGACTTAGAACCCATCGCCGTCGTGCTTCAGCTACAAGGAAACGCCTCCGGCCCATTCGTCTTCGAATCCACCACTGTGCTCAGTCGTCGTCGTGCTTCCTCAGCAAGAATCCCTCGTGTTCAGCCATCTTCGAATCCACCACCATCGCCACCACTGTGTCCAGCCGTTGCCACCATCGCATGCCCAGCCGATTGGTTTGGGTAATTTTTTCAACTTTGGTCTACTTTTTGGTTTGGGTAATTTTTGAGTTTATAAGTGTTGTGTTGTTTCTTGTATTATTGTTTCAAAACATTCATGAACTTCAAACAAAATTAAATTTCTTGTTATGGTTTCTATTTTCAGTTATCGTTTCAAAACATTCATGAACTTAAATTTCTTGTTATTGTTTCAAATCCGCTTTCTTTCTAGATTTTGATCTTCTTCTTTTGCTTGAAGCTAGCAGATAAATGCCTTGAATAGCTTCCTGCCTCGGCTAGCACAGGGTAGACCAAGAGAGGGGGCAACTCGACCTGTGAATACCAATCTGGTATTACTTGATCACAGACATTGGACTAAAGGGAGCGGACTACAAAGGCCCTTCTGAGCCTTCTTCTGGAGGTTCAAAGAATTTCCATGCGCTTTCTTCTGACTTTTGGAGGCATCAAAATAGATCATTGAATCAATCTTTAGTAGGTTCTGACTTCTCTTGTCTTCTTTTTCCTCTATACTTGCATGAGTATTCGTTTCTATCTTTTCCTCAATTTAATTTTGGATTAATTTGAGACATTTTTCACTGTTATCAACATATTGGTATGTGGATTTAGTTTTGTGAGAAAATGTAATGTTAAAGAGAGAGTGTTGATTTGGAAGATATGGAGATGAAGTGGGAAGTGAGTTAATGGAGATTGGGGTTTAAAGGTAAAGAAGGAAAGTACAAAAGAGAGTGAAGAAATGAAATAGTGAATGGTAAATATAAAAGGTGACTACAAATGAGAGAAAGAGAGATATTTAGTTTGGTATTTTAGTGCTCAAAAGAGAATGTCATGGTTTCCTTAATCAAGAGCATGAGGTATACTTGAAATGTTCTTATTATAGTTTAAGGATTAATTAATTATGTGCTCATCATGTCATTGGATTCAAGTTGTAGGTCATCTATATACTTTAGCCACATTCAAGGTGACTTCTTGTGAAGTGAGACCTAACATTGAGATCAGACTAACAGGTATACACCTTTAATCTAAACCCAAAATTAGGATTTCGACTAATAAAGCTCTGTCTATTTTGTTTTTATTTCTTCCTTATGTTTTTTCCTGATATAAATTAAACTCATTACAGTTAGATATTTCAGTAGTATTTGTGGTTAGATCATAAGTTTAGTGATTAAATGAAGGTCTTTAATATTGAGAATTAGCTTTATTTCTCTTTTACTGTGCTGAGAATGTAAATTCAAGTGATGGCCGTTCTTAATCGGAAAAAAACTCAACTTGTGGACCTGGTGGATGATAGCAAGGTGATTTTTTTGGGTTAATGTCTTCATGATAAGAGTTGATTTGTTCCGCTGTTGGAGAAAATGAACAAACCTTCTTGAAGCTATTATCATAGGATGGTTGATGATTTATAACAATTCTTACAAATACTATCAATAACAACCTTGCAGGAGGGGGTAACTCATAGGGCTAGCATAGAAGGAAGAATGGTTGTGTTAGAAAATGAATAAAAGGAGTATTGGGTGAAAATGCCCCCAATGCAAATCTTTCTTTCTAACCTAAAATAAAATGTTGATGATTTTTTTCCTTTTACCCTTCAACAATCACCTCACCGTATTCTCTCTAATGTGGCTTTGGTTAGGTTTATAGAAAATATAGATCACTCACTTCAAAGTGTAAAGAACCCATTTTAAATCAAGCTCCAGATTTCGTACAAGCGACAGTAACTGAGATATCCACAAGTGGTAATTAGTTGGGCTTAATTTTAATAAAATTCTACCGATTTGGTGATAAAAGAGGATTTCTCAGATTGTGGAAATTCTACCATAGTTTAATTAATAGATACAATAATATTGGGTTCCTTGATTTAAGAGTCAGATACAAAAATCTCTTCATCATTTAATCAGTAGATAATTGCTTCAGCTGAATTGGTAGGTAGATGGGATTGAGTGATGTTGTCTAATTTTGTAACTTGATTTGGCGAAGGAATTTGGATCTTGATTTGAGATGGGTTCTTTACACAAAGCTCTAAATTGGAAAACATTTGTTGATAAATGACTTGAAGGATCAATCACAAGCTTTTCCATAGTTCGCAAAACTCTCTCTTTTATCCTTTACTTTTTAAAAAAAAAATTAAAAGAAAACTTCATGAAAACTATGAACCAAACATTAGGTAAGTATTATTCTTTTTAAAAGTGAGCTCTTTTTTTTTTTTAAGTATTATTATTCTTTTGCAAGTAAATTAGCTATTCCACCCTGGACATGATAAAAAACTTATTTGGTTGGTTCCCAAATTCAATTTTTGTTTTTGCTTCTTTCTCCACGATGTCGAGTTTGCAGAAGCACCTTGGTCTTGACAAATTGCCAAGCATGAGTACAATTGATCCGATACATAGATTTTCATTAGGTGCTTGCCGACATATAGGAGATGACATAGGAATGGAATCTATTGGATTCAAGGGGGAGGGGAGAAGTAGCTCATCCAATAGTTGCAAGTGAGCAAAACATTAATTTCTTTTTAATAGAAAATGAATCATTCTTAATTTTTTTTTTCCAGCTTGCTTTTGTGTATTTTGGTTGCGCAATTCTTGTTGGTATGGGCTGGTTCTATCTTCTATGACAGAAGTCCTTACAAACAATCTGGACATATTGATCTTTCATTATTTTCTTTTTCTTTACTAGATTGTCATTTTCATAACTTAGGTACACTTTTCCCCAATATATTACAAGATTAATTAATTAATCGTCGTGGATAGAGATTTTGAGGAGAAGGATATGGCGGCGTGTGAAGAAATACCGATCAAAAAGTTGTTAGGGCTTCATGAATTCGATGGCCAGGAGAGATAGGGCTCAGAGTTGGATGAGGTTGTTATAGATGTTTTTTGTGCTCAAGGTTGAAAAGCGTTAGTCAAAAAGCTCAAATGAATGGAGAAGGACAAGAGAGTTAGTAACAAGGCAAAATTTCACTCTTCTTTATACCACAGGTTTTTACAGAGCATCCTAAGTTGGTTTGCTATCCTTAATAACCATATTTTTCTTTTTATGTTTGTGTTTGTGTTAGAGTTGTGGATTTTACTTTTTCTCTTATATGTGGGCTCGTTCTTCGACTCAATGTACTTGAATTAGGCTCACCTAATTTTCTGGCGGTGATGGTAATGTAGTTTTTTTCTCTCACTCTGAAGTGGTTAGGGGTTTGAAGGGAGGAAGTTTCTGGTGGTGGTGGTGGTGAAGAATTTGTTAGTCTGTGAAAATGTTCGGGTTTCAATGGCGAATGAAACTTTGGAAGGTGAGTGATTGTGCCTGTTTTATGTGCTATGCAATTTGTACTTAAGCTTACGTAGATTTATTTGATCTAACATGTTTTTTTCTAGGAGTTTAGATAATAATTGTGGTTGTTGATCTTGATTTGACATTATTTGCTTTGGTTACTGATCTTGGCAGGTGTTGAGACCAACAAATGCTTAGATAATAATAGTGGTTGCTGGCAAGATAAAGCGGCCAATCTAACAGCTTGCAAGGTATGAATCAAGATTATATGGCATACCGAGTGTCAAGCTTTAGTAAATTAAACTAAGGATAGATTACTTCAGAAGTCTATTATTCCGTGTTGGTTTTTTTTATTGACAATTTCAATTTACATAGGATACTTTTCGTGGAAGGATGTGTGAGTGCCCACTTGTTGATGATGTGTAGTTCAAAGGAGATGGTTACACCACTTGTGCAGGTACTAATTATTCATCTTCTTGTCTATGGTGATGCATTAATATTTAAGAGAATATTGGTATTGAAAAGTTCTAATTTCTAATTCAATCTGAAAGGATTACGTGTTATGATTAGATCTTTTAAAGACTTTGTTTAGATCAATCAATTAGACATTGCATGTTTACTAGAAGAAATATGGCCTATGTGTTTTGGAATCTACATGAACTGATTAGAAACTCGATACGTTTTTGTGAACTCATCTATTCAAGAACTTAGCTATGTTTTGGTTCTTAAGAATTCGTTTAGTTGAATTGGTAGATACTTAAGAGATTTTTTTACTGTTGAGTTGTGCTTTTCATCTCTTGAAAAAACTGAAGTTTTGTTATCATATTTTCCATCTCTTGTGTTTTTCTTTCTCTTGTATCTAGATGAATGAATCTACTACTGCTATGTCTCTCTTTGGTACTCCTGTGACTAATTAAATTTTTTAAAATAAATTCCCATGGATCAAAGGTTACATCATTAAGCTTTGTTCGTGCAGATCCGCACAATCAGATTGATCACCTTCGTTCATAAGATTTGTTCAGTAAACACAATATTAAGATTTCATTTTGTATATACATATGTAAGAGAGAAATATTATAATTTCTAAAAAAATATTAATTTTATTTATTTGTTGACTTAAGAAAAAATATTTATCTACACGGTCCCATAATGTTTGTTTTTAACTATTTGGGGTCATAGAAAAATGGACAATAATGCAACATTTTAATAAAAATAAATTAGTAAAAATAGACCAAAAAACTGACATTGTTGGCCTCTTAATGTTGGTTTTAAACCGATATCAAAGCGTAAACGACATGAAAGACCTTTAATAATGCTAGCATAGATGTCGGTTGCCAACCGACACTAAAGGCCATTAGTGTCAGTTTTAAATCGACATTAAAGGCCAAATTTCTTCTAGTACTCCTCCAAACATAATGTCAGTTATGGTAACTAGCGTGAATACAAGCGAAAATAGAATGACAGAGCTAGAAAAGAGGGTCAATATGCTCATGAAGGCGCTTGAAGAAAGGGACTACGAGATTGAATCTCTAAAGAATTAGATCGAGAGTCTTGACGCTGCTGAATCAAGTCACACACATATTGTCAAGAATGCTGACAAAGGGAAGGCAATTATGCAAGAAAGTCAACCACAAAATTTGACTTCAATTGCATCTCTGTCCAGCAATTGCAGGAGATGATTGCAAACTTCATCAAAATTCAATATGGTGGACCCGCTGAAACTTTCTCTTTGTATTCCAAGTCGTATGCGAAGAGGATCGACAACCTGAGAATGGCGAATGAGTACCAGCCACCCAAGTTCCAACAGTTTGATGGAAAGGGCAACCCAAAACAACATGGTTGCCCATTTTATCGAATCATGTGAAACTGCTGGTACGCAGGGAGATTTGTTGGTCAAACAGTTCGTCCAAACTCTCAAAGGAAACGCCTTTGACTAGTACACCGACTTGGAGCCTGAATCCATCGACAGTTGGGAGTAGCTTGAGAGGGACTGTCTTAACCGTTTCTACAACACTCATCGTATTGTCATCATGATGAGCTAACTGCCACAAAGCAGGGAATGGGTGAGCCAGTCGTCGATTATATTAACCGTTGGAGAGCATTAAGCCTTGATTGCAAAGATAGATTAACTGAATTGCGGGCAGTAGAGATGTGTACTCAAGGAATGCATTGGGGACTTCTGTGCATCTTACAGGGAATAAAACCCCGCACCTTTGAAGAGTTAGCAACTAGAGCTCATGATATGGAGCTAGGTATTGCTAATAGAGGGAACAATGATTTACTGATTCTAGAAGTTAGAAAAGAGAAGAAAGAAGTGAAGAGCACCCAAAAGGTATCGAAAGGTGCTACCAAGGAGGCTATGGTCGTCAGCACGACCCTTTGAAGTTTATCTCCAAAGAAAAGAAATTTGAGAAACGCCAAGAAGAAGAAGAAAAAAGACATCCAATGTTGAAAGAAAGACAAGAAAAAGTTTAACCTTTTCCAAAATCTAACTTACCTGATATGTTGGAGCAACTACTGGAAAAGCAACTCATTCAACTTTCTGAATGTAAATGACCTGCGGAAATGGGAAGGGTAAAAGATCCCAATTACTGCAAATATCATCCGATCATCAGCCTGCCTGTGGAGAAATGTTTTGTGTTGAAGGAGTTGATTCTGAAATTAGCTCTAGGCAAAAAGATTGAACTAGATCTCAATGATGTGGCACAAACAAATCATGCCGCAGTGACAATTCATGTGGATGGTCGGTACCTGCTACAAGGAATCTAATCCAATTTGGATCTTTAGAGCCTATCTTTATATATTCTTCACAGGAGGCCTTACAAAATGATGACCTCCAAACTGTTGGCTCTAAAGAAGAAGAAAAGCAGCTAGAGGATGCTGATGAGGGATGGACGCTAGTAACGCGTCGAAAGAAGCGCAAACAAAATTATGCTAAGAAATAATCTCCCTCATACCGAGAGCATAGAAGAAAGAGTAAGTCTCAGAGAAGAAAAACAAGAAAGAATGCGAGAAAGTTTCAACCAATCACTAAAGAAAGTGAGGAGCTTCCTCGACCACGAAAACCAATAACTCTGATGGACTTCTTCCCTGAAAACTTTCCAATTGAAATAGCTTCATGTCATGCGGTCAGTAGGACTAAGGACGACGCTTCTCCCTCATATCCCGTGGAAGCAGCCACCAAGTCAGAGGAATTGCCTTCTTTTTGTGTAAATGATCTTCTGTCACTCCCGCGAGAAATCAAGGACACAATTATCGAGATGTTAAAAGATGATGATGTCTCGACTATTTCTGCATCACAAACAAAGGCATGTGATTCCTGTTGTACGTCGATAGCATTTAATGATGAGGACTTGTTACTTGGGTCAAAGCTTCACAACCGACCCTTATTCGTGTTTGGATATGTTCGAGAGCAAAAGCCCAATCGAATTCTCATCGACAATGGTTCCGCCATCAACATTCTGCCAAAATCAACCATGAATCAATTGGGTATCTCAATTGAGGAGTTATCAAGCAGTAAATTGGTGATTCACCACTTTAATCAAGGATCACAACGAGCGATAGGCACTGTTCGTTTGGAAATTTCCATAGAGGATTTGCAGGCAAGCACAATATTTCATGTGATCGATTCGAGGACTACTTATAAGATGTTGTTAGGGCGTCCATGGATACATGAAAATGGAGTCGTAACCTCTACGCTCCATCAATGTTTTAAATTTTACAAACAGGGAGTTAGGAAGGTTGATGCTGACACTAAGCCATTCTCAAAGGTTGAGTTGCACTTTGCTAATGCCAAATTTTACACAAAAGATGATGATGTAAGTGAAGTCATATCATCCGAAGTTCCTGTAGCCAAAGACACTTATAAGCTCAAGCAAATAAAGATCACAAAAAAGAAGTCAAATCAAGAGGATACATTCAATGAAAAAAAAAATGATGAGTCAATAACCCAGGCTAAGTCTGAGGTGCCAGAGAGTGAAAGATGTCAATTCCATAACAAAAAGCCACAAAATCCCCTATTTTACGCTATGTTCCTTTATCTCGACGTAAGAAAGGAGAATCACGGTTCACAGAATATTCAGAACACTTAACGATCGAAAGCATCAAAATATTAAAAGAAAGCTTCACCACACCCCTTACTAAGATAGACAAAGGAGAAACAAAAAGATGTGAGAAAAAGGGCGTAGAGGCATTCCTTTCAAAAAGACGAACAACTGAGGGGTTCGAACCAAAAGCATATAAGTTGATGGCAAAAGCGGGTTATGACTTTACAACTCGCCCTGAGTTTAAAAGCGTGAAAATATTTGATGAAAGGTCTGGACTTTCCCCTACACAAAAGAAGCTTCAAAAGCAAGGATCTTCTATACCTAATTCGAGAGCTGGAATTGGATATAAGTCTGTCGAACCGATTCAAATATCAGGTAAAGGAAAAGTAAAAGTTGCAGACGCATGCCACATTACTGTTGAAGAAAGCAAAGATTTCGAAGAGGGCGAAAAAAGTCAAAGTCAAAGGATTTCTGTTTTTAACTGCATCACTTCTCCTGCTGAATGTCCTTCAGTGTTCCAAAAATTGAATTCACCAACAGTGAAAGATAAAAGTCAAGGTTCAACTTCTGGTTCCATTCGACTATCTGCCTTTCAGAGGTTAAATGACTTCAAAGAAAGTACAATCTGCAAGCCCAATTCCGGACACAAGAGAATCTGCCTACAAAAGGTTAAACGTTTCACTAACAAGAGGTCAAAAGAAGCCTTCCGTAGCTATCTCAAGCAAACATGGCTTAGCAACAGGGGCAAGGAAATTCGCAGTGTAGTTCCATCCAAGATGAAGAAAAAATGTTCGTTTTAGTAAATACAGAGGGTTCATTAAAATTAAATGACACAATGTTGTTTTTACCCAACCTGACAATAATGAGTCAGAAGATGAAGTAGATGTGGTAAGTTGTGGCCATGTTACAATAGAGGAGGCATCCAACTATGAGACATTTGAAGAAGATGCCAAAGCCGCTCCATTATCACTTGAGGATAGGGGTCAATCAACTATTGATGAGTTAAAGGAAGTCAATCTAGGTACGATAGAGGATCCTCGTCCAACCTTCATAAGCGCTCAACTTTCTGATGATGACGAAAACGAGTATGTGAGCTTACTAAAAGCATAGAAAGATGTCTTCGCATGGTCATATAAGGAAATGCCTGGACTTGATCCAAAGGTGGCCGTTCATCATTTAGCAATCAAACCAGAGCAACGGCCTGTCAAGTAAGCCTAGCGACGATTTTGATCTGAACTCATTTCTCAAATAGAGGAAGAGGTAAATAAGCTCATTGAAGCTGGATTTCACTACAACAAAAATGGTCTATGATGACAGTTATTTTTTTTCGAGAGTAAAATTCGTGACAGTTATTTATAGTCATAGACGCGGGAGTCATGGAAAGTCCTTCCATGACAGTTATCAAAAACTGTCGCAATAAGTTTTTTCATGACAGAAAATAAATGTAATTAATTACTATTTTATGACAACAAATAACTCTCATATTTTATATTATGACAACAAATAACTGTCATTATTTGCGTATTAACGACAGTTTAAAAATGTCGCAAATTCGTTTATTATGACATTTTTTAAATGTCAAGGATATGTCAATCGTGACAGTTTTTTAAGAAAATTTAATGTCATTGTTTTGCTATTGACGACATTTTTTTCCTGTCAAATATAGGGCAATCGTGACAGTTTTTTTTTATAACAAAAATGTCATTATTTTAATATTGACGACAATTATAGAGTGTAAGGAATTCATATATTATGACATTTAATTCCTGTTGCAAATTCTTCAATTACTACCGTTTTTCCCTGTTCTCCTTGTCGCTCCACCATTACACGAACCATTTGAATGACAATAATGTTATAATACATAACACCCATATAGAAACAAATAGTCGACACTTTAATATATATACGCTTAATCAAAACCAGTGTAAATATCATCAGAATACATATAACATGATTTTCTGCACAAGCATAAACAACCAACCGGTAAGCCTTCATCTCTAAAAATATTCTTTGTTGCTTGAACCATGCTAGCCAATGTATTTTGATGGTCCAAATTAGCTTCTTTGAAGGAAAACTCATGAAGTTGTTGTCTCCAGTTGAACCTACAAAGACAACATGAATATAAGCATACATCACAGGACAAGAGAGTACAACTCGCTTAAAGAAACTACAACATGAATATATAGCACACAACACAGAAAATTTTACTATGTAGCAAGCACAGAAGAATGAAAAACAATAAACTCAAAGCATTGTTTCAGAAAATTAGAAGTATTATTGATGGTAAGGCATGGCAATCTTACGACAATTGTAGAAACCAAATGTACTCAAATTCTTATTTCATTTACTGTCTAATTTATTCAATTTTCATCGGCTTCTAAACTTTTACATCTATGCCTCACATTTTGCAACATGTCAGCTTGCAACTGTACATCTAATCTAGTGCAAACATGAAAAGATACAAGCACAAAAGTAATGCAATGTTTGTACTAAGGTTTAGAAGGACAATTAGTTTAGGCAACAACAAAATAACCCTCAAACTTAATTCTTTGTACTTCTTACTATCATTATATTATATTACATTATGAAGAAGTGTTGGGTTTTACTTTTGTTCTTTCTGTTTGTTAACCTCACTTTTAATAAGGGTTTCCCTACGCCTCTTCTTCACAAAAACAACAAACTTCAACCTCCTTTTGTTGTTGGTGCTGTCTTATGTGATACTTGCTTCCAACAATATCTTTCCAATTCTCACCATTTCATCTCAGGTTCTTCTTTTTCTTCATATTTCAACTACTTTTCATCCATTTTACACTTCTACAAAAATTCATTTTCTTATATCATACAATATTGAATTAATGGATGGTTCAAAATGTTATCAAGATAAGAATCCTAAACCTCAGCATAAAAACTTAACATATTAACATTATCATTGTGATAGACTTTGGCATTTCAAATTTATCAATATAAAATATGCTTTAACAAAACGTACCTTGAAATCCTTCCAACCCTATCAAAAAAACATATAAGTCTAACACTTTAACAAATTTCTAGTGCATATTATGCATCTCAATTGATCACAAGAAAATAAGATTGAACATAAATACTCATAAGTAATACCTTTTCAATGTTGCATTTTCATAAAAATTCAACAAGCATTGCAACTATCTCGAGGATTCTTCGAGCCCTAAGTATGAAAAAATGTTCAATGATTAAATCGTACTCCACTTACATGACAATTTGACAAAGCTGAGTTGATAACTCTCATAAAGCCCTTAAATCCCCCCCCCCCCCCCCCCCCCCCCCCCCCCCCCCCTCCCCCCAACTTTCAACACTATTGTTGGAAAGGAACAACAAGATCTTTCAGAGTAAGGAAAGAACTACTATGGAGATTTTGGATGATATTAATTCAAGCAAACGTTGATATACTACTAATATACCATACTAATTAGACTAAAACACTTTCAACGAGACTAGAATTATACAAAATATACTTTAAACCACAATAGTTGAATATGTATTTTGGTAGGGAGGTAGAAACTACTTACTTGAACAAATAACGACAACGTCCTTGAAGTAAGAGAACTTTATGCTAATCCTCAATTCAATCAATTATTCAAAATTCCATAATGTAGTCATAGGAAGAAAATATAGTTTCATACAGTTAAAGGACTAATTTTTCAACAACAACCATACTTCTTAATTGATAACTATTGAAATAAGCTCAACTAACTAATCACAAAATAGATATGAGAATCGTTTTATATTTATTCAAGACATCAAATTTTGGTCTCCACAGTAAAACTATAATAAGCAACTAAAAGAGATCACCAAAACAATCTAGATAATGCTTTCCTATGCAGTTTAATTTCCACAAAAACTGTTGGAAATATTCATGTGACTTTCTCTCTTTTTCTTTCATTCCTGGCTCCCCCTCTCTCTCTCCTTTGACAGCTGTCTCTCTCTCATCTTAATTGATTTAGTACCTCATCTCAATGCTACAAAAACTTCCTCTAATTAGCCATAAATTATTTGAACACGTTATATACTATTATAGGTAACACATGCTTAGACTTATTTGAACTTTACTTTAGGTACTGTGTGTGTGTGTCAAAATGTTATGTAATGTGACGTCAGAAAAAGAATGAAAATGATATCTAAAAAAACATGCATTTATGAGTTCAAAGTTCTAGGATTTTGCTTCTCTCTCTCTGTACGAGTAAATTCTTTAAGAATTATAGCACATATAATAATGATAGTTTCAAAAACATTAATTTGGCCTAATTTTAAAAACATTGATAAAAAAGTAGAGGTAAAAAAAAGTGTATAGGCTTAAGTTTCAAAAACTTAAAGCCAAAAACCAAATAGATAACAAACACAATCTAATTAATTCAAAACTCCTCCCAAATTTAACTTGAATACACATAAGCACTAAACACTGATACAAATGGAAAAGATAAATAATAAATCAAATATTGCAAAAAGAAGTTCTTCTCCACAGCCATTGAATCACAAAGGTGAAAAAGGGGATTAATAAACAGAAAAAAGGTAAAGACACGGAATTGAAACTGCAGTTATAAGTAAGTACATAAACAGCTCCCCTATCTTGCAAGTTTAAAGTAACTTCAAATGGGAGATACCCAAAAACCAGTTTACCATTGAATATATCTTTTTTTTGTCTGCAAGAAAAGATTCATTTCCACTTCCTAATAAATCCAAAAAATTTCATAAACAAAATTTCATTACAGTGGACTAACATCCCTTTCCAATGTGTATAACATACACCGCGGTTTATGTTTCAAACAGTGGTGTATTTCAAAATTTTCAAATTTACTCCTCTTGGAAAGATCTAGCGTGGTAAGTGACAAATAAAATTCTACCATACGAAATAAATCTTAATTCACCACCATTTTTTTGTCTTTCCTTTCAATATAGAAGAACATGTAATAATTTTTGTTGCTACTATCCTTATGGTAAGAAAGGGAGAGAGAACATACCTATAATTATCAATAATAACTTCCCTCTATCCTTCAATCAAAGCAAGACATAATTTCAATCCAAATAAAATAAAAGAATTTTATGTTACAAAAGAAATTGTAATGCTTCCAAGATTACAAGATCAAAATATAGACAAAAAGAAAAAGAGAGTGAATGTTAGGCTTCTTTTTCAAAGATAATAAGAATGGAAAATGGAATTCAATGATACATTTAGGTTTAATAGCAAATGTCTTACCTCACAAATATCATACTTCTCTCTGTCTAAGAGGAGTAGGACCATTATTGCATACTGACTTCCAACACCAACAAAAAGAAATAGAATTCACAACTATAACAAGGCCAAAACAATTGGTTAAATTGATGGTTTATCAGAGCTTTCTATAAATCAAGATAAGTTCATTAGCAACATAAAGAGTTTATTTCTTCCTCATAGTGAAAAAGTTAATAACTTTTTTTAATCTTCAATCATTAGTAAATCAAGAGTAACCAAATTACAACAATTTAGTAATGAGTTAGATAAAAAGTACTTGTGTTCAAGTTTAGATATATAGTTTGTTTATGCTATAACTATCATGCAATTACGATACAACTCAATAGCAACCATAAACAAAAGATCAATAGAAAAATCAAAAGTACTCAAATTCAATTGGGAAATGCATAGACAAACAAAAAGACCCTACACACCATCAAAGTTTAAAATCTGACATTTCATTTTTCATTCTCTTTTTCTCAAAGCTTCAGCCCATAGCCATGAAATCTCCCTTGGCCTTGATTTTCTAATTCGAACGAACAAAAATCAATTAAAAATCAACCAAATGCTTCATTGAGGCATTTCATCAAACACATTGTAAGCTACCAAAATGCTTCATCACATAGCCAACCATAAAGAAAAAATGTAGATTCAAATTAGAAAAATGATCGTAAACAACAATATTGAATAGGATGGTAGACAAAACAAACATATATCTCCTATAAAAGAAAAACTATGAGGGATTTTTTTCATAAAAAGAACCATCAGTATATCACATTGTGGGTAAAATGAAAGCACTTGAAGTTAATATACTGTATAAATACAAACAATAGAAATAATGGCTGAGATTCACCAGTGAGTTCAGCGGTGCAAGGGGTGTTGGGTGGTGGCGTCGACTGAAGGAGAGAAAGAGGGGGATTTCGGGCGTGTCGTTGACGAAAAGTCTCGTCGTTCTCGGTGTGCATGAGAGAAGGAGAGAGATGGTTAGCAGAAGGGAGGAAAAATCGAGAAGGAGGGGCGACACGTGAATCTTCCACAAAGAAGAAGAAAAAAAGAAGAAGAAGAAAAGAAGAAGAAGAGAAGAAGAAGAAGAAGAAGAGAAGAAGAAGAAGAGGAGGAGGAGGAGGTAGAGAAAGGGTTTTGGAGATGTTTTATTTTAATAAATAAATTATTTAATGTTTTTAGATTTAGGAAAAAATCTGATTTTAATAAACTTTTGATTTAAAATAAATTTTATTTTAATAAATTAAATAAATTATTTTTTTGTATCTTTTATAACATCAAATAACTGTCACGGAAAGTGAAATCCGAAAATTTCGTCTTTTCCCGCCAAAAACGTGGTTTTTTAGCTTTTATGACAGTTTTTTCTTTCCTCCTTTCAATTTGGGATGTATACAACTGTCATAGTAGGTAGTTTTTCTTGTAGTGTTTAGTCGCGAAGTCAAGTACCCAACATGGATATCTAATATTATTCTAGTAAGGAAGAAGAATGGCCAGCTACGTGTTTGTGTTGATTTTCGCGACCTAAATAACGCATGCCCAAAGGATGATTTTCCCTTGCCTATTATGGAAATCATGGTAGACGCGACTTCAGGACATGAAACTTTATCTTTCATGGATGTGTCATCAGGATATAATCAGATTTGAATGGCTCTTGAGGATGAAGAGAAGACAGCTTTTCGAACCCCAAAAGGTATATACTGTTATAAGGTAATGCCCTTCGGATTGAAAAACGCAGGTGCCACATACCAGTGCGATATGCAAAAGATCTTTGATGATATGCTACATAAATACGTTGAATGTTATGTTGACGATCTTGTAGTAAAATCCAAGAGAATGCGACCACCTAAAAGACTTGAAGCTGTAATTGATCGTCTAAGGAAATACCAGCTAAGAATGAACCCTCTTAAGTGTGCATTCGTTGTGACCTCTGGAAAGTTTCTGGGATTCATCGTGAGGCACCGTGGAATTAAAGTTGATCACTCAAAAATTGATGCTATCCAAAATATGCCGAGTCCAAAAAATCTGCAGAAGTTGAGAAGATTGCAAGGTCGTTTGACCGACATCAGAAGATTTATATCTAATCTTGTGGATCGATGTCAACTATTCCAAAAATTGATGAGGAAGGATGCAGTCTATAATTGGGATTAGTCATGTCAAAATGAATTTGATAGCATAAAGAATCATTTGTTCAATCCTCCGGTTTTGAGTGCGCCTGCAGCTGGAAAGCCCAGATATTAAATATCGCAGCTCAAGAAGGTTCGCTCGAAGCATTACTTGCACAAGAAAATGACAAGGGTAAGAATTGTGCACTCTACTATCTAAGTAGAACTTTGACTGGAGCTGAATTGAATTATTCTCCAATCGAGAAAATGTGTCTCGCTCTTTTCTTTGCAATAGATAAGCTGAGACATTATATGCAAGTTTTCACTATATATTTGGTGGCAAAAGCTGATCCTGTTAAGTATATCTTATCAAGGTCCGTCATCTCGGGACGTCTTGCTAAATGGGCAATTATACTCCAACAATATGATATTGTATATATTTCCCAAAAAGCAGTAAAAGGCCAAGCATTGGCATATTTCTGGCTGATCATCCAGTTCCATCAGATTGGGAATTATGTGAAGACTTACCTGATGAGGAAGTTTTGTTTTTCGAAAGCATGGAATCTTGGACCATGTTCTTTGATGGTGCAGCACGAAAAACTAGAGCTGGTGTCGGTATTGTCTTCATCTCTCCGGAAAAACATATGTTGCCATATAACTTCACACTCAGTGAATTGTGTTCGAATAATTTTGCTGAGTACCAAGTCCTTGTCATTGGCTTACAAATGACTTCAAAATTTGGTATAAATTATATAGAAGTATTCGGTGATTCGAAGCTAGTTATAAATAAGCACTTCTATCAGTATGAGGTCAAACATCAAGATCTGAAGCCCTACTTCGTTTATACTAGAAGATTGATGGACATATTTGACAGCATAATACTGGAGCATATACTAAGATCAGAAAATAAGAAAGCTGATGCACTAGCAAATTTGGCCACGACTTTAACAATCTCAGAAGACGTGCCGATAAATATTTCTCTTAGCCAAAAGTGGATTGTTCCCTTGATCGAAAGTCAATACGAAGAAACCGATGTGATATCTGTGTATGCAATTGATGAATAAGATTGGCATTAGCCCATTATAGACTATCTGGAGCATGGAAATCTTCCCACCTAGCTTCGACATCGAGCTGAGATATGAAGAAGAGCTGCAGATTTATTTATTACAACGACACACTTTATCGACACTCATATGAAGGTCTTCTTCTGCGGTGCCTGAGAAAAGAGGAATCAGCAAAGGCTTTAGAAGAAGCACATTCAGGTATATGTGGTGTTCACTAATCTGATCCAAAACTTCATCATCAATTGAAAAGAATGGGTTACTATTGACCCACTATCATCCATGACTCGATGCATTATGCAAAACATTGTGAAGCCTGCCAATTCCATGCAAATTTTATACATTAACCACCAGAGCCTCTTCATTCAATAATAGCCTCATGGTCTTTTGAAGCTTGGGGACTCGACTTGGTTGGACCAATCACGCCTAAGTCATCGGCTGGTCATTCTTACATCCTTGTAGAAACCGATTATTTTTCTAGATGGGCTGAAGCTGTGCCATTAAAAGAAGCAAAGAAGGAAAACATCGTAAATTTTGTTCGAGCTCACATCATTTACCGATATGGTATTCCTCATTGAAGGGATAAAAGCCCTATGGCAGCGGAATAATTTAAAGAACCGTTACTCAAATTAATTTGGGAATCTTAAAATACCAGTACATTGGCAAAATTTTTAGAATCAAAATTCTAAATAAAAACTAAGCATGCTTTTAAATTAAATGATACACCACCCATCAGAGACCTTCATATCCTCTGGGATGAGATTGGTTTGTGGGAACTAATTGGGATGGAAAAATGTTTAGAGATATTTGAGAGAACCTTTTCTTTTTGCGGAGAGAAAAAAAACTGTGTTCTTCTAGATATTTATAACTCTCTTTCCTTATTGGAATAGGAAAAGCAGTAGGAGAGAATCATGAGATTCTATTATCAAATCTACAAATTAATTAACAATTAATCAATTAGATAATAATTAATTAAATCATATTTAATTAATATTACATTCAAATCTTATTTGAATAAATATCTCTTCAATATCTTATAGATTTATATTAATATAATTAATTAAATCATATTTAATTAATATTTCATTCAAATCTTATTTGAATGAGTATCTCTGCAGTATTATTTTATAAATTTAATTAAATCAAATTTAATTAAATAAAACTAAATTATTAATTAATTCTCCAATTAATTAATAGATAAATTAAATATTAGATATTTAACTTAAATTAAATTTGAATCATATTCAAATATAAGTTTCTCTCATAATCAATAATTTGAATATGAATCCAATTCACATTATATTAATATTTGAACTTATTCAAATATTTTATTTATTTTAAATCATATCCAAAATTAAATTTATATAATAAAGTTTCACAAACTTTATATTATAATGTATCACTATACATTAAACTAATTCCCAAAGTAAATTTGAACATTTCAAATTACAATCAATATAAATAAATCTCATTGCCCTTTACGAGCTAAGAAGAAACCTAATAGGCCTACAGATCAGAAGCTACAACAATATGAGATTAATGGGCTAAACTCATTAACCACATTAATCAATATTTGTTAATTGTGTGTACACTCCACTAAAGACTCACAGCTGAACTCTTCTCACTGTAGATATATTTCTGTGTCCATGAATATAGACCAATAACAGTAAGTTAGTCCTTCACGAGTATTCGTAACACCAGCTGGATCAATTTACCGTTTTACCTCTGGGTTACCTCTAATCCTTAAATACCAGTGCTCCTTCAATGAACAACTTGTTTATGGTCCTACCAATAAACAAAACCCCCTCTCGTGCCATAGAGAGGGTATGGCCCTTTGTTCAAGACCTGGAGACACCATTTAAGGGAACACTCATCTACTTACCCTAAAGTAGGGAATGAATGAATTCCATCTTGTGTAATTATGTTTCCAGCTCCCCACTCGGTCTTATCCCCAAAATGATAAGCTTATTGAGTCGGCAATCTGGCCACTCTCACCTGTACAAATCAAAGGACAATCCCTCGCGAACAGGAGTTCATAACACACTCAGGATTAAGACTAAGTTACCTAGGTCATCCTAGTGAAATAGAAACCTAACTAGTTAACGGAGTTATATCTAGTGGTTACTATTTCGCGGTCCGGTCTTATGCAAACTCATTGCATAGGATCATTGCGTTTGTATCAAATACAAAATAAGCCTATCAATAGTGTTACCAGGATAAGGTACCCAGCCTTATCCCTATACTATAGACCCTTTAAGCTGATCTTGAACATTGATCCATGTATGACTCTACATACTGTTGAAGACTCATTAAACAGCTTAGGATGTTAGTTTATTGGATTTGGGTTATTAAGACAAAACTAATAATTTAATCAATAACAATTATTACAATAATAACACTTTATTAATAACGGGCAATGGATTATATTTACAATCTATGAGTTTTAGGACATAAATCCCAACACTCATCACATCGTGACTGATAATGGAAGACAATTTGCTAACACTCTGATGGATAAGTTGTGCGAGAAGTTTAACTTCATACAATGTCGCAACAAATGGACTGACAGAAGCTTTCAACAAAACTCTGTGTAATCTTCTGAAAAAGGTGGTCTCCAAGACAAAAAGAGATTGACAAGGAAAGATTGGAGAAGCATTGTGGACCTATCTAACTACCCATCGTACTCCTACTGGTGATACACCTTATTCTTTAGTTTACGGAGTAGAAGCAGTACTTCCGCTAGAGAGAGAAATTCCATCCTTGAGAATGACAATTTAAGAAGGGCTAACTACTGAAGACAACGCTAGACTATGCCTTCAAGAGTTAGAAGCACTTGATGAAAAGAGACTAGAAGCTCAACAAGCACTCGAATATTATCAAGCGCGAATGTCTAAAGATTTTGACCAACATGTAAAGCTCCGATCATTTCAGGTTGGTGAGTTAGTGCTTACAGTAAGAAGACCTATCATCACGACGAGACATACGGAGAATAAGTTCACACCTAAATGGGATGGACCCTACATTGTCAAAGAAGTTTTCACAAATGGAGCATACAAAATCATCAATCAAGACGGATTACGAATTGGCCCAATCAACGACAAATTTCTCAAGAAGTTTTAGGCTTAATTTTGTTTTGTAAAAAAAAAAAACAATTGAACTACGTTATGGCTTGATCCCTATGTTATAGAAAAAAGGATACGTAGGCAACTTAAAGTTCACTTTAAGTTCAGTCACATGCAAAAAGAAAAATATCATGCTTCATTGTCATCTCACATGTAAGCAATACAAAGTTCTTGGACAATCACACTATAATAATAAAAAAAAATTCATTCAACAAAATCTTGCATTTACAAAAATTGCAACTAAAAAGGCTTCCACTTAAAGTTCTTAAATTCTCTACGTGTAGCCTCTATACTCTTGCGAACTGTAGCTAGAGCCTTAATGGCTTCTTCAGTTATGGTAGGGATGCTTTCGAGGATGTTGACTTCATCTTGAAGCGTGATAACTTCTAGCTCTTGCTTGTTTATGGCTTCATTTTTCTCACTAGATAAAATTGACAGCTGTTCGGACTTAGTATTTATACTTTGCAGTCTGCTCTCTATTTCCTTCTTTTCCAAAGATAACTTTGCAGCCCTCTCATGAATGACTTCAACATCTTTTCGTAGTTAGTCTGTCAAAGTTAAGGCTTCCTTAATAGTCGTCTCTTCTCCTCTAACTGACGAGCCTTGTCTGACGACAGCAACTGTTCAGAATATGAAGATTGTACATCGTTCAAACTGTCTACTCTCTTAAGGTAACTATTCAAATATTCTTCAAGAGGAGTCAAGCCGTCTGCATGAATCTTCGTAATGCATGAGAGAACTGTTGCTATTTCTGGCCTAAGTCTTGGGATATATTTAAAAGGAGTGCGCATGATCTTGTCTTGAATATTCCCCCATATACACAGGGCTGTTTGCTGAAAGAAGTTTGAAACTACATTTTCACCAACCCACTGAGAAGGCTTAGGGTGTTCTACTGCCCGTTTCATAGACGTGCCTAGAGGCGGCTTAGAAATATTGAGAGGAGCATGTATGGATGTAACCTTCGCTGAAGGCACTGTAGGACAGGCACCTCCTCTAGATGGAGGATTCTCGATGTCTTTGCCACCCATTTTCATTTTGCCTTGACGAATCTTCTCAAGAAGAGCAGAGGGACGTAAGGATTGTTCAGCTAATTTTGTAACTGGTGTCTTCGAAATTCCAACTTCCTCAATGGCTGTATCAGCTATATGAGGTCCTGTTAGAGATTCATCACTGTCTATATCTATAAGTCCTTCAAGATGATCGTCCAAAGGTGATTGCAACAATAAGTAATGGATAAATCACTCACGAAGAAGATGAACAATAAAAGAAAATAAAAATTAAAAGAAGGAAAATATGCCAACCAACGGTGGGACATCAGGAATTCCCATAGCACTCGAGCCCCTTCCGCAAGAGTCATCACCTGATACCTTCACTTCCTTCATAGGTCTTTTCCAATGACGATCACTTTTGCTGCTGTCACTCTCCTATTTATGCTCCGTCACATCCTTGTCAAGGGTAGGAGCCATCGCTTCAACCAAATGAATTTTCTTACCACCCTAGTTGCTCTCTCGGTTCTTGGGTAGTTTTGGTTATGATGGGGAAGGAATGGCACTACTCACCAAATGATGTCTGTTGTCCTCGAAATAAGTCTCGTGCTTTGTGGCCCACCAATTTTTAAATCGTTGCATAACATGCTTGCAAGGTTCTAACGAACGGGCAGACAAGTATAACTCAGATAAAGTGTTACGCCTCACACACAACCTCTAATGATGTAATATATTATTCCGCGAGATCGCAAGTGGCATGCCTCCTATATCATTGGAGATATCCTAGTAAAAGCCAAATTGTCGCCCAAATCGATACTGATTGTATGATGTTACGATCCAAATATTCCCACAACGGGATGACTCGTAGCAAAAAGGCATGCATGCAAAATACGAAGTCTGCAGAAATGATGAATCACGAGTATCAGTCATGCACTCATGTTTATTTCAGTTCTGAAGACTCACATGCCACTGAATTCTTGCACCATTATGAATCAGTTCTCGTGCCTCATATTCTCCAAAATAAATAGACCCGCCTTGGCCAGAAAAGTTGGCCATCTTGGGACCTCAAACTTCTTTCGGAAGTGGGTAATGAGTGCCAAAATAATGAGCGAACCAGACATGGACGTAATGCATGGGAATGTGAAAGTCCATGTGTCCTACTGGATTCGAGGCTTTAGTTATTAAACTTGACCCATGATAAATGTTGGCCAAAACTAGGACTGCAAGACTATAGATAGATCCGTCGCCCATTGAGCTTGCAATCCTAAATACTCCAGGGCGAAGAAATGATCCCTTCTGTGGAAACACAAAGAGGCACAACCAGCAAGATAAGAAGGCAGCTAAATATGTTGCATCCTTCAGATCGTCCCTTATGCCAAGCTCTATAAATAACATGTTTTCTCTGGAGGACCATTCTCGAGATGGAACCTTTGAGCCATCAGGGTTTTGAGTAGATTTAGAGTGTGATGCCTTCTTTTGCTTCCGAGCAACTGGATTATTGTAGCTCTTGGATCGAGGTACCAGAAGGAAACCCAGGAGCTAATAGTCACTTGGGAGTCATTCTTGGAAAAGGTCGTGCGGTCACCCCTTTGCATACAAATTTTTGAATAATATGCCTGAAAAAGATATTAACATGTCGTTGGAAGACAATTTGTCTTATCTCGTGAAGAGATTAACTCTTTATAGGAAGGGATGATTTCCTCATAGAACTCCCTTTTTTATCGAAAGACCCCCAAATGACCACAGGTCCTACAGAGAAATGGATAACTCACCCGCCATGGTATGAAGAGTATTAGACGTAGGACACCAAGCTTCACAAAATGCTCGAACCATATTGCTATTATGATCATAGGTGTACAAAGAAGCTGTTACGATGCCAAATAAACGAGCATTGTAGAGAAGTCATGAATTTCGACCAACTACAAACTCTAGCCACTCCCAATAGCAGTCAGTAAAGCAAAACTCTCCAGGGACTTTAGTCACAGAGCCCCAACGTGTTTGACCTTCAATTATACGATGCTCAAGAGTGAGAACTCTTTCAGAAGTAGGAACCTCACCATGAATAGAGGATTGCAAGATCCATACGTTCTTCCCCTCAGACAAAGGTATCTTCACAAATAATTTAGGAAGAATCGGACTGTTGTCTAAATGTGGCCAATGATCTGCAAAAGGGCCAGCCCACGAGTTCTCAACAAGAAGACTATGTCCATCTTGTCTTGGTTGATTTTTGTCAGAAAGTATTACAAGATGTCTGTTTCCATTCACGAATCGTTCAGTGAAGTAAACCATTGTTCTAAAAAAAATCACCAGAAGAGAGTCAGTGCTGACGACTTGGTTTCAAAAAAGAAAGTATAAGAAAACAAGTATCATGAAATTCTAGCTGGCAAGAAGCCAAAGTAGTGGGCGTTATGATAGAGTTGCATCGTCTATCATGTACAAACTCAAGAAGTCGCAGCAACACGACGCCATGATAGAGTTGGATCGTCTATCATGTACAAACCCAAGAAGTCGTACCAACAATTGGCACCATGATAGAGTTGCATCGTCTATCATGTACAAATCCAAGAAGTCGTAGCAGCAGTAGTGGACGCCATTATAAAGTTGCATCGTCTATCATGTACAAACCCAAGAAGTTGCAGCAGTAGCAGTGGGCGCCATGATAGAGTTGCATCGTCTATCATGTACAAACCCAAGAAGTTGCAGCAGCAGCAGTGGGCGCCATGATAGAGTTGCATCGTTTATCATGTACAAACCCAAGAAGTCACAGCAGCAGCAATGGACGCCATGATAGAGTTGCATCGTTTATCATGTACAAACCCAAGAAGTCACAGCAGCAGCAATGGACGCCATGATAGAGTTGCATCGTCTATGATGTACAAACGCAAGAAGTTGTCGAAGCAACAGTGGGTGCCATGATAGAGTTGCATCGTCTATCATGTACAAACCCAATAAGTTGCAGCAGCAGCAGTGGGCACCATGATAGAGTTGCATCGTCTATCATGTACAAACCCAAGAAGTTGCAGCAGCAGTGGGCGCCATGATAGAGTTGTATCGTATATCATGTACATGAAGGGATAAAAGCCCTATGACAGCGAAATAATTTAAAGAGCCGTTACTCAAATTAATTTGGGAATCTTAAAATACCAGTACATTGACAAAATTTTAGAATCAAAACTCTAAATATAAAACTAAGCGTGCTTTTAATTTATAAGATACGAGAACTTACTTTCGATGACGTCTCTGAATCTACAAATCACCGAATTGAGGACACCACCCGTCGGAGACCTTCATATCCTCTGAGATGAGATTGGTTTGTGGGAACCAATTGGGATGGGAAAAGGTTTAGAGAAACTCTTTTCTTTTTGCAGAGAGAAAAAAACTTTGGCTTTTTTCTTGATAAATTTGGTTAAAGAAAACTGTTTTCTTCTTGATATTTATAACTCTATTTCCTTCTTGGAATAGGAAAATGAGTAGGAGAGAATCATGAGATTATATTATTAAATATACTAATTAATTAACGATTAATTACTAATTAAATAAATCATATTTAATTAATATTTCATTCAAATCTTATGTGAATAAATATCTCTCCAATATCTTATAGATTTATATTAATATAATTAATTAAATCATATTTAATTAATATTTCATTTAAATCTTATTTGAATGAATATGTTTCCAATATCTTATATATTTATATTAATATAATTAATTAAATCACATTTAATTAATATTTTGAATGAATATCTCTGCAATCTTTTATAAATTTAATTAAATCAAATTTAATTAAATAAAACTAAACTATTAATTAATTCTTTAATTAATTAATAGCTAAATTAAATATCTTATATTAAATATGAATCATATTCAAATATAAGCTTCTATCATAATTAATGATTTTAATATGAATCCAATTCACATTAAATTAATATTTGAACTCATTCAAATATTTTATCTTTCATAAATTAATTTTGAATCATATCCAAAATTAAAGTTATATAATAAAGTTTCACAAACTTTATATTATAATGTATCATTATTTATTAAACTAATTCTTAAAGTAAATTTGAACATTTCAAATTACAACCAATATAAATAAATCTCATTGCCCTTTACGAGCTAGGAAGGGGACCTAATGGACCTACAGATCAGAAGTTACAACGATCTGAGATTAATTGGCTAAACTCATTAACCACATTAATCAATATTCGTTAACTGTTTGTTCACTCCACTAAAGACTCACAACTGAACTCTTCTCACTGTAGATATATTTCGGTGTCCACGGATATAGACCAATAACAATAAGCTCCTTCACGAGTGTTCGTAACACCAGCTGGGTCAATTTACCGTTTTACCCCTGGGTTACCTCTAATCCTCAAATACCAGTGCTCCTCCAATGAACAACTTGTTTATGGTCCTACCAATAAACAGAAACCCCTCTCGTGCCATATAGAGGGTAGGGCCCTTTGTTCAAGACCTGGAGACTATATTTAAGGGAACACTCATCTACTTACCCTAAAGTAGAAAATGAGTGAATTCCATCTTGTGTAATTATGTTCCCAGATCCCTACTCGGTCTTGTCCCCAAAATGATAAGCTTGTTGAGTCGGCGATCTGGCCACTCTTACTCGTATAAATCAAAGGACAATCCCTCGTGAACAGGAGTTCATAACACACTCAGGATTAAGACTAAGTTACCTAGGTCATCCTAGTGAAATAAAAACCTAACTAGTAAACGAAGTTACATCTAGTAGTTACTCTTTCGCGGTCCGATCTTATGCAAACTCATTGCATAGGACACCCTCACTCGTATGTCAACTACACGAACGCGTTGGATCATTGCATTTGTATCAAATACAAAGTGAGCTGTATCAATAGTGTTACCAGGATAAGGTACCCAACCTTATCCCTATACTATAGACCCTTTAAGCTTATCTTGAACATTGATCCCTGTATGTCTCTACATACTGTTTAAGACTCATTAAACAGCTTAGGATGTTAGTTTTTTGGATTTGGGTTATTAAGACAAAACTAATAATTTAATCAATAACAATTATTACAATAATAACACTTTATTAATAACTGTCAATGGATTATATTTACAATCTACGAGTTTTAGGACATAAATCCCAACAGTTCTTATGATCCCTTATGATTTGGATCCTTAGAACATACTGTGCCTCTCCCAAATCTTTCATTTGGAATTGGGATGCTAGCCAAGTTTTAATGTCAGTTAGGTATCCTATATCATTCATAGTGGGAAGGATATCGTCCATATAAAGTACTAAGAAAACTACTTTACCTTTGTTGATTTTCTTGTATACACAAGGTTCATCAACGTTTTGGTCAAAACTATAAGATTTGATCGTCGTATCAAATCTAATGTTCCAAGATCTAGATGCTTGTTTCAACCCATAAATGGATCGATTCAGCTTGCAAACTTTATACTCTTGACCTTGATTATGAACCCTTCGGGCTGAGACATAAAGATACTCTCTTCAAGATTGTCATTCAGAAAAGCAGTCTTAACATCCATTTGCCATATTTCATCATCATAAAAAATGGCTATGGACAAGAAAATCCTTATAGACTTTAACATAGCAACATGGGAAAAAGTTTCCTCATAGTCAACTCCTTCCCTTTAATACCCTTTTGCTACAAGTTTAGTTTTGAAGGTCTGTACCTTCTCAGCTGAATCTCTCTTTCTTCTATAGATCCATTTGCACCCTATAGGTTTTACCCCTTCAGGTAGATCTACAAGCTCTCACACTGAATTGAAGTACATAGACTCCATTTCAAGGTTCATGGCTTTGACCCATTGGTCCTTGTCTACATCATTCATTGCTTGTTTATAGGACAATGGATCTTTAACGCCATCATCTGGTATGACAACCTGATTTTCAGTTAAACCCAAGTAACGGTTAGGTTGTGATACAACCCTTTCACTACGTCGAAGCATTCTCAACGATTGAGAAGGATGAGCTGACATGATGTGTTGGTTTCATCAACTCTTGATGAGGGACCAGCTTCATCAACAACCTTTGTTGATTCATTAGTAGCTTCACTTAATACTAATTTGCTTTGTGGTTAATGATCTCTCGTGTGGTCTTCCTCCACGAAAGTAGCATTTTTAGATACAAACACTCTATTTTCTTTTGGATCAAAGAATAGACCACCTCTCGTTTGTTTAGGGTAATCAACAAATTAGATATGAATTGTAGTCTCTACTGCATACCACAAAACGAATTAGGCAATTGAGCATAGCTCTTCATTGAACCATGTCTAACAAGGTTCTATTTCTCCTTTTGATACACCATTTTGTTGAGGTGTGCCATGTGCTGAGAGTTGGGATTAAATTCCATGTTCTATCATATAGTCCTAGAATCTCAAGTCCATGCACTCTCTACCTCGATCATATCGAAGTATTTTAATATTTTTACTTAATAGATTTTCAACTTCAGTCTTATACTCCTTGAACTGTTCAAGACCTTCAGACTTATGCCCCATTAAGTATAAATAACAATACCTTGAATAATCATCTATAAAAAAGATGAAGTATTCAAAATCTCCTCTAGCTTTTACATTTATTGGACCACAAAGGTCTAAATGTATAGGTTCTAGGGGCTCTTTGGCTCTATAACCTTTTCCAGTAAAAGGTCTTTTAGTCCTTTTTTTTTTAATTTTTTTAATTTTTATTAAGATTCACATGGAGGTGACGAATCATCTTCTAACTCATTTAGAAGTTCATTCTTTACCAATATCCTGATCTTATCAAGAATAATGTCACCTAATCTTAAATGCCAAAGAAAGGTATTGTTATTTGGAGAAATTCTTTGCCTTTTATTTTGAGTATTAGCAGTTTGAAACATCTCATGAATTAAAAACGCTTTTGCTTCATTAGGTTTTAATACATACAAGTTATTTTTAAGCTTAGCTGAACAAATATGTACACTATTCTTTAAAATGAACGCTTCATTTAAAGGAAAAAAAACAACCGAGTACAATTGTTCAATAAGCAAAGAAATAGAAATTAAGTTCCTCTTAATGTTAGGAACTATGTTCAAGTTTTCCAAAAACAAGAATCTATTTCTGAAAGACAACTTAACATCTCCCACTGCACAAGCTGAAATGACATCTCCCATTCCAACCTTGAGAGTCATCTCACACTCCTTGAGTTGCTTAAAGGAACTGGTTTCCTTTAAAGAAAAGCAAACATGGCTAGTAAACATGTTTCTAAGACAAGTAAATCATATTTACCTTCCTTTTTTTTAATTCTTCTTAAACATCTCTTGGAGGGAGTCCATGATCTAACGTGCAATGACCATGGTCTCGTGTTTCTTTCTTAGTATGTCAAACATACTGGACAAGAGATAGACGCGGGCCTTGTTATTGGCCTTTGTCCAACGGTTATATGCATCTCTGACATTCTGAGATGCATTTCGAGCAAGGAAAGGAGGACATTCCTCCATTAAGACGAAGCATAGATCATTATTAACCAGAATCTTATTCAAGTTTTACATCCACGTCAAATAATTTTTACCGATTAATTTTTCATTTTTAAGCAGTTGAATAATTGAAGAAGACATGCTGAAACAATAAATTGGCCGTATTAGTTATCTTTGTCTTAACCCATTAAAATAATCCAATCAATTTAGCAAAAACAAGCAATCAAAGAACCCTAATAAAAAAAATGATTTAGTTTTTGCAACGATACTTCAGAAGTTTAGAGCAACAGCCACCGAAGGGTGATCAGCTTCTCCTCTCCTGAATTGAGACAATCTCAGCTAATAACTAATACCAGAATAACTTATATTCCTATAGTTCTTAGCTACCATTGTTCGGTCAAGGATTCATTAACTAACTTAATTCATCCTGTAAGTGTGATCCTACCATTTTCAGATCCCAGAGGTACGCTTCAACAGGCTACCGAAGGGAAAGACAACTATTGAAGATTAACCTAAAAAATCTATCCATTTATGGAGTTTGCATTGTTCCTACTGCTACAATCAGGCCCTCCGAAGGGATGGTCGCACTAAAATGACACACAGGCGGGTCATAGAAATCTCACTGTGCAACCTAATGGAGGAGACAGTAGGATACGTTGACACGTGTCCTTCTCCTACTTACTATGAACATTTCTCCTATTCACCTTGTTATTGACCCATACAAACACTCTCCGAAGGGAGGCCGCTCCCAGGACGACACAAAGTCGAGTATGAATCTCACGTGTCACCTCTTAGAGACATGAGAGCTAAAAATTGATATATCATATATACCATTTTCTTTCACTAAAATGTTCTATTAATTTAGGGTTTGTTGTACTTAGCTAAATTTCGGCTAAATGAATCTATCTAAGTCTATTATTATAACTCTTATAATAAAACTTTACTATAAAGTTTCTAGATGCACTAAACTATTTAATTTACCTAGTGACATCTCATTCTTAATAGGAACAAGGTTAATTCAACACCGATTCCGAGTCAGTTCCCAGGTAGGAGGTGTTCCGTAAACCATCAACTTAAGTACTCCCAGCCTTAGACAGAATTTACCTGTGGAGTTCCCTCATAACCTTAAATCCTATTCATTCCTAGGGTTTCTAGGTGTATTAAACCATTTAATTTACCTAGTGGCATCTTATGCTAATAAAAATAAGATTAATTCAACGCCGATTCCGACTCAATTTCCAGGTAGGAGGTGTTTCGTAAATCGTCAACTTAAGTACGTCCAGCCTTAAACAGAACTTTACCGGTGGAGTTCCCTTATAACCTTATCCTATTTGTCCTATTTAGTTTCATTAAACTAAATATATAATTCTAATCCTATTAGAATTAATGTGATCTTATGCCTATTTAATTTTAAACAATTTAAAATTAAAACGAATTAATCCTAAGATCCTATGTTTGCATGCAACTCTTTATTATAGGTTGACGGTTTCTAATTATCAAATTTTATAACTATTATAAAATTACTTAATTAGTCCTATAAAATGCATACTATGGTTTAACTAATTAAAACAAATTTTAATTAAAAAAAATAAACCATACAACATACAAAATATTATATTAATATAACAATTATATTAATCTATGGATGTAATATGCTCAATGCAAATTTGATTTTCATCTTAAAAAAAAATCATATAAATCAACCAAGCATCCATAAGATATTAATTTAAATATAACAAATTATATTTAACTAAGTAATGTCATGCGCCATCCTTATCCAATTTCATACATTTAAAATATCAAAATACTTTAAATAACTCATGAAATTTAAAATCATGCATAAATACTAAATATTATAACATTTATAATATATAAAAATGCAATATGCTTAGAAAATCATGCAACTAAAATATAACTTTTATATTTAAAAATGTTGCATGATAATTATAATCCTAAGGTGGGTTTTAAATTATATGACATACATTATGCACATAATTAATTTAATCAAACATAATAAAAGATTAAATAGCAAAATAGATCGAATTTGGCACCCCTAAAATTTAATCAAATTAATATATAAAATTGTGAATTAAATCCAAAATTCACGTAATCCATACGTCATTTTAATCACACTTATGTCTAAATACACACAATGTGATTAATTTTCCATATTAACTAGAACCAAAGTCAGAAGCAAATCACCTGCATTTTGTTTCAGTTTATCGTTTTCGAGATCCATCCACTTATACACGTGCACGAATCTAAAAAAGGGGACATTTGTTGAACATTGAATTTTGGCCAATTAAATTCTGCCACATCATCACAGCAAATATTGTGGCAATTATACTTTTATTGGATTTTGATAATTAAGTTCACTCAACCCAACCCAATTCAGGTCCAATAAACAAATGGGCTCAAACCCAAGTCGAAGAAGCAGATGGGTCCAAGTTCAAGCGCACCAAACAAATGGACCCAAGCTCACCAGCCCATGAAAATTATCTATAAATAGAGACCTTTGCCATTCATTTGGGGGATCTTGGATTGAAGGAAAAATTGAAGCTCTGAAGAATTGAAGATTCAAACTTCTATAAAGCTCTCAAGACGTGCAAGTTCTTATCAACATCGAGATCATCATCTTTTGAAAGATTGAAGACTTGGAAGATCAATTTTTTCTTGAATTCCAGAAGACTGAAGCTCAAATAGACTTGCAACTACAACATCCCGAAGACTGAAGACTAAGAAGTTCTAAAGTTTTTATCTTATATTCGAGAGAAAACATCAAAGGAGTAAATACTAGTGACCGTATTCACAATATTCATCAATATACAAAGTTCAATTCCACGAATTACATTTCTTTGAAATCTCGTGTGAACACACCCAAAATTCAACATAATAAAAATTAAAAATTACCTTAATAGTTTTGGGGTGTTACAATCTTCGCTCCTTTGAGAAACTTTCATCCTCGAAAGTTCTAATCCTCAAATAGCTCGGGATAATGAGCTCTCATAAATAACAACATTCCCAATCCAAATATCAAAATCCTTACTAAAATATACATACTCATACACATGTATTTCACTAATCTAACACATTTAACCAAATAAGTTCCATAACTTTACTTCAACCTCATATCATATAATTAGATCAAATTTCCAATGAACACCATGAATTCAAACCTTCTAATTAATTAATAATCATCTAACAAATATCTAATTAATTCCATTGTAAAAAAAAAAACAAATAATCCTCATAATGCAAAATCAAAACAACTCTCAACAAACTAAACTTCAATAAGAAAAACTAGGACACGGTGTACAACGTTGGAAGCGTATATGTCATTTCTATGCAGGCTTCTCGGCCCCCTATCGATTAGTGGCAACAACACCTTGAGGGAAATTGTTAGCTAAGTGTCCCTCTTGGTTGCATTTAAAACAAACCCTCTTAGTTGACGTGCAACGACTTAAATGATGCTTTCCACAAATACGACAAGTAGTAATCCCCTCGTGGTACCTTCTGTTCCAGTGACCTCTTGCTGGTGACGATGGAAGGTGCCACCTGAACCCAAATCTCTAAAGGTAATGTCAGCATGCTGCTGCTCAGTCTTCCTCCTTTATCCTGTAGTTGGCCCCTTCTCTGTAGCCTTGGCCAACTCCGACCTATCATGCAAACTCAAATCCACTGTCATGCGTAGTGCATCAGCCTGGGTAGCTGGTCTAAGGACTCGAACGAAACCCTGAATCTCTGACTTAAGGCCTCTGACAAACTTATCGGCTCACTCAGCCTCAGCTCTTACTAGTTCAGGTGCAAATCGGGATAATGTGTCGAATTCCTCGTACTCCTCAACGGTCATATTGCCTTGCTCTAGCTTTAGGAACTCTTGGCTCTTGGCATCTTTCTCTGTGGCGGAGAAGAATTTGGCATAAAAGTTCTCCTTGAACTGCTCCCAAATGATCTGACTCATATCTCCACCTAACATCCTCTATGTGGACTCCCATCAGCCTCAGCCTCTGTCAGTCAGTAAATACACGGCGCACTGAACTTTTTGGTCGTTGGGGCACTTCATGTAACGAAAGATAGTCTCCATTGAACTCAACCACATATGCGCCTTGCTAGGGTCTGCCAAGGATCCATCAAACGTTCGAGGGTTATACTTCCTAAAATCCCTCAAGTGCTTGGCTTCTACTGAAAGCATGTCAGGTAGGTTCTGGGCTACAACTGGGGTCTGAACTCTTGCAATTAGGATCTGAACACCTGCAGTCGGTGTATGAACATAAGCTGTTTGGGTCTGCTGGGCGAGCTAATTATGTGCCAACGCTTCGAACAACATATTTCTGTACCTTTGCTTCATGGCAGCAAGGTCTGCTTGTGAAGTAGGTGCAGTAAGGTCGACAGTTTGTACAGTAGGTTGTCCTTCAGATTGTCCTTCGGGCTGGTTACGTCCAACTACTCTACCTCTCCTACCACCTCTACGAACACTTTTGCGTGGGAATATTTTTCCTAAATTCCACCACCAAAAGTCTTTTACAACAAAAATTCATTCCTAACCATCATACTTATCTAGTTTAATTCAGGCAAGGTCATAAATGCAAAAACATAAACTTATATCATAGAGCATACTTGGCGAGTGACGAAGGACCGTATCAACCATAGGGGTAAAAATAAAAGACTTACATCGTAAGTTAGTCTATAGAATCTAAAAACTGAGGGTCTGATACCAACTGTAACGATCCAACTCTTTATACTGAGCTGAAGTCATTATCAGTAAAACAAATAAAAAATCTTCATTTAAAATAACAGAAAATACTAAGTTTTAAAAGAAAGCTTCAAATATTAATTCATAAAATATAAGTAAAGTATGTAAAGAAAACAATAATTAAAACATTAGTTATAATACTAGTTCGGGCCTTCTTTAAAATAAAAGAAATATCTAAAAGTAAACATGACTTCTAAAATAATTTTCTAAAAATTGAATACTGAAAACAATAAATAAAGTGCGGAAGAAGACTTAAACAATTCCCTATGGCGCGCTACAGTCACCTCTTGTCATTCACTAGCTTGCCTCTACCTTAACCTAAATCAAACATAGAAAATGGTGAGTATAAATTTATACTCAGTAAGGGACCCACTATTAGTCCTGCTAGATGTATGTTAAATTTCCATTAGAGTCATGTAAGAAGGTACCGTCTAAATATTGTGCTCCCAAAGTCACGCGATCCCTTAGGGAAGTATCTTGGCTCTCGATGATCCCGAAGGAACACCCTAAAGGAGAGTCGGGCTGTAAGTGATCCTGTCGAATCACACATAAACTGGTCACACAGGCATAAATAGGTGGTGGTCTCGAGAGACACCCATAAGGTACGACTCTAACGGTAAATCTACAGAACATCATAACCTATATAAATATATCATATCATAAATGTCATTCAAACATAACTCAATCATCGTCGATCTAATCATAGCATGCCTCAAATATAATGTAACGCATAATATAGAACATGCATACAACTTTAAGATAGGGTCTAATAGGGAATCCCTTACTTGGAGATTATCTACACAAATTTATTCCTTGCGATAGTCAAGCTTTCCAACCGGCAAAATCCTAAATAGTAAGAAAAATAATAAGTAAATTTAATAACTTAGCAGTTTACTAATGATTCCAAATTCACTCAAGTCAACTTACCCAAAGTTAAGGTTGAATTCCAATTCAACCTTGGTTGGGAATAACTCCACACTTCAATTCCTTCAATAAATTTAGTAACCTTCAAGGCAACAATTAACCCAACTTAATTTCAATCTGACTGAAAATTTAGTTAAGGACCAAAGAATATTCATTTGGGTGTACCAAACCCAACACACCTCACTCAAATGGCTCAAATAGGTTACAAGAGGCTAAAACTGAAGGTGGTTTGACTAGAAAAGACTTCGGCTTGGGTGCGGCTCAGTGGAGGAGCTTTGGCTGGAACTCGCGACGCGAACTAAGGATCGACTCAGATCCAACAAAGCATGTGTTTTGGTTCGAACGGCTCACACGAAGAGATGCGACTCGAACTTGAAGCTGACAGAGAATACTATCGCACGGCTGGGAGGCTGTCGGCTCGAATCAGGTGAGTCATTGCAACCGACGACGCATGAAGTGAAGACGTGCGACAACCGATGGAGGGAAGCGGGGCTTTGCGGCGGCTTCGCTGTGATAGACAACTAGCTGTGGGAGTGAACGAGGAGGAGACGAGATGGTTAGATGGCTCAACTTCATCTGTGAGTGAACGGAGAGAGAGGCACGACGGGAAACGATGGAGATGGAATGTTGCACGGCGGTGATCTGAGAATCGTGGGTGGCGATTAGGGTTTCGAAGGTGGTTCTTATGTTGTGAGGAAGAAGGTGATGAATAGTAACGCACGCTTCACGAAACCCTCTATTAAATATATACAATGATAATAATATTATTATTATCATCATTATTATCATCATTATTATTATGATTTATTTTTCACAAATAACTCATCTTTTCCTTTTTCTCTTCCTATTCCAATTAATTTCTTATCTCTCTTCATTAATAACCTATTCCATCACCTTTAAACTTTCTCTATTTCCAAAAATATAATATATTTTTTTTAATAATTATATTATCCCATAACCAGTAATATAATTATTCTTATTCCTCCATAACTTAATATATACACATATAAATAATTACCCATAATACTTCCAACTTCACGAATTTAATTCACACAACAATCAATCCAAAAATCCAAAAATCAAAACTTAAACAATAAAATTCCAATTTCAAAATTTACAAAGCGTCTGGTGTTGTAGAAGTGGTTCAAAAAATCTTTTTCTAATTGTTCCCAGTTGTCGATCACTTCAGGCTCCAGGTCGGTGTACCACTCAAAGGCATTCCCTTTTAGACTTCGAACAAATTGTTGATCTCCTCTTGATCCCTTATTCTCACACATTTCAATGAAATGAGCAATGGTGCTTCAGGTTGCACTTTTTATCAAACTGCTAGAATGTTGGGGGATGGCCAAATAGGAGTCCTCATGTTGTCGATTCATTTAGTGTACAACTTAAAGTACATCTAGGAAGTCTAAGACAAACCTCCATATTGAGCTCTTATGAAGCTTGTGATCATATCTTGCAGTTGTTGGATCGAGGGGGAAGTAACAAAAGCAGATTGTTGTTGTGGTTGGCTTTCCTACACCACATTTTTCCCTTTGCAATTGGATTTAATGATAAAGTTTGACTTGACTCAATGATTTCATGAGTCTGCATTTCCTCTCTCAACCTGGGATTTCATGGTCTCACTCCTTGACAACTTCCATCAAGAGATTAATTTTCCTTTCCATCTCTGTCATGGAAGTTTTGACTATTACATTAACCATCATGACAGACATCACATCAAGGTGTGTGATTCCGTCCTTGACTTGCTAGAGGCAACATCGAAGTTATGATACAAAGGATTTTCTAATTGATTGGTATTTCCAACTTTAGGAGACTCCATCAACTGTTTCAGGATGCTCTGCGCGATGACAGAACGACCTTGCACTACAAGAATTCAGATTTATTGGGACGCCAGACAAGACGTCACTAAAAGCAACGTTGACGTTAATCCGCTTTTACCGACATAAGTCATAATACGTCGCAGTATGACATAAGTCATAATAAGTCATAATACGTCTGGGATCATGACGTCGCAGAAAGTTTACTAATTAATTTGTTATGTTACCTTTCTGTGACGTTTGAGGACATCACGTCGCGGAAGGTCGAAACGTTTCGTTTCAAAGGAGACGTTCCGTGACGTCTATCTCCCAAACGTCGCAAAAAGGTCAATATTTAATTTGTTGTTTAGACTTTTCACGACGTGCCGCCAAGACACGTCGCGGAAAGTCCAAATATTAAATCCATTATTCACCTTTCCGTGACGTAGGTTAGAAGAACGTTGCGGAACGTCTCCAAAGAAACGAAACATTTTGACTTTTCGCGACATCGGGGCGTGGGACGTCGCAGAAATTGGAAAGTAATAAATTTAATATCAACTTTCCGCGACGTCAGTGGTCGAGCACGTTGCAGAAAGTTGAATAATGAATTTATTGCTTTTGACTTTCCACGACGTTTGACTTAGTGATGCAGCGGAAAGTTATTGTTCCGCGACGCGACTCTGACGTACGTGTAAAGTGTATGTATATGCACGTCGCGGAAAGGCGAATGTAATAAATTCATTATTCACCTTTCCGCGACGTCAACAGCTACGCACGTTGCGAAAACCCATTTTCTGTGACGTTTTTTAAGACGTCGCAGAAAGTGTTGGCTATTTCAACCCAGATGCTTTTCACAAACTCACAGAAGAGAAGGAAATTTGCGCCGCCATCACTGCCCATTGCCACCGTCACCGTCCATCGCTGCCGTCGTTGAGGTCATTTTTTTTGTGTTTTTTTTTTTGCATTTAGGCGTGTAAAGTGTATGTATATGTATGTGTATATAGGTTTAGAATGTGTAATGTGTAATGTATATGTATGTATAATTTAATGTGTATGTATATGTATATATAGGTATATGTTTAGGATGTATGTGTTATGTTTATATGTTTAGGGTGTATGTATATGTATATGTAGGTATATGTTTATTATGTATGTATTATGTGTATATGTTTAGGATGTATGTATATGTATTGTGTGTGTATGTTTAGGGTGTATGTATATGTATATGTAGGTATATGTTTATTATGTATGTGTTATATGTGTATATGTTTAGGGTGTATGTATATGTAATGTGTAATGTATATATATGTATATGTAAGTATAATTTTATGTGTATGTGTTATGTGTATATTTAATGTGTATATGTGTATATGTAATGTGTAACGTATATGTATGTATAGTTTAGTACATATGTATATGTATGTATATTTTTTTATTGCAATTAGAAAATTATACAAAATTTAAATAATGTATGAATTTAGAAAAATGTATGAATTTAGATTAAATTTGAATACATTATATTGAACAATAGTTTAGGGTTTAGTAAATTTGAGATAAAGCTAAGGGTTCTTTATCGAATTCGATATTGAATATGAATTTCATATTCAAATTGCATTTGAATTTCATTTTCAAATTTCATTTAAATTTTTTTAAAATGTTAAATAGCGTAACTAAAATGGAGTATGTATAAAACTAATATAACATATTTATTTGTTAGACCTTTTAACGAGATGGATAAGAGTTAGATGAAAATTAGGGATAGGTTTTTTGTTGAGTACAAAGGAGTTTTTCAGTTTTTAGAGGTTGCAAAACATCACACAAATAATTATGGAAAATTAAGGTGTCCATGCAAGAAATGTATGAATTCAAATTGGGACTTCTTAGAGGGTGTGAGACGACATCTATTAACCACTGGAATAGCCTCCTCCTATATAAACTAGGTGTATCATGGAGAGCCCGTGACCTTGAACATAGGTATACAATAGTTGATGAAGGAACAACCAGTAACCCAATTACTGAAGAAAATGAAATGTTGAATATGTTGCATGATTTACAAGCTGGTATTGAACAAGTAGAAGAAAGGGAGGAAGGTTTAGATTTAGAAGAAGACAGAACAAACAACGTAGTTAAAGAGTTACTAAATCAAGCAAGTTGTGAACTATACCCCGACTGTTCAGAATTTTCGTAACTAAATTTTTTAGTTAAAATGATGCACGTCAAGGTTCTCAATGGTTGGTGCAACAAGTCCTTCGATATAATGTTAGAGTTAATAAAACGTGCATTTTCAATGTGTGGTACTAACATCCCTAGTTCGTTCTATGAAGCCAAACGAAAATTGTGTGATTTTGGCTTAGGGTACGGGACTATTCATGCTTGTAAGTATGACTGTGTATTGTTTTGGAAGGAGTTCGAGGACTTGCAACAATGTCCGACTTGTGGTGAGTCTCGATATAAGATTAATTCTAACAGATCAGGAAACAAAATTCCACAAAAGATATTGCGTTACTTTCTGTGGGTGCCAAGATTACAACGATTGTTTGTATCGCAAGAAAGTTCAATAGATATGCGATGGCATAAGGATAAACGAGTGGAAACAGAGAATGTGTTGAGACATCCAGCCGATGTAAAGTGATGGAAGAACTTTGATTCTGAATTTTCTGATTTTGCATTGGAGCCACGAAATGTTCGTTTGGGATTAGCTTCAGATGGATTCAATCTGTTCGGTCTTATGAGTACCCCGTACAGTATGTGGCCTGTGGTGTTAATTCCATACAATTTTCCACCATGGAAATGCATGAAAGAGTCAAACTTCTTCATGTCATTGCTCATTCCCGGTCCTAAATCTCCCAGCAGAGAAATTGATGTGTACCTACAGCCATTACTTGAGGAGTTAAAAAATCTATGGACGTTTGGTGTGCGTACGTATGATTGTCTGACGGATCAATATTTTCAGTTGTATACAGAATTATTGTGGACAATTAATGATATATCTGGTTGGAGTACAAAAGGATATCAGGTATATCCCATTTACATGGGGGATAGATCATCGTTCGGAATATGAGAAAAGATAGCATTCATGGGACATCGATGGTATCTTCTAGACAATCATGTTTGGCGTAGAAGTAGACTCTATGATGTAAAGGTAGAGCGTAAATCACCTCCCGTTGTAATGAATGACTAAAAAATATTGGAACAACTAGATTCCTTGGAGTTACCAATAATGAGTAAGCATCCTTCGTTAAAAGATAGAAAAAGAAAAAGAGTTCTTAATTGGACTAAGAAAAGCATTTTTTTCGATCTTTCTTATTGGCCAAGACTACTTATTCGTCACAAACTTGATGTAATGCACATTGAAAAGAATGTTTGTGACAACTTGGTCGGTACGTTGTTGAATATTGAAGGAAAAACAAAAGATACCACGAATGCCAGATTAGATTTATAAGGTTTAAAAATAAGAAAGGATTTACATTTGGTAGAAGTGGGTAACCGATTGGTGAAACCACATGCGAGCTATACCTTGACTAGCAGCGAGCGGATTGAGTTCTGTAAGTTCTTGAAAGCAGTTGAGTTTCCCGATGGATTCATTTCTAATATTTCACGATGCGTGAATGCAAACGAGGGAAAAATATCAGGTCTCAAAACGCACGACTGTCATGTATTGCTACACCGACTTCTTCCAATCGTTGTTAGGGCATTCTTACCAAAAAATGTTGCACATTGCAATTACTGAACTATGCAGTTTTTTTCGTGATTTGTGTGTCAGGACAATAAGAATAAGTGATTTGGACAGATTGCAGTCAGATATTATAATTATATTATGCAAATTGGAAAGATTATTTTCATCTGCTTTTTTCAGCATCATGGTACACCTTACAGTTCACTTGCCATGTGAGACGAAGGTTACTTGTTCAATTTCTTACAGTTGGATGTATTCCATTGAAAAAGTCTTCGCACACTAAAACAATATGTTCGTAACAAAGCACGTCCTTAGGGGTCTATTGCAGAAGGATATCTTATGAACGAATCAAGTACTTTCTGTTCACGCTATCTGAAGGGGATTGAGACCCAATTCACTAGAGATGATCGAAATGACGATAGCATTGAAGAGGATGAGGTCATTGGTGAGTATGAAGTATTCGTTTAGAAGGTACAACCATTGGGAGAGTCACGTTTACGAAGTATATCACAAGAAGAGAAATGACTCTTTCATTGGTACATCCTCAACAATGTAGATGAAATATGAAGGGATAAAAGCCCTATGACAGCGTTAAAATTTAAAGAACCGTTACTCAAATTAATTTGGAAATCTTAAAATACCAGTGCATTGGCAAAATTTTAGAATCAAAATTCTAAATAAAAACTAAGCATGCTTTTAAATTAAAGGATACAGAGAACTTACTTTCGATGACGTCTTTGAATCTACAAATCATCAAATTGGGGACACCACCCGTCGGAGACCTTCCTATCCTCTGGAATGAGATTATTTTGTAGGAACCAATTGGGATGAGAAAATGTTTAGAGATATTTGAGAGAGAACCTTTTCTTTTTGTAGAGAGAAAAAAAGCCTTGGCTTTTTTCTTGATGAATTTCGTTAAAGAAAATTGTTTTCTTCTAGATATTTATAACTCTCTTTCCTTCTTGGAATATGAAAAGGAGTAGGAGAGAATCATGAGATTCTATTATCAAATCTACTAATTAATTAACAATTAATCAATTAGTTATTAATTAAATCATATTTAATTAATATTCCATTCAAATCTTATTTGAATAAATATCTCTCCAATATCTTATAGATTTATATTAATATAATTAATTAAATCATATTTAATTAATATTTCATTCAAATCTTATTTGAATGAATATCTCTGCAATATTATGTTATAAATTTAATTAAATAAAACTAAATTATTAATTAATTCTCCAATTAATTAATAGCTAAGTTAAATATCTTATATTTAACTTAACTTAAATTTGAATCATATTCAAATATAAGTTTCTCTCATAATCAATCATTTTAATATGAATCCAATTCACATTAAATTATTATTTGAACTCATTCAAATATTTTATCTCTCATAAATTAATTTTGAATCATATACAAAATTAAATTTATATAATAAAGTTTCACAAACTTTATATTATAATGTATCACTATACATTAAACTAATTCTCAAAGTAAATTTGAACATTTCAAATTACAACCAATATAAATAAATCTCATTGCCCTTTACGAGCTAGGAAGGGGACCTAATGGACCTACAGATTAGAAGCTACAACGATCTGAGATTAATTGGCTAAACTCATTAACCACATTAATCAATATTCGTTAACTGTGTGTACACTCCACTAAAGACTCACAACTGAACTCTTCTCACTGTAGATATATTTCTGTATCCACGGATATAGACCAATAACAGTAAGTTAGTCCTTCATGAGTGTTCGTAACACCATCTAATTCAATTTACCGTTTTACCCCTAGGTTACCTCTAATCCTTAAATACCAGTGCTCCTCCAATGAACAACCTTATTATGGTCTTACCAATAAACAGAAACCCCTCTCGTGCCATATAGAGGGTAGGGCCCTTTGTTCAAGACCTGGAGACACCATTTAAGGAAATACTAATATACTTACCCTAAAGTAGAAAATGAGTGAATTCCATCTTGTGTAATTATGTTTCCAGCTCCTCACTCGATCTTGTCCCCAAAATGATAAGCTTATTGAGTCGGCGATTTGGCCACTCTCACCCGTACAAATCAAAGGACAATCCCTCTCGAACAGGAGTTCATAACTCACTCAGGATTAAGACTAAGTTACCTAGGTCATCCTAGTGAAATAGAAACCTAACTAGTTAACGGAGTTACATCTAGTGGTTACTATTTTGCGATCTGGCCTTATGCAAACTCATTGCATAGGATACCCTCACTCGCATGTCAACTACACGAACGCGTTGGATTATTGCGTTTGTATTAAATACAAAGTGAGCCGTATCAATAGTGTTACTAGAATAAGGTACCCAACTTTATCCCTATACTATAGACCCTTTAAGCTGATCTTGAGTATTGATCTTTGTATGTCTCTACATACTGTTCAATACTCATTAAACAGCTTAGGATGTCAGTTTATTGGATTTGGGTTATTAAGACAAAACTAATAATTTAATCAATAACAACGATTACAATAATAACACTTTATTAATAACGGTCAATGGATTATATTTACAATATACGAGTGTTAGGACATAAATTCCAACAAAATAGTCGAATACCGGAGGTACACATTTCTATACATACTTTTAGGGTTTTATACCTCGCTGACACACAAACTCACAATTGTGTACTTTAGGAAACACCTTCTTTTGATATGTCGACGAGGTGAAAGCTTTTCTGAACTGTTTAAAAGACACCAACGAGCATTTGTATATTGATTCAAAGTTCAGGTATTTCGAGTAAAGGACTTCGAGCATTTCTACGTTATACATATTTTATACATATAAGTACTTTTATGCTAAACCCACTTTCAGGTTATGGCAGAAATGCGTGACAATTCAAACATTTCTCAAGATATGAGACCATCACTTGATGTCCGCTCTTACAGTGTATGCATTGTCGGTGGCGTACGATTTCACACATTGAAGCGTGATTCTCGACGCACAACACAAAATAGTGGAGTCATGGTAATCGAGGAAGGTAGTGGATCAGGCAGTGCCAACAACAATTTTTATGGTGTTTTGGACGAAGTGTTGCCCGTTCAATATCCATTTGGACGACGTGCTTGGTTATTCAAGTGTCGATGGTTTGACACAGACAAAAATAAAAATCATAGGACGCACGAGGAACTAGGCTACAAATCAATAAACACATCTCGTTTTTGGTTCGCTGAGAATCCTGTGATTCACGCAACCCAAGCACATCAAGTGTTCTACCTTGAGGATTCTAAAAATGGTATCAATTGGAAAATTGTGCAACATAAACGTGTATGGAACGTGCTAGAAGTGGAGGATATCGAGAATGATCAACTTAATGTACTGGAAATCGTCGTTGAAATCGAGATTTTTTTGATGCAGGAAAAATCGTCGGGAAACATGATGTCGGTAGAAGCTGGTGTTTCCCGACGCATCTTGGTGCACGTCGGGGGAAGGTATTTCCCCCGACGCAGACATATTAGCGTCGGAACTGGCCGTAATGGTTTAGGGTTCTTCGACGCGGTGTGAGGTACGTCGGGAAATGGGCCCCTATTCCCGACGTGGAAGGTGTAGCTTCAGAAGAGGGTGGACAATTAATTGTATCGTTTGGTCTTCCTCCGACGTGATGCCAGGTGCGTCGGGAAATGTGCACCTATTCCCGACGTCTACAGTGTTGCATCGGAGTAAGGGTAGATCATTAATTGTACGTTACGCCTTTCTCTGACGTGGTGTTAGGAACATAAGGTTAAAAGAATAGGGTTTGGGAATTCTCGACGTGTCACTAATAGCACCGGGAATAGGGGCCCATTTCCCAACGTTTTTGATATGCGTCGGGAATTCTCTTATAAAAATCCTTTCGGTTCTGTAACTAACAGAACTGAAAAGGAGAAGACTGAGAGAGTTTGAAGAGAGGCTGAGAAGGATAGAGATCCATGCTGCCTCTCGTCGTTGTCCTTGTCCGACCGTTCGTCGTCGTCTCCGTCGTCACTAGACATGTGCGTCGGGAGTTCCTAGACATGTGCGTTGGAAGTTCCTAGACATCTCTCGATGCTATTTTGACAGCATCTTCGACGTTCATACAACATCGGAAGATGTTTAGGAACTCTCGACACATTTGCCCCGACGCATAAATATGCGTCAGGAAAGGTGTTTTAGACGCTTTTCATATGTCTTTTGACGATTTAGTGCTTCGGAAAACCCCCTTTTCTTGTAATGATTGAAGATGACACTCTGTGTAGGACTAAAGTTGATCCTACAATAGTGGAAAGACCAAATGTTTGTCATGTCGTGGAAAATTTCATAAACGATGAAGAAGACGAACAATCATCACATCAAAGCGAGTTGTGCGATGCTGAATAACAATGTTTTTTTTACGTATACACACATTTAGTCATTTTTCTATACATTAATTACATTGTGATACTCACATTTATTTGTTTAATGTTTTGTTGATTTTTATGTTTGTAGAAATGAAGTTTAACTTTTCGAGTAATGCGCATGAGGAAGACTACTTCCTTAATCTTGACGAGTTGGATAACGCGGGTGGTTCGTAGTCAGTAGGCGACAATTCAGGTTCGTAATAATAGCATATTTAATACAATTTCTCTCTCATCTGATCATGTCTTTAAGCTATGCTTATTATATATTATAAAAATCGTTTTCAATAGATCCCTCTCATTCGGCTCCCACTGCGAAGAGAGTACGACGACGTTCTAGAAACATAGATGTCGAGCGATACGTACAGCAGAATGGGAGAATTCCCATTTTCATCCCCCTTGGAGGGGACAGACCTGTCTCGACACACGCCCCTCATTTCATTTGCACGATCGATGTGTTGACACGAGACACATTTCCTATTCAGTCCCTAAAGTGGGCAGATGTACCGCCAGAGTGCATTGAGGTCGTAAAGGACGACCTAACGGTAAGTCTGTAAATTCATAAACATTTATGCATGTTTCTATTTCTCCTATAAAAGCTTTACTGATTTGAAATCTATTTCTTTTGTAGCAATTTTTTGTGTTTGATCTAAACAATCCTGCACTGAATCGGTTTGTTGAACATCAAATGCTTACCTTGTGAAAGGAATTTAGGGCAAGTAACCATCGCAATTTTAAGAAATTTAGCGACCCGGAACAAGCACGAGCAAACCCACCCCCGAGATTGGTTAATCGGCGGGAAGATTGACACTTTCTATTTGATCACTACATCGCTTGACAGTTTCAGGTGATTATTTATATACTTTTATGTTACAATATTTCATTTATTTGAAAGTATAACATTTTGATCATCGTCATTTTTGGAATGTAGGAGCAATCAAATATGTGTAAGGCTGTTAGGGCGCAACAACCTTACAACCACAAGAGAGACACAAAGTCGTTTCTTCAGACACAAGTAGAGCTCACTGAACTGCACGGTCATTCTGTAGATCGTGTCGAGTTGTTCAAAGAAACGCACGCCAGTAGTAGTGGCGAGTTCATTTCACCAGCTACAGAGGACGCTTTTGTAAGTTTTAGAAAACTTTATGTTTGGTTATACTTTTAAATTATATGTTTTTAATTAAGTCTGATCATCTCTCAAACTTACAATCTTCTGTTATGCATAATCAAATGGTGGAAATTCAGTCTCAGCCCGTCCCAGAGGGTTCTGAACAACTAACTGAGGACGAGATATGCAAGACAGTTTTGGATAGACTATCAAACTACTTAAAAGGTCTTGGTTGGGGCTCAAAATCCAAGTCTAGGACTGTCGCTTCATCTTCTTCCTCTAGTATGTATGACTACCAGGCACACATAGTGGAGATTAGTGAACTCAAAGCGAGCCTTGAAAACGCTAACCGAATGCTCCAAGAACAATGCCTGAGGGAGGAGGAGCGAGATCGACAAATGGCGGACCTTGCACGACAAATGGAAGAGATGAAGAAGATGTTCGAGGAGATGAGTTCGGCATAGAGACGTCCGTGATCACTTATGGGTACAAACTTTTCAATATTTAATTTGTTGAACTTTTCATATGTGATATTTTAACAATGCTTTCATGTTATTTATAGGTTTGACGTCCATTGCACTGGAGCATTCGATTTTAAGTTTTTTTTTAATGTAAAGTTTTTAATTATGTAATTAATTTATTGTATTGAACATAGTTAATGTATCATTTTATAATGAATACTATTTTTATTTTAATCATTTTACTACAAATTTTATTACATCGGGCTTTAGTAATGCATAAATAATAAAAAATATTAATAATAAAATTAAAAAAAAAACAAAACAAAAGTAAAAAAATAAATATAAATCCTTTTGCAAAGCCGACGTAGCTGAAGGCTTCCGCGGTGCAAAAGGCTTCTGCGACGTACTGGATCGTGCGCGGGGGAAAGTTTCGCCAACGTGGGAGTGAGATGCGTTGCGGAAAGTATCCCCGACGTGCTTTCCGCGACGTGGATGCCAACGTCGTTTACGACGTCGCGGTAGCCTTCCACAACGTTTGTAAGGGTTTTCGACGTCGTTACCTTGCTTTGGGGAAGACCCTAATTATTGTAGTGTTGTTCTTGTTTCTGGATGATCTCATTTGAACGACTACAGGTGACAGGTCTTGTGTAATATACACATTCATCAAAGGTGGTTGAATGACATTTGATAAAAAGAAATAATTTACCAAAGATTTTTCTAATGTCTTCGATAAATATATATTTTTCAAAGGTTTTTATTAACCTTCAATAAAATGTACGTGTTTCTCAAAGATTTTTTTAATACCTTCGATAAATGTATGTCTTTTTGGAACCTCAACCAACTATCTTGTAGTGATGGAGTGAGCTAAACCCCATACACTCGTTCAAAGTTTAAAATATAAATGAACAATAAAGGAAAAAATGTAAAATTGATACAATTATTCCATACATTCAAATAAAGTATTGATCTATAATTGCCAAGAAATTATAAGAGAGAACCATTATAAACTTGCTATGAGAAAGAAGAAAAAAGGAAAAGAATTAAAGTTTTAAAGAGCTTTGATTCTTATCCTATTGCAAATCACATTCTCACATTCTTGTCACAATCACCTACTTGAGAAGATCCAAAATAGAGGTTTATCGTATAAATCTTACCAAAAACAACTTGTTTGTTGTGAAGGGTTTGTAAGGGTACAAGATTTGAAAGGAATTAGGGAACAATGTAAAATCACTTTGACTAAGTCTACAAATGCCTAAACAGAACTTTATTATCTACCGATCTCCAACACAGGCTTGGAAGTTCATTGCAAAGTGTTCAACTTTATCTGAAATTGTCACGCTCTGTTCCAAATTACTTAACAACTTAAGTAAAACTTAATTAAGCTAAGGACTATGTAGTGGAAAATAAATCAGTAAACTTTTCTTGTTAATTCCAACTGAACAATTTCTACAATAGAACATGACATGATACAAATTTTCTCAACAAGGATTAAACAAAGAAATGCCGAAAGTATTCAATGTTTTCAACCTTTAACGATCGTTTAGGTTCCCACAGTTCGATCGTGAAGCTTCTTGACCGATTGCTTAGCTTTTTGAACAAGATCATTTAACTTTGATCGCTTACCGGTCTACCCGAACGCTTATGCTCTAACCGATCACTTACCTCATACAACCTAGGGAGGAAAATCTTAAAATGTAAGTCAACAGACTTAGCGAGTGATGCTTTTGAAAACCTTTTAGGAATACATAGTTCATAAATCATTTTCATTTAAATATAGACTCTCTGCCTAAATTCAATAACACATTTCAAATCTCATAAATACACATTAGTTTCACTTATTCCTTTCACCAAGACATGAACCATTCTCGTGCATGGACTACTGTGATGATCTTTTCATCAGCAACATTCTTGAGAATTTACCAGTTCATTCCTTGCTGCTCAGGCTTCCTGGTGCAATACACATCTCTTATACATTGTCTTGCCTCATTCCACCATATGCATGCCTTCTCTACATGGCTTCCTTTAATTTACTCATTATGTGATAACAACTAGCTCATTGATGGAAATAAAACTAATGGTTTACTCTCAAACAAAGCTTACAATACAATCAATAGAACATGAATCTTTAATTTTAAAACATAACATTAAATCTTTATTTCAAATCATGCTTTTCTTTAAACGTAAACATGTATTACATGACACATGAAACATGAGACTTAGAAAGCAAAGCTTTTGAAAAAACTATAATCATTTAGAAAAATCTCTCACTGTCTAAACTCCTTTTCTCAGAACTGCAACGCGTCCGATCTCTTGGCTTATTATTTTCTTTGTAAAATCTCCCTTTACTTTTGTCCTCTTCTCTTATTTATATTAATCCTAAGTTGGATTAGTCATTCCTTAAACTCCTATAATTTTGTCAACTCATACTTAGCTAAATTGTAAGTCCTCGTATGTTTCAACATCTGAAATTCACTCCATTGATTTGATAATCAACCCCAAGTACCTTTTTAATTTCCTACATGATCGTTTAGACGTCTACACGATCGTCAAACTTTCTACACGATCGTTTAACCTCTTGTACGATTGTTCAATCCTCGTATACAATCGTTTATCCCTTTACATGATTGTCTATCTTTCTTAAACCATCATTTAGATTCCTGCAAGATCGTTTACGTTCTTATACGATCGTTTAACCAAATGACCTTTTATTTAGGAACAAGTTTCACAGAAATTACTACAAATATACAACAGATCAGCTTCCAAATGTTAAAGAAAAATTCTAAAACAATTAAATCTAGCCCAAAAGAAATTTAGAGCTATCAGGGAATGAGGAATCCAAATCTAAACTTGAATGGAAGGGGAAAATGTTGATGAAAGACATTGAAATCACGTGGGTACTAGGCGAGGAAGTGTATGGAAGTTGCTAGGCGAGAACCTCTACAAGAATGTCCTAGGCGTTTAGTACTAGGCGAGGAAGCTTGCTAGAGGTGTCTTGACATTTTGGCTAAAGCATTTAAAGAAGTTATAAGGTTAGTTTGTGCTATGCAAGCAAGGAAGCTTAGACGAGAAAAGGTTTTCGGCCAAGGTGATTAAAGGTTAGTTTGGCGAGGAAGCATTGCACTTGGGGAGGAAAAAGTGAAGGTTAGGCATTTAAAAGTGCTCCTAGGCGTTTTGGGCAGTTGGTTAGGTGATTTCTAGGTGTCCTTAGCATGCAAAATGGTGGTTCATGCAAGCAGGAGGTGGCTAAGTCCACTTTCCAGACAACTCTATAAATAGGCTCACTTCAAAACAAAATTTCTTTAAGTCACACATATATTTTAGACAAATAAAACAATCTCACAGTCACATGTACAATTTTTGTGTAGATGTACCCAAAACAGAATGGATAATAAAATTCAAATCTTTAATAAAAACAATATATCAAATAATAGTAGAACCAAAATAAATAAACTAAAATTAAAATAATGTCACGTGAAAGAGACCACAACAAAGAGAAATAGAAAGAGGTGAAAAAAATACCAAAGAAAAAAAAATTCTAAAAAATAACCAACTAAACGAGTAAAAGAAAAAAAAAAATAAAATCAACCAAACGAAGAAGATTACCAAATGGAGGTGATTGTGAGATATTACTTGAATGTTCGGTTTTGGGAAAGAAGATTAGGCACGTTTACAAGGTTTTGCACAATTATTGCCTTTGAATAATTTTCTTTCCTTTCCATAAATGTTGTTTTAATTTTTTTTTTTTTTAAAGACAAAAATTGGACATTTCAATCTATTGTTTAAAAAATATTTCATTTTATTACGCTATTCATGAAGAGAATATGATAGGCTTAAGCTATTAAGTACTATTTGGATCACAAATATTTTTTCATGGGTATAAATATTAAATGTTTGATATTTGAATATTTGAGTTTTAAATGTATGGGATAATTAATGTATGTATTTGGATATGTAAGATAATTAATCTCTGAAAGTTAAGAGAACCCAAAACTAGATAATTATTTAATGAAAAGGAAGAGAGCAAGTAATGTAGTCATAAATTAGATTAATATAACTATTAAATTAGAGGTTTTTCCAAAAATAGAAAAAATTGACAAATTAGTTACCCTCGAACAAAATCACTAAAATGCAAAATTCATTACACTTGATTTAAATATTTTGTCAATTGTTCTATTTTTGACAATTTCCCATTAAAATTATGGTTAATTTTCGTAAATATAACAAACATAAAAATATTTACGACTGGAGTAACAAAATAAAAAAAACTTAGGAAGCCGGTAAAATAGTTTTCATAAATTTCAGATTTGTCATTGATATTGCGAACGATTCGTCAATTTTCTTTCTTCTTCTTCTTTGCGTTTTATTCATCTCTTTTAGATTTCTCCAATTCCTCTTCTAGATTTTACTTCTTCTATTTTTATTCATCTTCTTTTTCTTTCTTTCTTCATCTTCTCTTTCTTTCTTTTTTTTTCTTCATCTTTTTTTCTTTCTTTCTTTCTTTCTTTCTTTCTTTCTTTATTTATTTATTTCTTTCTTTCTTCATCTTCTCTTTCTTTCTTCCAGCATCTCTTCCAGAATATGAAGATCGTTTAAATATCACTTTGATCTGATCTAAAAAATCACTTACCTAATCAACGCTATCATTTAGCATGGACAACACGATTGTTTAGATTTGAAGCCATTTTTCCATTGTTTAAAAAGAACTACATAATCGTATTGATATAATCTAAATGATCATGTACCATAGTTAACCCGCTTGTTTAGGGTGGTCAACATGATCGTTTAGATTTGAAGTATTTTTCTATCTTTAAAAAGAATTACACAATCATGTAACTGTGAGGCCCTGATCCGGACGAAAAGGGACCCCTGATAGAAGTTTAATTTCAGATAAAGTGTTGAACCGTAATGCAAGAAAAGGATGCAATAAGGGAGTAGGCAATGGAAAAGGGAGGCGTTGTGTTAGGCACCAAGAATGAGACATTTGGCATAATACTACGAGAAGAAGAACATGCTCTCAAGAGATTGAGGCGAGGAAGTAAATGTCTTGTCAAGTGTGACCTTTTAGGAAGAGAAAAGTCAATCAGACAATTAAGAGTTTGGCTTCCCAAAGAGGTAAGGTGTGCGTCTTAAGGGAAAGTCAAATTGCCACTGACAGTTAGATTATGTCTCAAGTTTTGGTTGGGAGCATAACGCAATGCATTAATAAGGTGACATGTGTAGAGCTTGAAAGTGAGCCTTGAAGGTGAAAGACCTCTATAAATAGGTTCGTAAGCCAAAAGAAAAAGCTTTAGACAAAAAGAGACTTTAGTTTTCTAATTAAATAAGAGGAGAAGGATCTAAATTGCTGAACGAATGATTCTTTCAATTGTCGAATGAAGGGAGAAAGCCAAAAGTCGAGAAGAAAGAAGTTGAGGCAAGTATTTATTGAGTGACGACATGAATTATATGTTTTGATTGTGAATGATACCCTACTTATATTCTTTTACAAGCAATGTTGAAATCATTAAACACGATTTATAAACATTTCGATAGTTAATTACCTTATCGTAAGAAAACAAACATGCTTTATAGATTTTGTTGTTGTAAGTAATAAGATATGTTCTATAAATGATTAAATGATTTTCTGTGAATAGATATGAATATTCTCTGAAAGGTGATAAGACGAGAATTACGAATAATTGTGAATGACAAATTGGATTTCTAATGTAATTTCTAAACTTGATACTCATTCTGAAAAAGTGATGTTCTCTAAATGTTATATGTTGAGTATTCTTTCATCTGTTGTTGCGTTATAAGATGCTTTCCTATTCTATGATAATACGTTTTAAGGGTAAAGAGGTGAGTCCTTGCTCCCTTCTTATATTCATGTGGTTGTTATGAGTAAGATGGTGATGAGATGATGGTTGAGCGTGATTTCCAAGTCTGAAAATATGAATGAATGTGGTGGAACACTGGTGAAAATCCCAGGTAACTCGCATGATACTAGTAAAAGCAAATCTCAGGTCTAGGACAGGGGAGAATCCTAGATCTCAAAGCCAAGCTTGTTGTGAAATGAATCCAGTGTATGAAGTTGTAGCGCTCGTTGTGTAAAGTTTGATTAAGACAATGATGGGACATTGGTTGAACGTTACTCCCAGATCTGAAAATGAATGAATGTGGCGAGACCCTAGTGGAAATTTCAGGTAACTTGCATGATACTGATGAGAGCGGGGGTCTAGGCGAAGGTAAAATCCCAGGTCTCAAAGTTGAGCTTGTTACTAGGCTCTAGGGTATGACGTTGTAGCGCTCGCTTTGTGGTTGTTTGAATTGTTGTGGATTATGCAATGTGTAATAACTGTTTGACGCGACGTACTTTATCTTTTGTGGCTTGATCTTATTAACATATGTGGATTCTATGTGTTTTTCCCAAAAAGGTTTTCTTAAAACCCGTCGCTCACTAAGTCTGTCCCTTTCTAGGTTTTCGGGTGTTAAGGCCATGCGAGGGTTGTTTCTGAGGTGTTGTAGCCTACTAGTGAAGGAGGAAAGGCAGAGTTACTCTGTATCTGTAGTCTTATCTGACGTGTTAACCATGACATCTCATCATACGTTTAAGGAGTCGGTTGGTATGGTTATCGCTCCTTAACACCCAAACCTCAGGTAAGCAGAGAAAGGAAGCCCTGAAAATTGCCTTCTAGATTGTAACGCCCTAGGCCCAGGATTCGAACCAGGATTTGGAATTCGGATCACCTGGCAGCATCATCCTTACTATCCTTAAAGGCTTATTAGAGTGAAAGTTCTCCCCACAAACCAACACGAGTCCTTTCAGCATGCTTTGTCCTCACTCACATGCATCCTAAGAAAATTCTCAAGAGGTCACCCAGCATAGAATTACCCCAAGCTAAGCACGCTTAACTTTGAAGTTTCTATGCTCGAGCTACCGAAAAGGAAGGTGCACCTTGTTGGTATAGGTATTGACTTTTAATTCTTTTAAGCCTTTCTTAACATTACTTTCATGTCCTCAGGATCCCTCTCATTCAGATGTGATATCGGTTCATTCATGTCTCCCTCCTAATCTTAGGCGTTACATAGATCAAGGTTGTTGGGTGAACAGGGTAAAAAAGAGAAGGAGAAGTTTCACACCTCTAAGCACCCCGCCTTAATGAAGCAATTGAAGCGGAGAAGGAGAGAAAGGAAGATCCCAGATGAGGTCCTTGAGAGAGATTGTGGATGCCAAAGGAAAGAGGACGGGACCAGAGTCTTATCCACTACAACACGAAAGTTGCAACTTGGTGGAAAGAAAAATGATGTGAGAATATCATAGTTAGTTTATTTTCATGCAAAGTAAAATTGAAAATTTGTACTTATGTAAGCTTTATACTAATAAAAAGAAGTTTTAAGTTATTTATCTTGAGTTATTTCTGCTGCAAAAGATGTGAAAGCCTCTAAAGCTCAAATGTAAGAGTTTCACAAAGAGACGAAAAGAGATGTTCTGCTTACAAGATGTTTAATGTGTCATCTCACGGGAGGTATGCGTTGAATGTCTAGGCGGCATGCCCTCCAATTGGTCGTGAGGTGTGACAGTAACAATGATCTAAATGATCGTGTACCATAGTCAATCCGATTGTTTAGGATGATCAACACGATCGTTTAGATTTGAAGTATTTTTTTTCCATCCTTAAAAAGAACTACATGACTGTGTTGATAATACCTACATGATCGTGTATCATTTTCTACACGAACGAGTATCATGATCATTTAAAAGAAGAACTATACTCACGCATATGACCAATTAATCGCTTGTTGACTGAGACACTTTTTGTATTTTCCATTATGGGCCTGTGATCTTTTTCGTTTTCAAAATTCTTCTACATAGTGTAAGTATTTTGCCAATTTTTTATATTTAAAAAAAAACCCTCAAATTATTGTATTTAATAATTAAAAATAATTAAATAAATTTAATTTAATTTAAAATATTAATAATAGATCTTATATTAATAGTTTTATATAATTAAGATATATAAAATGTGTAAACCCCGAACCCTATTGAACTTGGATCTTCTCGAGAGCTTGAAAGGATTAGTTATAAGTGAAGTAAACTTGGAAACGTAAGCTTAAGAAGTGACTTGGTAAGCGTGTCTTGATAGGTGAAAAGAAGGAAGTCTAAGTAGTTGTGGTTTAAGAGTTAAGAAAAGTAACGTAGAAATAGGAAAATTTTGGCTAACTCCATGACCTAGGCGTTTGGACTTGCTAGGCGGCCAAAAAGAGGTTATTTTGGGCGTTTAAGATGAGCAAAAAGACATGGTTTAGAAGTTAGTGTTGCGTTTAGGCTTGGTGAGAAGGCTTGTTTAGAGGTTGGCTATGCAATTGGGGCTTGTTGTTGGGCGGCAAGACAACGCAAAGAAGGCTATGCAAGAGGCTTAGAGGTTAGTAGGTGAGAGGCACTAGGCTGCCAATGCTATGCGATGAGAGGTTAGTTAGGCAGCGAAGTCTATGCAATGAAGACCATAGAGGTTAGCTAGGTGTTTGGCTTGGCGTTTTGGCATGTCCTTGACACTTTGGCATTTTGGTTAAGTGGATTCCAAGTGTCCTTGCATGCTTAAGTTGGATTTCGACTATAAGAGGTGTCAATAGGTCACTTCGGATGAATATTTCTCCCAAACCACTCATGTGTTTTGACTGAATTTAGTCTCAAACGATCACAAATTGAGTCTATTTTCTATATTGGGGCTGCTAGTTTAATTTGAAAGAAGGAAGGTTGACTTTAAGTTGAAAGAACAGAGAAAAAACATTCTCGGAAGAATTTTACGCAGTGTTCACTTCAAGGAGGCTATAAAACTCATTACGAGGAGTTTTTACGAACTTTTGAGGTAAGAATGTTCAAAAAATTTGCAACAAGTTCATATAGAAGAAAGTATTTTCATTTGAATTCTGAATTTTAAGATATTAAGCTTTAAAATAGAAGTAAGGTTCTAGCCGAAAATGAGTTTCTGAGTAAAGGAGGTTGTTGGCCTAGTGACAAGGTAAGACCAGGCGAGTTGGGCATGCGTTATGTGCTAAAAGAGGTTAGTGTGGCCTTTTGGACTAATGTTGGGCTCATAAAGACCTGCAAGGATGCATGCGACCAAGGAAACACGCGACAAGCCCTGTGCGCGTGACGGGCAACACTAGAAGCATAGGGCGCGGGTAGGAAACCTCTTGTGAGGTTAGCACGTGGTAGACCTGCCCAGGCCATGCATGTGGGTGCCTGTGCTGCTGCTCACCTCCTACTCCCTAGCCATGCCAAATAGGTGTTTTTGGGTTGTTTTTTATATATTGAGAAATTTTAAGCAATTATTTTTTTATGTTTTATGATTAAAGGGAATTAAATTGAATTATTTTCCGTTATTTTAGGTCAATCGGAGATTGGACAAGTTTACAGACCAAGGGTCTAAGCTACTATCTGTGAGTGACAAAACGAGTTTAAACTTGATTTCTGAACATGATTTATTATCAAGTGTTTTAAGCATGCTTTGATGTATGAATATTTGAGTTTACTGATTTATAAAGTCTATCCAAAGCATATGTTTAGAAGTATTTCACAAGCATGTATTTCTTGATAAATTTACTCATGAGAATTACTGTAACGACCCAACTTTTACTCATGAGAATTACTGTAACGACCCAACTTTTTCTACTAAGCTGAGGTCATTACCATTTAAATAAATATAGACTTTTTTATTTAAAATGAAAAAAATACTAAATTTAAAGAAAAAGTTTCAAATATTCATTTAAAATTAATAATAAAGTATAAAAAGGAAAACATAAATAATTAAAATACTAATCTAGACCCTATAAAAGTTAAAAATAAAAGAAAGGAAATATCAAAAGTAATCATGATTTCTAAAATAAATTTCTGAAAGTTTATTACTGAAAACATAAATGCGAAAGAAAAACCTAAATTGTCCCTATGGCGAACTACGGTCACTTCTTGTCATTCGCCAGCTTGTTTTTACCTCTACCTTGACTTGAAAAATTAAACATAGAAAATAATATGTATAAATTTATACTCAGTAAGGGACCCACTATTAAGCCATGCTACGTGTATGTTAACTTGTCGTTAGAGTCCTGTAAGAAAGTACCCATAACTATTGTGCCCCCGAACGCACACTATCCAGTGATCCCGTAGGGACAAATCTGGGCTCTTGGTAAACCCGAAGGAATCACCCTAAAGGAGAGTTGGGTTGTAAGTGATCTCGTTCAATCACACGTCAAAACTAGCCATACAGGCATAAATAGGTGGTGATCACGAGGGACACTCATGTGGTACGACTCTAACAGGTAAATCTAACAGAACACCATAACCTATACATATATATCATAGCTCAATCAAACATAACTCAATCATAGCATATCTAATCATTGCATGCCTCAATCATAATGTATCTTGGTCATAATACCTCAACCACTACATTAATGCATAATAAAGAACATGCATGCATCTTTAATGTGGTGGGGTCTAATAGGAGAATCTCTTACTTGAAGATTAGCTAAATTAATAATTTCTTGGTTGACAGTCAATTCCTCCCAAGTACTCAACCCTAAACATGAACAAAATTAAAATTAATAATTTTGTCAACTATCTCCTCATTGTTTAATTAAACTTATCCAAACTTACCCAAGATTAAGGTTGAATCCAACACAACCTTGAATGAAAAATTGCACAGCTCAAACACTCCCACAAGAATTTGGTCAACCTTCAAGTAAAAAAAATATAATCAAACTTAATCCAAATTGTAAATTTATCTCAAACCAATAATTATCATTTGATGGATATACCTAACCCAATCAAATCTTACCAAAATTTGGCTAAAAGGTGAGTGACTTGGACAAAACAGAGCTTGACTCACCCCAATGGAGTTTGGCTCAAAAACGATTCACAGTTGAAGGAGGCACGCGGCTAACGATCGGCTGGAAGAGGCATGCAGCTCGTTTTTGGCTGGGAAGAAGCACGCAACTCGCATTCGGTTAGAAGGAACTGGGAGGCTCGGCTCGGACTGAAGGGGACTTCATGTTTGGGCTTCGATAGAGACTCCAGTTGGCAACGAGTGTGACAGAGAAGGAGAAGACGACACAGCTGGGATCTGATGAAGGAAGAAGTGGCTTCGGACGGAGATCTTGATCAACGTAAAGACAGAGATGATGGGACGATGGTCGGCGTTTGTTGACAGACGGACGAACGCTAGCGAGGACGGCAGATGGCTTCGTCTGTGCTGGAACAGGGGCGCACAACAGGCGAAGCTAAAAAACGGTGCAAGGGTAGAGGTCCTTAGCGGCAGCTAGGGTTGAAGGGAGGAAAAAGATGATGAAGATGTAGTACACATAAGCCGAGAGTTAAAATATATAATAATAATAATAATATCATTACTATTACTTATTTTCCCAAAATAACTCATTTTTTCCTTTTTCTCTTCGTATTCCAATTAATTCCTTCTCTCTCTTCATTAATCATCTATCAAATCAAATTTCTCTTTATCTTCCCCAAACAACACTTATTAATTACATTTTTTTCCAATAAATATAATTATTATAAGTCTTCCATAACCTACTTAAAACACAAATATAAATCAAAAAAATTTCACCAATAATATAACACCCAACCAAACTCAACATAATTAATAAACCAAGATAATTTAATTTAAAATTTACCTTCATTCTTGGGGTGTTACAATTACAAAGTAAGTATGTTTATGATATGTATTTAAGTTAAAGATTGATTTTAGAATATTTTAGACTATATCATTGGATATATATATATAGCAACCCTTTTGGGAGGATATGGCATGTGCGTAGAGGTTCCTTTTATGAAGGTATTTAGTAGATACCTAGATTTCTATCACTGTAACAGATTCATGAGACAAGGGTTCTACATATATGATATCTAGTTTTGTCATCCCTTGAGATGAAGATTTGTAGGTTTTCCACCTCATTGTAGCTATAACGAGATGGGGCATTACTGATGCTTGGATTCTACCTCGTAGTTATCATACTTCATGGGTATAGCAAATGAATGGAAGTTCTAAAGGTTATTCTGAAGGGAGTCGGGCCCCATTTGAGATTATCTGATTCTAAAACAATCGAAAAATGACAAAAGTGGCTCTTATAAAAAGCTTGTTGTAGAGGTTTGAAAATCTATTTTCCCAAGATGGGGCGTATAGGAATCTATCAAGCCTGGATAACACAGAGGAGTCTTTGAGGTTGGACCAGGTATATAAGCCATTTGTCAAATGAGGATCAATCAAACCAAGGTTGAGGATGAGAGAGTTGAACTTGTTCATGCTGTATTTGGCGGGGTTGTTTGATGAAGTTTCATTACTCCATCTAACAACATTAAAATCTCCAGCCAAAAGACAATTTGGTCCACAAGTTGACGCGAGATTAGTTAACTCTTGCCAAAATAATTTTCTTCTTTTTCTGTTAACAGGGCCATACACTATGGTTATCCACTAGTTGTAACCATCTGGCTCAACAAAATTTGCTGAAATTGAGAACTGTCCTATAATTGAATTACAATCTTAATATGAAATTGTTATTATATTAAATGACATTATATAATATAGGGAATAATTGTTACATGCATAATTATAGGGAGGATACAATGTTAATATGAGGTTGTTATTATATTAAATGCAGAATTTTAGGTAAGGATACAATTTTAAATTCAAATTTTGGAGATCTTCCAACTAAACTTTTAAAATAAATATTTGTTACTATATATAATCCAAAAACAATGAATGATAAATATGAAAAATTGTGTATTTGTATGATATAATAAAATGTTACTAAGAATTAACGACGTATAATGAATAAATTATATTATCAATCTTTATATGAAAAATTATGTATTTGTATGATATAATAAAATGTTATTAAGAATTAACTAAAGCTTATGAAACGTAGAATGAAAGAATTATATTATCAATCATTTTATGGATAGCAAAAAGAATATGAATTAAATAACTATTATTCTATATATATATATATTAATAAAAATAAATTGTTAATGATTTGATTTGATTTGAAGCCTACAAATCCAAAAATTTAGTATAAATTGAAGGCATAAATCTAGTTTAGTTAAATGAGATCAATCCCGAAAATAAATATTTATTTAATATTTTTATAAAATATGCAAATACACTGCTATGAGAAAAAAAGTGAGTTTCAATGAAAGGAGTAAAATGGGTTAAAAAATGGTAAAAAAAAAAAAGAAATATCTACTCATTGTGCTAAAATTCAAAATATTTTTGGAAGTTGCTGTTGTTATCTATTATTATCCGGTATCTCCGTCTAGATTCCAGGAAAATTGACGTGAAATAAACGGGGCCTTCCAGTGTAATGGGCGTATAAACCCCTAAAATTTAATAATTTAACCCTTAATTTGTAAGTGTAATGGTTAATTTGTAATGGGCCTTCCAGTGTAATGGGTGTCTTCCCTCGCCATGATGCCAAGCCTAAGGCAGATTCTCCGGCTGAGAAGCCGCCCAAATTTTACCCTGCCGATGATGTGAAGAAACCACTTGTTAACAAGCGCAAACCCAAGCCCACCAAACTTTTGAATTTTACCCTGAATTTTTGCTCATTTTTCTATTAAGCAATATTTGGTTCTGGGGGTGTGTTCATCTAACTTAGTTTCGTTGATTTGTATACTATTTACAGGTCCAGCATTACTCCTGGTACCGTGCTTTATCATTCTTACTGGAAGGTTTAAGGGAAAGAGAGTTGTGTTCTTGAAGCAACTTCCGTCTGGGCTGCTTTTAGTGGCTGGTGTGTTTTGATGAATCTCTAATTGCCCGTCTTTATAAATTTTGTTTTGATATCAAAAAGTATTGGAGATTCTGTTCATGGGATTTGTTTAAAAATATATATAATAAATATTACTTTATTATATTATACCAAATTTATTATCTATTTTATAAATTTCATAATTATTATAATAAATAGTTTACCATTATATTTTGATCTATTATTAGGATATCATCTAGATTTATTAAATCTATTGTAGATTTATTTTTAATATGGTATTAAGTTGAAGTTAATATGATAATACTATATTTAATAATTTCTACAAATTTATTTTATTTAATTTTATCCTCGATTTAATATCAAATTTTCACAAACTTATCTTCCAACATCGTTCATCGTTACAATTTTCTCCAATCAGGTTTTTCATTTGGTATTTCGATTTTGTTCTTCCCCTTTCCATCTCATTCAAATATATCCGATAAGTTCAATTTTTTTTTCGTTCATATTTCTTTATCCTTCCTATTTACATAAATTTTACTATATATATTGTATGTTTAATTTCCCTTGTAGTGTTCGTAAACTAAAAGGTGAGTTCAATATTTCGATCATCTTCTTCATTTTTTTGTTTCTTAAATGTTCCGTCAACAATATATACTATTATATAATCCAATTCTCTTCTGTGATATATTAGATATATACACTTGCATATTTTTAATAATACATAAGTTGTAACACATACAGTTATATTGATTGTCAGTGCATATTTGTTTCATTAAACTTATTTCTTTTTTTATCTTTGTTTCTTAAATGTGTTTTCAATGATTGTGACAACTACATTATTTATAGTGTTTTCAAAATATTAGTGAATGAACATAAGCCTTTTCAAGACTTGTACAATAGTCTTCTATCAAAGTTAGGTAGTTATATTGATATATACTTATATTCCTTCCATTGCATATTTGTTTCATTACTGTCGCCATGTGCCCGAGACTACGCGGAACAGCCGACGTCCAAAAAAGAGTTAGTTTTAAAAGAAAATAGGAGTCGCCACCAATCTTTTTTACGGTGTGATTGGACACCGAAATAAAGTAAAAAAATTTTAAAAAATGGTCTGCGAAAAATAGAGTTGAGTTCGAGAGTCATTTGTGTGTGGGGAAGGTATTGGCACCCCACGACACCCATTTAGAAAACGGTGGTCAAATTTCAAATCTTGAATTGAAAATATTTTTAATTTATTTTAAAACTAATGTGTTATTTTACCCCTCATTACTCCAATGTTTGAAGCAATGATTTCATAAAATAAGTGGAATAATATTCCATTAATTAGACTATATA